>WFKH01011925.1:8799415-8815438 GCA_016163765.1 Magallana hongkongensis | reverse complement strand
TTATGTCATTTTGTTCGGCCAAGGTAGACGCTTCTATCCCAAGTGGTACGAAGTCTTTCCGATAAATAACAAAAAAGTTGGAAGTGATTTTTTAGAATTTTAAATAATTTCAGGGGCAATAACTACTACAAGGGGGCCTCAGATCCTTTCGGTATGAATAAATTGAAGAACCCTCTAAGTGTACTGAAGACATTGGTAAAAGTTTCAAGTCTCTATCTCTTATGGTTACAGAGGAGTAGCGATAACAAGCATTTCGTACACAAGGGCAATAACTTTGTAAGTTCTGGGAGTTATTAAGCAAAGGGTCATTTGGTACCATAACTTTTAATGCTCAATAACATAAAGAAAAAATTGTTTCAATATCTCTTGAAATAAAAAAGCTGTCCCTGGAAAAAAAGAGGAGAAAAAAAAATAATAATAATAATAAAAAACATAAGAATTACAAAAGGTCTTTCACCTGAAAGGTAGAAAGACCTAACAAGAGGTCTTTCACCTGAAAGGTGGAAAGACCTAATGAAACAATTTCATGGCATTCTATATTAAATCACAAAAAAGAAATTGCAATACCTATATTCAATTTCAGTCAATTTAAAAGAGGGGTTCAATATCTCGGTCAATGCTATTTGTGGAGAGATAGTCGTCATTTTATATTTCATTAATAAGAGATGAACAGACATATGAAAGGTTATTTTTTTTCTTCATACTTCATGAAAAATGATGACTTTAAACATAATTTTCATTGTGTCTAAAATTTAAACCCCGATGCACCCCTTTTGAAAACTATTCTTTTGAGGTGTAATTAAAACAAGTCATACTTTGAATTTTAAAAAGTTGTTTGCACCTTTCCTTTACTAGGACTTGAGCTTCATAACTTTTATCCACAAAAAATAATTTGTATCTGATTCATGCACTAGAAATATTACTTTGTATCATTATAATGACCACTTGAGTTTAATTTTGTTTTGATATTACACATCAGTAATAAGGGGATTAAAAAATATCAGCAGTGGCAATTTACCAAGGTAGCCCCAAAGATCGACACACCATATCAGCTAGCTGCTTATTCATACTATCACCACACACTGTCCCCCACGTTTCGTTGTAGTACACTTCTAACCTTCCTTCATATTTAGTTGATCCATCCACAAGCCGAATAGGTATATCTAAATAAAATAAACTTTTTTACAATTGTAGTTAAACTCTAATTCTGTTGACAAACCTTTTTATAAAATGCTCCACATATTTTACAATGTGACCATGTGCTAATGATATTAATATATAATACAATTATTTATATTATATTTTTAGAGGATAGAGGAACGCTGCATACTACTAAACTAATTACTTTTTAAGGGAAACATATAAAGCTTTAAAGATATACTTAAATAAACAAGTAATATAACAATATATTACTGGCTATAAGGATGATGGCAAGTTTAATGTCCCTTGAGATTATTCATATATTGTATTGTTTAATCTTTATGTTTTGTTGTTCAATTAGTCAGTATAAAGGAGTAATAGCAACAAGAGGCCCATGGGTCACATCGCTCACCTGAACCAAAGTTGACATAGAAAGATTCCATAGACGTAAGAAAAATAAGAATACGTTAAGAAAGGCTAAGACTCAAAAACATATAATGTAAATTTCACTAGATAAACTGCTTATGAAATTTAAAATGTAAGCATATTTTAAGAATTTTGAATTCCTCCCCAAAAAAAATTGTTGTTTGAAGGTCAAATTGAATCTTTGCTACTCTCTGTATCCTTGTTTGAGAATTCATTAAACAGAATACAGAGTTAGCATTTTCTAGAATAAACAGATTATTGAAGATTTTTACGAGGAATGCAGCTGATAGAAACATCCTCTCCATGGTTACAGTTATGAACTGCCCAGTCAGTATGGTTGCAATCTTCAATTCTTGTTTCAGTTCCAGCACAGTTTACATTGTCCATCCAGATAGGACCAGATCCTTGGCCATATTTGGCACAGCAATGGGATTCAGAGGCAATCCTAAAATAATTGTAAATTGCATTTTTAATTTTATTGAACTTGAATCTACAACATGGTATCTTTTGTGTTTAATTTCTGCAGCTGAAAGCGACAGCAACCTACATTTAGTCATGAAAATCAATATCAATAAACCTTACCAAGGTAGCTCTAAAGATCGACACACCACTTCGGCTAGTTGTTTATTCCAAGTATCATCGCACACTGTCCCCCATGTATCGTTGTAATTTACTTCTAATCTACCTTCATATTTAGTCGATCCTCCGACAAGTCGAACGGGTAATTCTAGACAATGGACGGATTTTTAGACAAAAAACTAGTCTTGGTCAAATATATGAGTTTTCAAGATTGAAAAAAATTTTCTCTACATTTAATGATGTAGAAATTTTTTTTAAAAGCCATAGAAATAGATGAAGCAGATTATTGTTACCAACAAAAGAAAAAATGTCTACAAAAGTATATTTCTGTTCACATGCATTTTATATGAAAATAGAAACACAAGTAAAAAAAAATATCTACTACATGTATAAGAATCGCGTAAGAAAAACACTTTAAAAAATAATGCTTTATATAGAGCATGTGGTGAACATTTTGTAGGAAAATACTGATATCAAAAATTCTTTACTGGGAATACAGCTGATAGATACATCTTCTCCGTGACCACAGTTGTGAGCTCCCCAGCCATTGTGGTTACAATCCTCAATTCTTTTCTCAGATCCTAAACAGTTGACATTGTCCATCCAGATAGGACCTGATCCCACACCGTATTTAGCACAGCAATGAGCTTCAGAGGCAATCCTGATATGAATAAATATGGACAAGCTTGCTTAATATACAGTACCCGCAACGTTTTCGGAGTTTTGTTTTGTTTTTTGTTGTTTTTTTTTTTGGGGGGGGGGGGGTTGGGTTGCAATCTTATCAGCAGAGGATGCTTACTTCTCCATGGCACCTAGTCCTACCTCAATCTTTTTGGAGATCCGTGTTGCTCTGCTTTGAATTTGTATTTCGTTTTCTGAATTTTTGAGATGGTTGACAGTTTGTTATTGTCATTTTTTCATCCTTTCCTATTGTGTACCAATCCTATCGGTGTGTGTGTGTGTGTGTGTGTGTGTGTGTGTGTGTGTGTGTGTGTGTACTTTTCTATCGTGCGTTAATCCTATACTATCATGCGTTAATCATATCAGGGTTTCCGATCAGTTTTTCCGTTAATCCTATTCTATTAATGGCATCGTTTCTTTTCACAAGCAGGTGCTTTTATTTTATTTCAATTAACAATTTAGTTCGTTCAATGCGCCGTATACGATAATTTATTGAAGAAATAATGCAAAATTATATCCTGCATTCTATCATACTAGTATCTTTATTCTCCAAAAAAATATTTAAAAAATTATTATTGTGTAATAATTTAAAACAAGAGTTGTTTTTTTTAATTGGACCAACTTAGCTCATTTTTTTGACATTATAATTTTAACAGGTCATTTTTGTATATTTTTAACAAGGCAGATAGGATAACCAACTTGACACTTGTTGCATAAAAGGAAATTATGTGCATTTATTGTTTCGTACGTGTTCCTCAACAGAATATGTCATTATTAGGTTAATTGTGAAGATCGTGTAAAGGGATATTACGTTTATCATTAACATTGTTTATCCATTCCTATCCTGTATCAATGTTGTCGTATCCTGCGTGTATCCTGTTTTATCGTGCGTTAATCCTATCATATCGTGCGTGAATCCTACATGCATCCTCTTGTTTATATTGTAAAAATAAACATTGTGGGTACTGTATTTTAATTTTTTATAAAAGATAGAATAAAAAAAAGCGTTCAGAGAAAAACCAAATGTTGGAATTTTTTATCTTATTTTTCATGTTTTTATAAGTTGATATATGCACCTGGATACAATTTATATGGAAATGGAACGCCTTCACCTAAGGTAGGCGTGCACTGTTTACGTACAATCTTTGTCGAATTAAAGTTCCACTTCACATTTGAAAGCCCTTGAGGGGATACAGGACACTGATCATGTGACTCTCATTGCAATGATGCTTTGATATGCTATCTCTATTATGACGTCAAAATTTATTTGATTATATGATGATATGGTGTTATTTATCCATGAAGACGTCAACCAGGATTTGATAGATCTTTTTCCCGTATTTTACGGCTTTAAAGGAGTTATAGTCACAACATGAGTTGGGGGAAATATAACATTTCAATCTAAGAAAATTAATGTAAATGTCAAAATCATTAGCAGTTAAGATAATAAAATATATTTTCTGACTATTATTATGTTCGTGTTTATTAAGAAATCTAAATCACTTTTTGGATGGTTCAAAAGAGAAATTGTGTCAAAAAGTCATAATTCCAGAAATAGGGGTAGGGGTAATTCCCATTGTAGTATCTTCTTTGGGTGCCAAGAAAGTTGCCATGAACATTTTATTTAGAAATCACATGCTAAGGATGATATCTGATTTTTCTTTTATATTTCATTCAGAATTTTTTATGTATCATCGCATTTTGTCCAAATTTAGTGTAAAATTCTCCAAAATTTAAAGTGCTAATTTAAGCAATATTTTGGTAAAATTATGATATTGCTAAGTAAAAAACCAATGATGTAAATGATTTTGATATTTGTTTAAATTTAAATGAATATAATTTGCAAATAAATTTCATCACATAACATAATTATTGCATATTTATTATTGAAAATGTCTAAAAAAAAAATTCAAAATGCCAGAATTGGGGAACAACACCTATCAAAATATTTCTCTTGCAAGGTATAATAGAAGTCATGAAAATAATATATTATTTGTTGTAGAAAAACGTCATAACGTAAATGTGTTAAAAAAGCAACAACAACAACAAAATCATTGACAACGTCTTGTTCCCCCTTAAAATTCTTTACCACCTTTGCATTTTTCTTTCGCAGCCGGTCAATATTTTTTACAAAATCTTTTTAAATGTTAAGGTTTTTGGGGGTTTTTTAACTCAAAATTACCTTTTTATAAATTGGGATATCAAGTAGACATTTCCCCAAATTAAACAGATGTTGTTGACCGCTTGCTGTCTTTAAAGCTACAGACGCTAAAATTTGCGTCAATTTTAATTTGAATGCCAATGAAAACGCGTGAGTTTGTCTACTAATAAAAGTTTATTTTATTCTGTAAATTACAATGGTTAAGACAGAGCGACACCGACCTCATTGCGCATGTCCGCCGGAATTCAGGTGGCCGTTATTGTTTGCCTAATAACATATAAATAAAATTTTTGACATTAATTAAGGCGTTGACCCTCCATTAATTTTTGCATTATAGACTAAATTTGCTCTCGATATCACGTGATATATAAATATTCATGAGAAGGCATTACTTTCCTGGTAGGAAAATGAATAGTTTTTATTGTTTAATATTTGATGTTTTTGTTACTTGATCGAATTGAGCATTGCATTTAATAACATTAAGGTACCGTAATTTTTCATAAATAGTCATACATATGGATTTGCCTGTAATTCAAAATTGAGGTAAATCATAGCGTGTGTAGCTTTAAATAACGTCAATCCTCTGTTTCACATGTGTCACGAGATTTACAATTAAGGTTAACGTGTTCAACGTGAAACTGTATGTGCCATATCTCGTCATTTTTTAAACTTTTATTTTTAACACGTGTTATTTCTAATCGCTATAATTTCACCAACATGTATAATTTTGGTAATAAACAATGTCACTTGATTGTCTGATTTATTTATTAATACAAGTAATGCATATTATTAAAAGGCCAATCTTTTTTATCAATTAAAAGGATTATAATTACAAACTAAAAGCAAAATTTATTACTATTTGTTCTAAATATCATATATCAAGATTATGCGTCAATCACTATACTGAACAAGAGGTCCATAGGTCTCTCACCTAAACGACAGTTCTAATATACAAAGTTTGTTGCTTGAAACCTTTCTAAGTTATACATCTTGAAAAATAACTTCATTTGTTTCAATTGCTTATAAAGATCATTTATCCAAACACTGGAGATAATACTTTGAAACATTTACCTCAGAGTATAGCCCAAATCCTCCCAGAACATTCTATTTTTTTAATGTTCGATAACTCTAAATTTTCCGGAATTATTTTATTCCTTCCATCAACTTCCTTTTATATATACACATTAAATTAGCCTTGAGGTGTTAATATTACGCTATGCCGTTCAACGAACTGATTGGCTTAGTGGCTCCACGGAGATCTATTACCTAGAGGTAAAGGTGTTCGAGCCACCGATACACAGGTACATTTTTTTTCTAATTTGATCTCAACTTGCATTCGTTATTTATTCCATCATATTCATCGTGGCCACCAAAATTGCAATAACTTCGTAAAATGCATGGATACCATCACGAATTTTCTTTTGATTTCATTTATAAAGTTTGAAGAACAAATAGTATTTTTATGATGGAAAATACTTTGAGTGTGAGGATCGGAGAACCTTAAAATCATTTACATTTATTTATAGGGGGGGGTCAAAAGTCGAAATAATATCGGATTAATTATATCAAAGATGGCAAACATTGATCGCCCTCTGCTAAATAGAAGAAGAGAAGACAATAGTCGATGTTTAAAACAGTTTCAGTTATATAGTCATCTTGCCCCTGTCCTTAGGCCAGAACCCCGATACAGGGGCCGTGAATTTCACAATTTAGGTAGAAAACTTCATGAATATTATAACCGTGTATTTAGATTCTTTCAAATGTAAGATATAAAAAGATAAAGGAGAAGATTTTTTTTAAATTAAATACATTAAACACATTATGGGCATAATGGCTGCACCCTATGGACTGCAATCCTGAACAAGGGACCATGAATTAGGCAATATTAGTAGAAGGCGGAATGGATAGTTTAACCATGCATTTAGTTTTTTTCTCAAATGTATATGGAAATAGAGATGAAGATTTTCTATGATGAATACATGTTCACCATATGCCCATATTGGTCCCATCTTAGAGCCTTAACTCTTCACCCTGGGACCATGAATTTTTAAATTTATGAAGAAAGCTTTATGAACATAATAATTATGCATTTAGGTTTTTTTTTTCAAATATATGGAAGTAAAGAAGATTTCCATAAATTCACAATATTTTTACTGTATGTGAAACTTGGTCCCGCCCCCGGGGGCTTGAATTACACAGTATTGTTAGAGAGGTTCGTGTACACCACAATCATGCATTTAGTCAATGTAAAAAAAAAATATATTGTAAGATTTCGCTTTTTTTTTTTTTTTTTTTTTACATATTTTGACTGGCCAAAGAGATCCGGGGTTGTTTTGGTAATAAATTTTTCAATTTATATTCTTCTCGTCCTATAGATGCTATAAATCAAAAATTGGAATAATTGACTTGTAGTGTTTTTAAAGAAGTAAAACTTTCTAATTTAAAAAATAATAAATTAGTAAACAGACGACGCAGGATACACGCCGCAAGGTGCATGACGACGGACAAAGACCAATTGCAAGAAGTCACCTACGTCACCTAAACACTTGAATCTATAATACTTAAGGATGCTCTCATACAAGTTAAAGTTGTTCTGGTCTAATTGTTTACTTGCAAACTTGAAAAGAGGTTTTCCGATATATTTTTAAAGATTAAATTAACTCCCAATAGGGACACCATCCAACACCAACATATCGTGATTTAAACAAACTTAAGTCTACATCACCTGAACATGTTTCAATACAAGTTGCAGCCCTCTGGCCAAGTTAGTTCAAGAAAAAGGACTTTAACGAGTTATTTTACCTTTTAATTCTAGGTAAAAAAAAAAAGAAGAAGCCCCAAAATTAACCAACCCTACACCAAAAGATCATGGTTTAAATAAACTTATATGCACATTACAAAGAATGAGCTCACAAAGGTTAATATTTTTTGGTTAAATGGTTTTTAAAAGAGTATATATTTCTTTAAATTATTGTCGTTATATACCTTTGAGTAAAATCCAACATCGGACAATGTAGACACTCCCATCTAAAGCGGTTTGAAAATTATACGAGGTAGCGTCAACAGTTATTTTGGTTTTTTAACTACCAAAAGGAGATCTGGGATCGTTTTAGTGTTATAAGAACACAAGGCCTACTGACTGAAATAAAACATTGGTTAATATCTTAGATATCTGTCTTAAGTTTTCAGAAGAGAGCGATAAAAAATGGGAACTCGCTCTACCAAAATGTTTCAGCTGGAGCTGAAGGCCATATTTTGGAATATCTTAGAGGCCCCTCTTTATCAAATATAACAAAATATAAAATATTTATTTAATTTATTAATTGATAAGAAATAAAAATCTCAATAAGCATAGATTTTGAGGTGACCTTGACCTCCAGCTTTTATGCAATGTCCATGTTTAATCAGTATAGCTTTTCTTGCAAGGGAGGAGGGGAGTCATTGAGAGATTAGTTAGCCAAAGAGATTGGTAACAAAGGTATGTGCCTAAATGTTTCTGAGGACTAGCTATATAAAGCATTTCATTCTATTGGAACAGTCCTTCTTCCAGTAAATTAATTTTTATATGGAGCTAAATACCAGTCTTTTAAAATGTCTTAAAAAGTCCTTATTAAATCAATCACAGGATGAATCTCTGCCATTCAGTTAACTGAAATGTGACTGAAAGGTAACTGAAAGGTGACTAATTGGCCTAGATGTGCCATTTAGTCACTTTTCCAGACCTTTCAGTTAACATTCAGTTGAATGAATGGCAGAGGTTCTTCCTGTGAATAGTAATTTGATTTACTCCATTTTAATGAGCGAAAAAAAAATATAACCTCAATTATACACAAATTTTGGAATAACATTGTGCTTTATGAAATTGTCTAGTTTAATTCCTAAGGTTTCATTGCAGTCTGGTGTAAGATTGACTTTCCATAATTATGGGTGCTTGTTTACACAAAAAATCCTGAAATTCCGAATATTTATTTTATAATAGGATGACCGTATCCTTATATTGGTTTGTGATGTTTATTTAATAATTGAAATTTATTTTATATGAAATATATTAGCAACATTTTTAATTCCTGAAAAACTCGTAAAGCATCACGTAAAATAAAATACGACAAACTTCTTTTTAGCACATTAATTTGGACCAATTTACCGCACTTGAAAAAATAGTTTGTTTATCTATATAAACTATCATATTCTCATGTGTTTGGAACACTTTTTCTATATCTTGATTAAAATGTATCAAATTAAAAAAAAATATCAAACACTAATGAAACAAACCTACCAAGGTAGCCCCATAGATCGACACACCACATCAGCTAGCTGTTTATTCAAAGTATCATCACACACTGTCCCCCATGTTTCATTGTAGTACACTTCTACTCTACCTTCATATTTAGTCGATCCTCCCACAAGTCGAACAGGTAATTCTAAACAAATGCATCATAGTTCACTAATTATATAATTTGTTGCAATATATTTATTATATATTATAGCATATCTCGATTACTTAAAATATCACATTTTTAATGCAACTCACTAGTCACTTTTTATTTATTAATAAGCCTCTTTTATTATAGAAGGACCATGTTTTGACTGAAGGTAGCAGGCAATTGACAAAATCTAATATCATTCTATAAAATGACTCAAATTGCCTTGTTTTTGGATTATTGTTCACAACCCATGCATGTACAAGAATGTGTTTCTTCAATAAATTTCTTTTACGTAATATAAATTAGAATCATCTATCTCATTCGTTGGGTGCTTGATAAATGGGAGGAGTAGATAATGGCAGTGTATCTACAACACTTAATGTATTCAAACAACAATTTTGTACAAGGTAAACTATACTGACATCTCTTAACATTTCTATTTATTTCATGAGGAAAATGTCTGTAAAGCTATTTCAATAAAGACAGTGATAGCATAGATATATATAAATAAATATTAAACTTAAATGTCTATTCTTTTCTCATTGTTATGCATTTTAACATATGACACACCCTAGCCGTACCTGTCAGTCTAAAGTTTAACCTTTCTTTGACTTCATGACTGCAAATTTCGCCTATTTCTCAACATTATCACTTCCACACTGTATCCTTTTTGAAACCTCTTTAGATACGTATCAAATTCAGGGGAGCATCAACTACTGTCAGTGCTCGATTATACAATTAACATATTTTAATTCACAAAGATCTTCAAAGGATCACTTGTTAAAAAAAAGAGTTGACCAACAGTGCCGGTGTTATATAGTTCCCTTTCCCCCTAGCCACCCCCCCCCCCCCCCCCCCCCCGTCCGAACAAATGGCTAGATAGCAGTTTTTTTCCGACGGAAAAGGAAAGCCTCTTTTATAGCCAGGAAAATCTACTAGATTGGTTTCTGTATTTACAAAAAGCATATCGATTTTCATAATGTAAAGTAATTAAAATAAAAAGTTTCACAGTCGTTGTCCGAGAAGTATGAGTTATTGACGCCTTTTTTACTTTATTATCTTTGTTTTTCAGTTTACTTTCTATAATACATGTACTTAATATAATACATGTACTTAATGAAAAAATGACAATAACAAACAGTCAACCATCTCAAAAATCCAGAAAACGAAATACAAATTCAAAGCAGAGCAACAAGGACCTCCAAAAAGATAGAGGTCGGATCAGATGCCATGGAAGAGTGAGCATCCCCTGCTGACCGGTCACATCCGCCGTGTGCTCTTTGTCGTAATCGGGGAAAAACCCCGGAAAAGTCTGTAGACATTTAGGTGATTAATTATGGTCTAACAATTAGTTTGAAAAACGTCAGTCAGCATGCGACTCAGTGGAAGATTGTATTTGCCGACAATGTCGTTGTATCGACCATAGAACTTACGAAAAGATGACTTCAAACGAGACTGTTGATAGTCCTGTTTTATCAACTTTTTTGTAAGTAGCTTGCCTCGCCTTAGAAACTGTTCATACGAAGAGCATGCCCATGCTTTTGCTCAGGATGATTTATTTTACGTGGTACCTGTCACGAGTAACATGAAATGAAGGATTTTTGTCCTCAAACAAAACTTGCTTACAATAAGTCATATTTCCGGTTGATTGCTTTCAGTTCAGTACATAGTGTTTCATAAATGTCTTCAATTTGAAGAGCAAACGTGTATTAAATGAAGAAAATTGGAGTAAAATTAAGAAAAAAATACATCATGTGTAAAAAAACAAAATATTAAAAGGTGTTAATACATACCGATAATTTAAACCAGATTGCAGAAAACACCCCCCCCCCCCAATACAAAAAATGGAAATGCGGTAATGACAGCGGAAACCAACAAAGCTATTCAAACCGTACAGGTGTAACATGTATATATAAACCACAATAATAAAAATAAGTTGTATAATTATTTGTAGTTTTATGCGAATTCCGATATTTCTGGAATTAAAAAAAATCCTATCTTAATTTATTCCGTTTGCTTTTTTAGTGGGCAGTTCTGCCCTGATGATGGTTGATGGTTTTTTATGCAAAAATTCATGCAGAAATAGACACTGCAAAAATGATGTTTTACCCCACTTTGTAGGTTAATTTAAGGATTACCTGCGCAGTATGCTAGGTTCTTAATGAAAATTCGAAAACTTTTGAAATACATACAGTGGATAAAACTTTTTTTTACGTATTCCTTGGAAAATCGATCTCCCCTATCGGTCAATTCTTTTTTTATAAACAGTTGATCCTTTAACCCCTTTTAACTGCGATTTGATGGGATGGAATTAAGTCCATTTAAGCAAGACTTTAGATGTATGGCAGATGATCAAGAACATCAAATCTTAGATCAATTACTAAATATGATAAAGTTGCATTGAGTGAAGAACCATAGTCTGTGTGAAACATTACACCGCCTCGATCTGTAGACATGTCCTGCTGCTTCACTAGGTCGTGGCCTATCACCTTTTTAAACAAAATGTATTCTCTTGCTTCATTCTGTACTTTTACTTTACAGATTTCGTTAATAGATTTACAACATGTACTGGTGATATATGTAATTTCCAATTTTAAATGCATGAGTAATACTATTATTATTTAAAAATAAATATGGCACATTGCACGTACAAGAATTTACCCGAGAACTGTATGTCGTATTGAGGGGTTACAGCGTGAGTTAAGGTCATTACATGGCGATTACTAAAACTATATTTAAAATAAAGCTGTTATTGATCACCAAAACTCATTTTTCATAACGCAATCATAAATTAGTCGAGGCTATGGCTTTTAACCATATTGTCGATGTTGAATTATTATGCATTTATAGCTTATCCATGCCATTAACATGACACAATTAGATAGCAAAAATTATTTCCGTTTGTTGTGTATTCCTCATGTAATCAAAATGGTTACTGAGCGTAAAGAATATAATTGAACACTGGTGTAAAATTAAAGAAGTTAATATTATAGTATATATCGGTCGTAATAATCCTGTCAAACGACCTTTCTTCTCCAATCTTGACTATTTTTTGCAAAAATGTTCTACTTGATTGCATTCGTTGTTTAAATGATCATCATCCAATGTTTTGTCATCTATATAATACAGATATTACGTATAGCATTAACAAGTGTAAAAACGGTTTTTTTGCTTAAATTGCATGAAATCGAAACTTCACTTTACGTCAAATGACTGTCTTTTATGACAGTGACATGAGTACGCATTTTTTATTCTCGTTTCATAAGAATGACCATACATTTCTAAATTATTCAAAAGATCGTTCAGCCATTTGTATGACTTCTAAATCTTGAATTTGATATATCTGTTGCATTTCCTGTTAAATTCATAATTGCTTGTGTCAAATGGTATTTTTTCGTGTCAACATAAGATTTTATAATTGCCTGCTGTTCTGTACGCATGGCGAGCATCGCTTACAATGATCTTTCATAAGAATCTTTGTCGTGTTTTATTAAAATTTCACCTATTCGTCTAAAATCTAATTCAAACAGTAACGAAAGAGGACTTTAGTTTAATTGACGTCATAATTGAATAATAATGAATTTTAGTTAAGTTTTAAAGTAAACCAAACATCTGAATAAAAAAGAGGCCAATAGGTCTTAAGTACCATAGATCATACACAATCTTATTAAGGACTCTCATATAAGCATTTAATTAAGTTTCATTCTGGTGTAGAAAAATCATAACATTGTAATGACGACAACCTCCCTGCCTGAAATCTTATAAAAAGGACTATGAAACCTATTATTCAACGAAAAACTTAAATATCATAATAGAGTGTATGATCCAGTATTGAAAAGGTGTAAGACTCTGATAGAAAATATTTTCCCCGCATATAGGTTTTATGTTTATATGTTTTCATTGATAAACGAAAAGAAGGTAGCTAGTACACTTGTTAATACTAAACTATTAACAAGTCTACTTTTTTATTTAAAACAAAATAAAAACTGTTTTTGTTTCAAATGATAAATATACTTGCTTAACTCTTTTGATCATACAACTTCTTAATTATATTACATTCAATGATTGATTATCAAATATGAGCAAACAAAGAAAGATAACTCCATTATGAAGAAGCAAGGGAAGATAATTCCATTAGCTGTTATAGTTCTCTTCCCTGAGCTCTTTTCAAATGTGTCATATCTTAACTTTGATAGATAGCTTCATTTTTTCTCTTTTCTAAACACGTGAATTAACTCATTCCTTTCATTGAAATTCATGAGCAAAACAATGTAATAAGACAAATATATACCACCTCCCTCATATAAAATATTATTAAAAATGACATCTTCATGTTGTTTTTTTTATAAATATGCAGTCAGTTTTTATTCTGTGTCAGTAGACGTTTTTTAGACAATCTATTTATAAACATTAACACAATATTACCATATTGGCCACACCCTGCACACTCTATGAGAGTTTTGGCCCCGCCCTAGATTCTAATCCCTACATTGGGAAACATAAGAATCAAAATTTCATGGATGCATATGGCCTTATTTTTTTTCTTCATATGCAGTTAGTTTTTATTGAATTCATTAACACAATATAACTATTTTGTCCTCGCCCTAGAGACACAACCCCTACCTTGGTGGACATGAAATTATCTATAATTTTAGTAGAGGGCTTTCTGGTCTACAAACGTATGAATTCAGTTTTCCTTACAAAATATTTTTTAATATAGTTTTTTAATATAATATGCATTAATACTATATATCTATTTTGACGCCACCCTAGAGTCAAAACCCATATTCAAGGGCACATAAAATTTACAATTTTAGTAGAAAACTTTCTGGTTAACATAATTAAAATTAGTTTTTCTTACATATGTTTGAGAGTAGAGAAAAGGATTTTTAAACATTAAATGCATTAACGCTATATGGCCATATTGTCCCCTCCCCCCCCCCCCCCCCCCACGGCATGAACCCCTGACCCATAGGCCATGGATTTCAGAATTTAGGTAGAGGAGTTCGTGGACATCATAACCATGCATTCATTTTTTTCCCACATGTGTGAGGGTAAAATAAAAGATGTTCTAGGATTTAATACATTTTCACTATATGGCTATATTGGCCCCACCCTAGAGTCTGAACCCTGGGCCGGGGGCAAATAATTTCACAGTTTTGGTAGAGGGCTTCATGGATATCAAAACCATTCATTAAGTCTTTTTCTCACTTGTGTGGGAGTAAAGAAGTGCATAACAGATTGAGAAACAAGCAAAAATGCTTATGTTAATCTATTTAGGTTCCTTACTAGGAATACAGCTTATAGATACATCTTCTTCATGACTACATGTACTCGATATCCAGCCACCATTGTTACAATCTTCAATTCTTGTCTCAGATCCCAAACATGATATATCGTCTATCCAAATAGGTCCTGATCCCTGACCATATCGTGCACAGCAGTGGGCTTCCGACTCAATCCTGAAAAATAAAAGGTTTGGTTTTTTTTGGCAATAAAAACCATCCCTCATTTAAAAAATCAACTTAACTTATTTGATATTTTCTCTCAAGAATTACAACGCCTAATTGTGCGCCAACAGCTTATCTTATAGATGTTTTTCTTTTATCAATATGGATGAAACCTAAACCGCTGAGTGTTTCAAACTATTTGGTTAAATGCCTTACCAAGGAAGACCCAAGGATCGACAAATCACATCGGCTAGTTCTTTACTCAATGACCCATCACACACTCTCCCCCATGTTTCGTTATAGTACACCTCTAATCTACCTTCATATTTAGTCGATCCTCCCACGAGTCTCACGGGTATTTCTGAATAAAAACATGCCTTTTTAAGTCATCAATTAAAGTAAAATGTTGAGTTACAGCTAAATTCGTTTTTTTTTAAGTTTACATCGTTTAAAACATTCTTTTTTGTAAAAAGAAGAACGACACCTCATTACCTTAATGACAAAATAAACATTAGAGAGATGATACAAATACAGTTGTAACATATGACTGAAAGAAACCTAATTGAATTTTAGAATATCAACATCCGATTAATTTAAAAGATGTTTTCAATACTTTCCTTTAATGAAATAAACTATAGTGTATATCATTAATACTAGCATATTTATCTCATGGTTTCGTTTGTAGAAATTAAATTCTTATTTAACACCAGTTAGATCTAGAATTGACTGTTTTATTTTTTTATTCAAATTGTAATAAATTCAGATGCATTTTGTGCAGCACTAACTCGCATATTTACTAGCCTCATTATGGAAAAAAAATACAAAACAAAATTGGGTTATACGTCCTTTTGCACAGACAAATAAACAACATTTACCTCATAGGTTGTGATACTTGCTCAAAACCAGAAATAATGACTTTCATTGCATGTTGAATATAAAGTAACGATATGTTTGATAAACTGCCTAGAGTTATTTATGTAGTGTAAATTTGATGCATGTTTCTTTCGACAATCACTATAAAGGAAGTAGACCCACGGAGGAACAATCTTCAGTTTCATTTACTAATACGGAAAGACCATTTGCACTACATAAGATGAACGCTAAGAAATTTGCCGCACACACACACACACACACACACACACACACACACACACACACACAC
>WFKH01011925.1:8783535-8799405 GCA_016163765.1 Magallana hongkongensis | reverse complement strand
ACACACACACACACACACACACACACACACACACACACACACACACATCCCTTAAAAGAAACAACCCTTACTCGGAATACAGCTGATTGATAAATCCTCTCCATGACCACAGTTGTGAGACCCCCAGCCACCATGGGTACAATCCTCAATTCTTGTCTCGGATCCCATACAATTGACATTGTCCATCCATATTTTACCTGATCCCTCACCGTATTGAGCACAGCAATGGACTTCTGAGGCGTTCCTTAAATTAAGACCTATGTTGATTACTATCCAAAAATTACGTTAAAAAGTGTATATTTTGTAGATTATATCTTAAGTTATATCTTGATTTAAATAATATAATGGCTTCAGGATGTTGTTTACTTAGTGTTTAACTTGTAAAATTCGGATTTTTATAACGTTCAATGTCATATTTTAATTTTTTTTCAGTTTTTCTTTCACTAAAACACTTCTATACTTTCCAAGAATTTTGCTTCCACCACTATATGCTTGATATTTCGATATTCATAAATACTTTTGTGCTCAAACTACGATTATCCACTAATATGAAAAATACCCATATTATCTGTTTCGAAACGCCCCCTCTGTCGCTTCAGGTCTCAATACACATCCCAAAATAGAAAGTCTAGCGGGATTTTGCATTGCATCAGCCATTATTTAGCCCTGATGATAAAGTTGAAAATTGTGCGAGGTATTCCGAGTGAGTTACGGATGGAGAAAAGATGTAAACATTTCACATTACAAATCTCCGTAAGAAATTTGTTTTTGTTCCTGTTAACTTTTATGAGTGAAAAATGATAAATTTTCAATGGAGATATCTTGGATATATTACATTTTATCGATTTAAACTGTAATTCTTTCACAGATATATGTATTTTTTATTAAAAATCATCAAAAATGGATGGAAGCAATAACTTGGGACAGACTTTAGCATCATTTTTGAATTAAGGTTAAGATTGCATTTGTCAGTCAATGTTATTGTGATTTTTTTCTGTTGGTTTCCCTCAAATATTCTATAAGATAATCGAATGCCACGCAATTAAAAAAAATATTGAAAGGATGCTTAATAAAACGATATAAGACAGCGTATCTCAAAATTTTGATATTGAGTTCATATTATTGTTACGAGGACAGAATAAGGACCATATAAGTAGTTTACGATTATAAATGTTTGAGTGATATCATTAATAAGGTTTTAGTTATGTGAACATAGACGGGCAACGATTTGAAAACTGATAAATGAAATTTAAACTGAAATACATTTTAAATTTGTATATATTTAGCTTCGTTGCCTTATAAAAATTGTATTTCATTTCTTTTCAAGATAAGGTATTTGTATTTGTTTTCATGATTGAGAAAATCTCAATCATCCTTTAAATTTGGGGCATTTTTTTATTTTTCAAAAATTATTCAAAGTCCATATAATAAAAAAGTAGGTTATATAACAGTAAGAACAAAAGTCTATAACATACAACATATAAATGTTGTTTATTATTATCATCAGTGTACTACTGTTCAAACTAAGAAACGTCATCCTAATTGTAAGTAAACTTTAATTATTTTTTTAAAGTTACATTTAAAAAAATCAAAAAATATTGATTCAGTACTGGTGAAAAAAAGATGCCCTACCAAGGTAGCCCTAAAGATCGACACACCACATCGGCCAGCTGTTTATTCATAGAATCATCACACACTGTTCCCCATGTTTCGTTGTAGTACACTTCTAATCTACCTTCATATTTAGTCGATCCTCCCACAAGTCGTACAGGTATGTCTAAAAATGGACAATTGTTAACATGCTCCTTTTATTTCTGCATAAAAAAATTATAAGTTATGGCACTTAAATTGTGATTAATTTTTTAAAATAAAATCTTAATGAACATCCAGTTCAATAGAAGAAGGATAATTCAAATAAAGAAGCACATACTCATACATGTTTAGTAAGAAAAGAACTTTCTTAATATGAAGGTTTTTGATGCAATGATACTTGGGATATTAATGTCAAACATGCAACACAAAAAATAGTAATACATGTTTTGATAAGTGCATATGAAACAAAAGAATAATATTATAGAAACATTTTCTTTCTTTTCTTTTTTTTTACAGAAATTGAACTGAATTTACTTATAAATCATTATATATAATTTTTAAAAGCTCATTATCGTCTTAAATGCGTTCAACAAAAAAGGAACATATGTAATGTATTATAGTATATACATGTAACTTATGCATTTGTTTTTCATTTTAAATTTGAAACAAGTATTATCTAACATTATTATATTCGATTCAATGGTAAAAATAAAAGTGCCCGTTATTAACAATCACAGCTTCAATGCCAATTCACAATAACACATGAAATTGAGAACCAAAAATGCTGACCGTTTTATATTTCTTAGCATTTTTGAATTTGTAACATTTTTTTCATCGCAATGTAATTGTTCTTGTAGATTAGTGAGCTAATTTGAATTTAAAAAAAACCTTTTCGTTTTTGAAAGAAGAAATAGAGTTAATTTCTATGCAACATATTTGGAGTGTAACGAAGCTAAAGTAAATGCGATGAAACTACGGTGCTTGGATAAATAAAAAAACATTACTTTGATCAAATTTATTTCTTTGAATCTTTATATCTTGATGTCGATACCCCAAAATATATATCAAATGCAGTTCTCTGACGACATGTATGTGTATTATTAACGAGTAGTGCTTATTTTAACATTGTAAATAACTTATTTAAATTATATTGTTGCAATTGCGTTAAAAATACATCAGTATAAAAGAAGTGGGGTTTTTTTTCGTTTTATATGTTTAAGTTTTTTGGGGGGAATTATCTTATAAAAATATTGTTAAAGCATTTTGCGCAACCTAATAATTGCTACTCGTTGATTCCCCAAGCAATATTTAGATATACAATTTTCTTCTTAGATTTATCCAAAATATACAGAAATTGTCGTCATCTTTCATATCACAGCCTAGCCCTTTTTACATGCAATAAACTTTTTTCATTGAGTTAATTACACAGAGCAGGGAGACAACAAAATTCGTTTGTTTTTAATTGAATTTAGAAATGGGATAAACACTAGTTTGGTCGTCAAATCAAATGAAGTGACAAGCGACTTTCTTAACCGCTGCCAATTCGGTAACGAAACTTTATTTGTTTGATTTATTTTTCTATTTATATAACATTGGTAGTGTAGATTACCACAAATACGTATAATTTCTTCAAACGTTAATCATTTCTATAATTTTTTAAAACACCTTATTTTCTATAAAATATTTTTGTTACTTAATTATGCAAAGATACCGAAAACAGTGTGCGCTTACGAGGAATGCAGCTGATAGATACATCTTCACCATGACCACAGTTGTGAGCTCCCCAGCCATTGTGGTTACAATCTTCAATTCTTGTCTCAGACCCCATACAGTGAACATCGTCCATCCAAATAACACCTGATCCTTCGCCATATTTGGCACAACAATGGGCTTCAGAAGCAATCCTGAAGTGAAAAACGTAGTTAAATACAATACAGAGAAACCTTAAATCCCCAAAAGGTTTATAGTTCAGGTATGTGCCTCTCTAAAACAAAAAAGTTTTTTCTCTTTATTTATTTTTTTATTTGTATTATACAAATATTATTCAATAAAATAAATAATGTTCAAGATGCATTACCAAGGCAGTCCTAAAGATCGACACACCGCATCGGCGAGTTGTTTATTCATAGAATCATCACACACTGTTCCCCATGTGTCGTTGTAGTACACCTCTAATCTACCTTCATATTTAGTGGATCCTCCCACAAGTCGTAGGGGTATTTCTAAATAGAGACAAGCATCTTCATGTTTCTTCCATGATATATCTATAAAAAAGCTGTGTTAAGTTTTGTTTTGTTTTGATTTTTTTCTTTTGGTGGGAGGGGGAAATAATGGTTTTTAAAGATTCTAGTATGAACGTCCTCTAATATATAAAGCCTACCCCCTAAGGTATTATGTTATCCAATTTACTAATAATACATGATGTTAACACTAATGTAGTATAAGTTTATTTAAAGGCTCATAGTTCATATCTTTAATATTATTACTTGATATTGATGATAATACAATTGAAGTTTACTAAAAGCTACTGTATGTATTGAGAATGGCATATCGTTTCTTACAGTTTAAGTTTAAAAGCTCTAATTAATCTTAATAAGAGTTATGGAAAGAGATTTGTCCAATTGAATTTGCCTTTATCCATTCGTATTACAACAGAATTCGCTTAAAACGAAGTCCTAGGGAAAAATAGATTTGTTTCGCTATGTCCGTAATGTGGTATATTCCTACAACGAATTCGTAATAGTAAGTATATCAAATTCCCTATACACATGGTTTCTTGTACAAGAATATAGATAATACTGATAAGGCATAGACAAAAACTTTGTTTTGAAAAGTTGAAATAATCAAAAACCTAAGTAAATAATTTATTTGGAAAGAAAATCATTCAATCGTACATGTTAATTAGTATTAATCACTTTTAACGCTTTAGAGAAAATCGTTAAAACGTTTACAACAGTTTCTTTATTATCACTCTTACTAGTTTTAAATCATTTTGCTTTATTTGTTTATTTCCTTTATCCAAATTCGTTATGACAGTAAAACTTTGCAAGAATTTGATAAAGATCTACCAAGGAGTCTGGAAAACCAAGATTTCGCTATAACCGTGTTCGCTCAATCGTATTTTAATGGGATGATGGATAGGATAGTTTAAGTGTTTGTAATCAATAGAGTCTTTTTAATGGATCTCAATCTTAAAATTAGGTTTTAATCCATTTTAAAATCTTTAAAAGTGCCAACCCATTTATTAGCAAGTAAAACAGCTATTACAAACTAAACTTGTATTTCTGACCCTTATGTTAAACACCGTTACGGTAATTTCCAAGAAAAGCATAATTCCCGATTTTACCTCTGCATAAGCATTCTTTACTCAAAATGGTTTGTAGATTTAATGAATATAACCAACTTTCAACGAGAAAATCTTTTTAATACAGATTATCTTTGTGAAAAACAAATTCGTTCGCCACTTATTATTTTTTTGTGTATACTAGTGCATGATTTACATGAATTCACAAAGCGGATATAACCGTTCCTTTTATTGAAATCATGTTCTGAATTCAGTCTACCGCTACTTAGATCGATAAAATCATAGAAAAGGCCAACATTGTATGAATCAGATTATACTTTAGGCTAAACCTTTCAAGTTTGGCTGTAATATTTGCTGTTATAAATAAAGTAATGGAGAATTGAAAAACCGGAAACTGGCAAATGAGCAGAGATACGGTAATCAAAAGGTAAGTTAGAAAAAAAAACCTGTGAATTTGAGTGTCCAGATCAGAGACACTTAGTTTTAATGAATGAGAAAACATATCATGTCCAAGAGGACATTTCATGCAATTATATGTTTAACTGACAATGGAGATAAAAAAGTTTATTGTATGATGGTTTAAAATTGTTAATTTTAGCAATTAAATCAGAAAAAAAGAAAAATTATTTTTTTTTTCAAAATATCTGCGGTGAATTATTTATATTATTTCATTTTTGATTAAAAAAAAAAAAGAGTTTATGAATATGCTCACTGTCACAATCATATCCTAGTAATTTCTGTATTATAAGTTGTTTTATATGTTGTGGATTTATCCCGTACCGAACCTAGTGTTTTCATATACATTTTTTATCCCGTATGGAGCATCATTGTTTTCAGTTTTTGCATTGTAAGCATAATCGACTCAACCTGGGTCATTCTACCCGCACTGTTAGGGCTTTATACGGTTTAGGTTTTGCAGTTCTAGGGCAGAGCGCACGATTTCAACAAATGGATCTGATCAGGTATAGAGTTTGGTAATTGCATTGTTACTAAATCTCCAGACGGGGTAAGTTTGCTTTTATTTAATTAAATAATTTTCATTTTTTTAATCTTTAAGTGTTACTTTATTACTATAAATAGCGGGTAAGAGTTGCCATGTGAACGTTACCTTAGCGTTGTATGTTTAACAGTGCCACGTGTATGTCGCAATATTTGTGTATTATAGTCTAATAGTGTCATGTTATTTTTTGATACGCGGGTATGTTAAGGCTTCCCACAGCGATCGGTAGAGAGTCACGTGTCTGTAGTTTAAACAGTATGACGTCATAATAAACTTTGATGTCACGATCTGCATTCCATTCGATAGTTCTCAGGGAATGTGTCGTAACGTTAAAAGTGAATTATAATAAAACAGTCACAAAACTTCTTCTTTCCTTAAATGCTGCCCTTGATCCTAAACTATAGAATTTATTCATATTAATAATCAGTATCAAATAATTGACAGATTTAAAGCTTCGCTTGAAGAAAAAGAGCATTTATTAATTAGTGGTTTGGAGACTCTCCCTGCTACGTGTATACAACCGAATGAAAAAATTTTAATCCATGTAAAAACAGTTTGGCGCAGATGAAAGATCAATACAATTTAAGAGAACATTTTACGTTTGATTGAAAGAGATAAGTATCAATGTGATTCATGCTAAGGAAACCAACGGGTTTACCTCAATTTACCCCAATTTTAACTAAATCGGTTTTAATTAGTAAAAATGTGCTTTATTTTAATGATTTGGCGGAGCGTTTTTACAAAATCTTTAATAAACGAAAGATCTTTTTTCAATAACAAGCAAGAACTTCAAAGTATATGACATAACAAAGGATTTTTCTTAAAATTATTTATGAATTAATGTCATTGATCACCTGCGCCGATTCGATTTAATTAGAAAATTTGCAATGTTGGAATACGCACGTCACGTGACAACAAAGTACATATGTTTAACATAGTTGTAAAAATATGATAGTTAGATTTTAAGGCATATTCCCGGTCAAAGTAAATTTTGGTTGATTAAATAAATATCGTTTTTAGCCGTATTTCAGCTCCGGGACACCTTAACATTGCTGCGTAATTAGTATATAGTGTAGTTTAGCTACCTTTGGCGTTCGCCACGGTGTGTAAACATATTTCACCCTGTTTAAATGTATTGTACGGAGACCAGTTAGGATCATAAATACATGTAAGCTTTATTGTTAACGGTTATCGGGGGGTTAGTCTCATTAAATGTATGGACGAAGCTCTATGCATTGGCTTAAGAGGTGCTTATGAGGACTGACGAACCATGGTGGACAAACGGAAGAGTTTCCAGACTTTGGGAATGACACGGGACTTGACCTGGGCGAGGAGGTGGACTACACAGTGAACACTGGCTTAATATACCACCGTGGTGTCTGGCAGATATGAGGAATGGAAGCCAACGTCGATGGGCCCTCTCGAGGCGTTAATTTTTGTTTTGACTTGTTGTATATTTGTAAATATTGTATATAAATATATAATTGTATTTAAAATGAGTTGTTATTACTGATCAGAGAGCCCGGTCATGGTGACATTCACCTAGATATATGTATGAAATTTTGAAAATACCTTTGGAAGGCTGGTTTTTATTTTATATCACTTCCAAAATGATACCATGTTTAAAAATATCGGCCCATTCATTCATTACATGTATGTACAACATTTGGTTGCTATACATTTTATGCCTTACACAGAAAGAATAACAAACGGTGTGGGAAATAGTAATTTCAGGGATTTGCGCCAAAATAAACTTTAGTGTCTCTTCGTCACACGCTATGAAAGTTATTGATACCGAAATTATGGTTTCCAGACAATTTACTGAAATAGCCGTATATTACGCTGAAATATTCTTGCGTGACTTGGATTTTTTATGCGTTTGAACTTGAAAACAGAACATCTTTCTTACTAGGAATACAGGTAATAGATACATCATCATCATGCTCACAACTGTGTACTCCCCATCCATTGTGGTTACAATCTTCAATTCGTGTCTCAGACCCCAGACACTTAATATCGTCCAACCAGATTGGTCCTGATCCCTCGCCAAATTGAGCACAGCAATGGGTCTCAGACGCAATCCTGAAAAGTTGAAAGACATTATTTAATCAGAAAAGCATGTACATTTTATTTTTAAAAATTACTATATTTTAGAATTTTATCTCAGAGAAGGTGCCTCATATTGTGGTAACTTACAAATAGCATAAGTCAAGAAACCTTACCAAGGAAGTCCTAGCGATCGACAAACCACATCAGCTAGTTCTTTTTTTAAAGTATCATCACACACTGTCCCCCATGTTTCGTTGTAGTACACTTCTAATCTACCTTCATATTTAGTTGATCCTCCCACAAGCCGAACGGGTATATCTGAATAAGTATTTTTACATCAAATATAACTTTTTTGTTTCTGTATACATGTTAAATGTTTAATATGTTCCAGAATTTTACAGTTGCGATAGGTTGCCGTATTTTTAATAAAGAACGCAGTTATTTACTATGACATACATGTAACCTTTCAAAACAAAATATAATCACTATTAACCAAACTATAATGTGTAGGTGACAATCAAAATATACTTCCCATAAGTATTAGATACAATATAAACAGTTGTAGAAACATCCCAACCATAATGCTTTTAAATAGCTAGCTACGTATACAGTGTGTACTTATGGTTTACGAGTTTCACCATGGTCAATTTCTGAAGACGCAATGCTAAAAATTTTACTGCGTTTTATGGGAGATCTCGCACAATATGTAGTTAGTTGTGTTTACGGAACTAATTTCATTACCATAATAAACAAGAAATGGTGTCAGGGGGTCGCTTTAGAGCAGCAAAGGTAGAATTTGCGGTTAAGCAGCTTATATCCGGTCGGTATAAATCAGAAAAAGAGATATTCTTCCATCAAAGCATCATTCAGATTTCCGACTAATAAATACGTTTAATATAAAAAAAATGGGTTTTGGTTAACCACAGTGTCAGTGTTATAATACACATGCAGTATATGTTTGTTTTCCCGGTGATCATGACTGCAAACATTCAACAAGAAGAAAACTTACCAGTAGAGCTTATATTAACAATATCAATTGACAGTTGTTTGCATTTGTATATATATTATGAATAGGTGAACAAGCAGTTAAGCATCTGTTCCCTGGACTCAAGATTTTACTTTATGTTTTTGTTTTATAGAGATGCTCTATAAGACAAGAAATGATACCTGGCTTCCACATTTATAAGCAGCCAATCATCGCCAAATAAAAACTGAAATAAGATACTGTGTATTTATTATTTCATAGGGCAATTCCCCAATATTATTTTGTTTCTGTATTTTTTTTTTTTTATTAAATGTTTTCTGCAATGTGAAATATATATTTGCAGCATCTTTTTCGCCTTGTTAAGGATATATTTCCATATGAACTACTTTTTCTCTTGCATTAGAATTTGTTTTGACAAAATCACTATCACTAAATAATTAATGAAATCAATGACACTTTTATTCGATAAAATTAGGAATAAAATAAACATGTATAACATCGGTCTTATATATATTATTTATCATAGTTTTAAGAACATATTAATAAAATGAACACTTAAGTTTGGAGATTTTGATTTTAAAATTTTAACAGAATGTGATACAAAATATATATACTCATTGATTTTTTTATCCTGAATTCACGTATCAACATTAACATTTGCTTTATACCATATAAAATGTTAATTGTCACTTTCGTGGCATTCATTGAAAATACTACCATAGAAATCACCCTACATCTATTTCTGGACCTTTGCCTTTTTGTGACATTTTCTGTTTTGATATTTTGAAAAAGTAAACCATTCTTTAAAACAATATATTAATATCAACCGAGAAGTAATGAACATATATCTATCATTATGTCAATCATTTATGATTTTGTGGATCTAAATTTAAAAAAATATAAAAATTTTGAAATTCCTGTAAGTTATGCGTTCAAATTAAAAAAAAAATATATAATACAATTAATCAGAATATGTCAGCCTACTTAAAAAATAACCTTGAACAAGTTATAGGGGAAGGGGTTGCACGAATAAAAACTGAAATGTTTTTATTTTTCAACTAATCAATAGATATATAAACCAATCAAACAAACAAACTTCCGCAATGTGCATTACCTTTTACTATAAATTCTATAATAAATGTCAAGTGCTCAACAAAAGTCATGTGTTTAGCGTCCTGTCTACCCTCGATCAAGGAAACAAATACTTGAATGTATCGAGATATATTAAATTTATAATTAAAGTTGTGACATGTAATACGAAATATTTGTAATTGATTTTTACACTCAAACATGAGCATTATGAAATATAGAAAATATAATTCAGGTCACATTTGTCTGCGTACCCGCTCTGTCATGGCTAAAATATACGATTTAAATAATCGTCAGCAAAGATATTTTTTACGAAACTGATATTTAAACACTAGTAGAAGAAGAAATATTTCGGAATAATTAAAATAACATCAATCAAATACGTACAATACATTCGATTAAAATTGAAATCAGCCACTTGCTATCTGAATGCAGAATAAAACGATGAACTCTATAATTCTTTAAAAAATAGCTCTTTAGAATAGATGAAGTAATTAACTTGGCACGACATTTTGTTATCAGACTTTTGAACACATAATGTATTTGGAATATGCCTTTGGCCACACAAATTCCTTTTTCTAAATATTGAAAAAGTTCTTGAGAAGATAAATAGTGATACGTGCAGCTTTGGTGACTAATATTTTGGCAAAACGTTTGGTTGGAGCGAATTTCAGCTGATGGCTGGATGCATCATTTCAAAGACCCCCCTTCCTCCCTCTTAAAATATTTTTAAATTTCTGATGTTTATTTTTATATAAGCAAATATATAATAGCAAGAAGCGACTTTAACTATACGAAGGTTTCTTACGAGGAATACAGCTGATAGATATATCCTCTCCATGACCACAGTTGTGAGACCCCCACCCACCATGGCTACAATCTTCTATCCTTGTCTCAGATCCCAAACAGTTAACATCGTCCATCCAGATAGTACCTGATCCCTGACCGAATTTAGCACAGCAATGGGCTCCTGATGCAATCCTAAAATACAATTGTCGATTTGATCAAAACTTTAATTCAAAGAAAATACACAGGATGCAATTTCTTTACATTTAAATAAAAAAGTTTTGTTTTCAAATTAAACCTTTGTCATTGTTTCTTCTTTTTTTCTCATATTTGAATAGAGTAACAGTGGGGAAATCAAAAACTATATATCAATAGATATAGGAAATCAAAAACTACTGGTCAAGACACCTTACCAAGGTAGTCCTAAAGATCGACACACTACATCGGCTAGTTGTTTATTCGACGTATCATCACACACTGTCCCCCATGTTTCGTTGTAGTACACTTCTAATCTACCTTCGTATTTAGTCGATCCTCCCACAAGCCGAACAGGTATACCTAAAAATAAATACAAGTCAATTTACATCACGATTTTTTTCAATGTTTAACTTATCGTGTTTTGAAAGATGCTTTGGTGATGAAAACATTTTGCCAGTCTTTTGTCTTTTTTACAAGAAACATGCATGTATAATATAGAAAACAGAATTATTATCAATTGCAATAGTTCATAACAGATCACAAGATCAACTGCATAATTAACTTCCAACAATCAATGTTATTTACAGCTTATATATATAATCAGACACAATAATAATAAACGCCAAAGATCCCATTGTATGTTGCCGATACGGACGCAAAAGTCACGTCATGACAACATCATAGTGTAGGTAGTACATGAATTCCTAATCAACAAGATTGCAGCGACATGCTATACGGACGATCGATGGATACATGAAGAAAGGGAAGAAGAGGAGGCTAACAGATTCAGTCCGTAGCAGTGGAAGTGAGGTGAAAAAAAATGTAGAAAAAAGGCAGAACATTTGCCGTTTGAATTGAAACAGGAAGGTTTTACGATGGAGGACTGCAAAAACGAAATTGTGCCTATTAGGTCCGAATACCTGTTGCACTTGAAAACTGTGCTTTGAATTAGTTGATGATTATCAAACAACGAATCAAACAAAGAACTCGGCGTAGGGGCTGTTTGATTAAAACAGTTGTCGCTATTAGCTGAGTTTTTTTCTTTCTTTTTAATCTTAATTCAATTTGAATGTACTTCATTCTAATAGGCCTAATATAGATATTTCTTACGCATACAGACATACCATGTGCATAAGGGAAACAACATTGGTTCTTCTTAAGTCTAAATAAAACCATCGACTTTCGCAACTGCCCGCAAACTATAAGATTTTCGGGGTATGGTGCAGACAATCGTACTTTTGCCTGACCATCGGACTTTAGAGTCCCATCGCACTTTGGAGTCCTAAATAAATATGTCTAAAGCCATTCAATATGATGAATCTTCGTCAAAAATACAAATGAAAATGACTGCATACTAGGAATACAACTGATAGAAATATCCTCCCCATGACTACAATCTTGAGTTCCCCAGCCTCTGTGGATACAGTCTTCAATTCTTGTCTCAGATCCTAAACAGTTAACGTTATCCATCCAAATAGGTCCTGACCCCTGGCCGAATCGAGCACAGCAATGGGCTTCTGAGGCAATCCTGAAATTGAACAGTATGGTTTAAAATCTTAATTGAATTAGAACGTTTATCATAACAAACTTTTACCGAGTACTTTATATGTCGACAAAAATAGCTTGCTCACTTTATTTTTTCTTTGTTCTGTTAAAACCATTTCCTTGATAATCAAATATACTGGTACATGTCAATAAACCTCACCACGTAAACCCTAGAGATCGACACACCACATCGGCTAGTTCTTTATTCAAAGTATCATCACACACTGTCCCCCATGTTTCGTTGTAGTACACTTCTAATCTACCTTCATATTTAGTGGATCCTCCCACTAGTCGAACAGGCAATTCTGAATAAGTTAGTTCATAGTTCAAATGAGGTGTTTAATAAAAAGAAATCTATATTTAGTAAATTGTCATCAATCTTCTACCATTTTAATTCAATAAAAGTTTAGTATGATGGCAGGTAAAAATGACATTAGTAAGTAAGAATCCATCATCGTTCAAACACTTCCCTGATATACATTTAATTTAGCGATCAAACAAACGGTTTCCTATTTTGCAAGTTTTATTATTGCATCAATAAACTAAAATTAAATGGAAAACAAACAAGTATGTTTCAGTATAAACTCAAAATGTATCATTGTTATATGTTGGGTAAATCAGGAAAAATCATAATATATAAGATAAAATACCATCCATTGTATTTATTATCCCTAACAAGAAAACACTTCTTACGAGGAATGCAACTGATTGATAAATCTTCTCCATGATCACAGTTATGAGTACCCCACCCACTGTGGATACAATCTTCAATTCTTGTCTCAGATCCCGAACACTTAATGTCGTCAATCCATATTGGACCTGAACCATGGCCGTATTTGGCACAGCAATGGGCTTCAGAGACAGTCCTGCAAGGTTGCAAGTTTTTATCAATTAACATTTTAGTTCGATCTTTAATTTTCAACAACTTTATTAAACAAAATATATGCATTTAAATGATACTTGAATATATGAATATATTGTTGATACTTTAATGAATTTCCAATCTGATTAAATTTGATCTTACATTTGAAAAATCTAAACAATCCAAAGCTTTTTTGAGGAAAACTCACCAAGGTAGTCCCATAGATCGGCACACAACTTTGGCGAGCTCTTTACCTAAAGTATCATCGCACACTGTTCCCCA
Organism: Magallana hongkongensis; assembly: GCA_016163765.1. NCBI lineage: Eukaryota > Metazoa > Mollusca > Bivalvia > Ostreida > Ostreidae > Magallana > Magallana hongkongensis. Next base: position 8,785,712 of record WFKH01011925.1, on the reverse strand, counting down.
TGTTTCGTTGTAGTACACCTCTAATCTACCTTCATATTTAGTCGATCCTCCCACAAGCCGAACAGGTATACCTAGACATATTTTTTTGTTTCTTAGATCTTATGTTTTGGTACATATGTTGCGTTTGTGTTTTAAAAAATGTTATATTCACTTTTGTATGACCATTGTGTATAATATGGAATAATAATTTACATGTAGCAACATAACTAGCAGATTTACTCATATAAAATACAACAAAATTCATTATACTTTAAAGACTGTTACATAATTTCATAAATTAAAAATATTAAAAACCATCAAAATAGACGTTGTATAAATCATTTAAACAAACAACGTTTATACATTTTTTTATCTTTTTTTTTAGATAGTTAATCTTAAAAAAAATTCATATCAAGGTATAGTATTTTTAACACTTTTTTCCCTTCACGTGCTACCAGCACTGAACAAGAATATAAATATCAAAGTACTGAAAGTACTGAAAAGCGCTAAGCCAGGAAGAAAGTGTTAAAAATATACCGAATGTTATGAAAATACATGTAAAGAAGCATATTTGAATTGGGATTTGTTCGCTATTGTAAAAATTCACGTACTCAGAATTCTAAAATGATATAGAATTTGAATATGCCTTAGTTATAGAATATATGAATCTGTTTAATGATTTTTGCATGCTGTCGTGTTACAGTGAAAACAAAATGCTGATGACTTTTTAAAAAATCATACTCGCAGCATTTAATGTAATGTAATTAAATTGTTCCGTCCGGATAGAAGTAGAAATAATAATACTAGTAGTTTATATAAATTTGAAACGTTTGGTACGGCGGGCGAGAAGTTTCAAGACTTTACCGTTTAAAAGCACTAAAAACCTATTCATATCACAGAGTTATTCCAATTATTACTGAACATCTAAATCACATCTCAATGCATATAACCCCGATTTTGTTTTCTAAATTCCAATTGGAAAGAAATCATCAGCATGTATGTGATATCTTTAGGAGCACCCTTTTCAGATATATAATAATGATATTCATTAAATGAAATGTATTGCCAATTTAGTACTGATAGAACAAATGTATCTGCATGCAGGATAACTTGAAGATATAATTATAAGTTCTCCCAACTGTATAGTTATGAGTTCTCCCGAGTACGACTTCTCCGGGGTACGACTTCTGTAGCATCCGCCAGTAGGTGGCGGTATTTCGGAAATGCGAACACGAAATTGGAAGTAGGATTAGAAATCTGACGACAACAAAGCGCTGCAGCTATGCTTAGCGCTTTAACAAGGATAGAAACAGCATTTTTTTCATAAACGAAACTTTCTGTAAAATTTGATTGCATTCTATATCTAATGAATATATTATGGTATTTTCCCTACAACTATGCTTTTAAAAACAAACCAATGGATACATAATTCAATAAATAATTTTGGTCATATATTTCACAATAAGAAAATTGGATTCTTTTAATTCACATTTACAAAAAATAAAACATCAAAGCTAATTACGAGGAATGCAGCTAATAGATAAATCCTCTCCATGACCACAGTTGTGAGATCCCCACCCACCATGGCTACAATCTTCCATCCTTGTCTCAGATCCTAAACAGTTAACATCGTCCATCCATATTGTACCTGATCCCTGACCAAATTTAGCACAGCAATGGGCTTGAGATGCAGTCCTGAAAAGTAAAAGAAAATTGTGAATGAACAATTTAATATTTTATTAAAGACGAATTAAAAAAAAAGGCAATGTATGATTCAATACATTGATGAAAAAACACAAACTATATCTTAATTCAACCAGTAATCAGAAATAAATGAATCTCTATTTTTAAAAGATATTTTCTTCATTTATTCTTAACTTTCTGGTGTTTTATGTCCATTTTAAAAAAAGCAGCAATGAAAAATTTCAAATTATCTTTTATATGTAAATAAAACTTACCAAGGTAGACCCAAAGATCGACACACCACATCGGCAAGCTGTTTATTGGAATGATCATCACAAACAGTCCCCCAAGTTTTGTTATAGTAAATTTCTAATCTACCTTCATATTTTGTGGATCCTCCAACAAGTCGAATAGGCATTTCTAAACAAAAAAATAGTTTTCTTACATGTGTTGAATTTGTCTGTGGTTTACACACACACACACACACACACACACACACACACACACACACACAC
>WFKH01011925.1:8742115-8759811 GCA_016163765.1 Magallana hongkongensis | reverse complement strand
TTAAGTTATTGCGTTCAAATTATTAGTTAAAATCCCATTTAGTACATATGTTACAGTCCATATAACTACATACCTGAATTCAATATGGCTGGTCCAGAAGGTCTTTCATTTCTTGGCCACGAAAAAGATTACGGATCACGTGACAAGCTCAAAACTTGTTGTTGATGGTAACTGTGATCAATGATGTTAGATTTATGGAGTAAGATCAAAAACAAAACGGCAAAACTGGACTCCAAACCATATAGACATTGCATTCATTTACTAATATATCTGAACTCTTAAACAACTCCACTTCCTCGACACAGATTGCACTTTACACTAATAGTTTAGATGTCCTTATAGAGGGGTGATAAGATAACTTTACACTAACAGTCTAAAAGACATAATAGAGGGGTGATACGTGTATATATTTATCCATGTTTACCTATTTTGATAAAGAACAAGCATTGCGTTCACACTATCCATGTAAATATTAAAACTGATATAATCAAATTTATCTATGATCTGATGTATATATTTAATGGTTCATATTTGTTTTTGTTCATAAGTATGTTTGGCTAGTATGTTATTACCTGAACACAGGATTTAACGCCTGGTGTCTTTTTGGTTTTTGTGTTACATGCTCACTCCTCCATCTCCATGGCAACTGATCCTACATGTGTACCTCTAATTTTTGTTTGTTCCGACCCTAAATGTAAAAAAAAAACAAAACAAAGGCCCGTGTGTGCTCTGCATCTGTTCGGTATTTTTTTTTTTTTCTTTTTTTTTCTTTTTTTTTTGGTTTTGGTTTTGAACATCGTTCGTTATTACCACGTATCATCTATCTGAACAAGCATTATCCGACTACATTAAATCCTACAATACAGTGCACTTTTTACTTTTTTTCTACGTTTTTCAACTCTAACACTAATGAAACGTGAATGAAAGTAAGTAACAAAAAAACCAAAACGTAAGTATAATTTTAATTTCAGACCCGTAGCCTTTCATTCAATATGGGCAGGTATATGTCAATTTGAGAGTTATTGCTATGTTTGTGCTTATATATGTATATATAAATGAAATGTGCATCGTTCCGATCCTTCAAATTGTCGTTATTAATACTGTATTCAACCTGTATCTCAAACGAACGTATAGTGAGCGACCAGGGCACTAGGTTCCATTCGTCATCGAAAGCAAGATTTTTGTCTTCCTAGATGGCCGAGTGGTTAGCGCTGTGGCCGCTCACTGCTAGGATAATGGGTTCCAGAGGTCGTGAGTTCAAGCCCCGTCCGGGGCGGAGGTGGAGCTCCAATGAGGTATGTGTGTGTGTGGCAGATGGAAAGATAAATAAAAAGACCTGATTAATTTGCGAATATTTGATACAAATTATTTCTATTTAATGTAGGTCTCAATAAATCGACTAAGCAGAAATGTAATCAACTCTCAATGCTGTATAACTCAAATGCCGGGGTAAAATTTCTGTAAAGGCAATATGCCACAATCTAACAGACAGAACTTTCATGATTTGCAACTTTCTTGGGCAAATTGAGTATTAAAAAAATTCGCTTATCTACTATGAAGTGTAAAACATCAGATGAGTACATGAATTAATCATCTAGAATGAATTTCAATGAAAGGAAAAAGGACACCATCCCAGTACAACTAGGTATGTTTGTCAGTCCTAAATATGTCACATATAATATATGTTATTTCATTATTCGAAATTAAGGATCTACAGTATGGGCATTTATATTTTCCATAACTGAACAAACCTTTGATGCAATCGATATGAAATCTATGATTGCACTTAAGAAGCCTACAAGTTTTGTTATGAGCATATGTCTCTTCGTCGTCACTTGGATCTAAGAGGCATATAGCACAGAGAGTCATTTTCCTAAGGTCTATATTTGTCACACTTGCAACCGGGAGACTACCCCAAACAAAAATTCCTTATTTGCCCTATATATGATGCATGGTTTCTATATCATTGGTTACAAAAGTTTAAATATCTCTAATACTAAAAGTGTTTTAACTTCAATGTATTACATTCAATAAACGCCTTAACAGCATAATAATGTGTACGTTTATACACCTATATTTCTTGTCAAATAATAATCTTTGTGAATGGTCTTTATAGGAAATAATTGATGTTTACTTTTCCCCAATGAATACATTTGATACAAATCAATTTGACAATTTGAAAGATAACTCTTCTAATAAATAACGTATTTCTCAAAATGATCTGAGTGCATGTACAGCAGTATATGTACTTCTAGTTTCGTTTTAATTGGTATTACAGCTACTACTAAGGCGGCAGAATAGGAGTGTACACGACAATTATGTCTATAGCTAGTAACAGGAGAAAAAAAGAGAGAATTTCAATAATTTGTAAAGCTGTACAAGGTTTAGATTTAAGAAGTTAAATATATATTTTAAAAAAACGTACTTACCGATGGCGAGTGATTTTAACATGATTATGTTGCTTGGCAGTTTTTCTGTTGTTCTTCAACACTTAACAACAAGATAATTTTAGCGATGTTTATGTTTTATAACAATTTATCAATAATTTTGAAAATGAGTACATGACAGGGGTTTGATCAAGTAAACATCATAATATATGGCGTATGACATACAATAAGATACAGTTATGATCCATATAAACGTATGAATGTATTACAGTTTATCCTTACATCCGGACGCCTTTATTCAAAATAAGATGATGCGTAAAAATGAAGCATACATATAGTAGTATCTGAATGTATATTTTACAGGACGAAAAACAATCTTTAAGCAAGTCCTTAAAGGTGACTTAAAGGTGGCGTAAAGGTGGCTTAAAGGATATACAATCTTTAAGCCACCTTTAAGTCATCTTTAAGCTGAGCTTATAGGTCTTTAATGTCCAAACTTCTTTAAGTCACCTTTAAGCCATCTTTAAGCCACCTTTAAGCATCTTTAAGTGGCATTTACGCTCCCTTTAAGTTGTCTTTACACTATTTTTAAGTTCCCTTTAAACCAAGATTGATAAAGCTGAACATATTCATCTTGAATACATAAATAAAATGCAAAAGCTATTTTATAGGGATTGGAGGGGTGATCCGAGTGATAATATATTTCCAAGGAAGTGGGGGGTGTTCCAGGCAGTTTCAATTGTCGCTCCATTGAACACAGATCGCTATTATCAACTCCGCTCCAATGAACACAGATTGCCGATATAAAATTCTTTATTATTATTTTTTTTTCTGGGGGGGCGGTCAAAATTATCGTAGGGGCGAGCGCAGTCTCTGTATCTAAAGCTGCTCATTTTGTGCAATGTTTATTTCCCATTATAAACGAATCGGTGAAAGAAAGCTCTCTCTCTCTCTCTCTCTCTCTCTCTCTCTCTCTCTCTCTCTCTCTCTTTAGTTCATCCGGTTATTAAACAACATTTAAAAAATGAACTTATAATACATGATTTAATTTAATAAACAGATTAAGATATGTATTTTTTTTCAATTTTAATCATTTCTAGGTCTAATTCTCGATCTGCTAGATACATGTTAAAGATGAAAAGACTCTCAACTGCCTTTGTTATATCGGGCGGGATATTACCGGTGTGTTTGATAGTTTTGTTCGTTTGCGTATATCTAATTAGAGTCTAGTGTTTGTCCAACGTAAGAAAACCCCTGGAACTAACACAGAATATACAAGATATACACAACAGGTGTGTCGTGTGCCCAGGTGCACGTCAGGGTTTCTAAAGGCGTTGGTATGTACGTGTATACGATAAGTCCAATAAATGAAAGTTTATTTACATTTGTAATTCATTCTTAAAGTATTATTTCCTAACCCTGGGTTTTAAAAATTTTACCTCTACAAATTAAAGATACATGTATGTAAGAGTAAAATCTAGAGGCTAATTAATTACTGTACCGGTGATCATCAATGGGGGTTATTTAAATATATGTATAAGGGTAAATATGTCACATACCCGGCCGGGTACATCATAAAATTTTATGTACATGTAAACATCATTTGCAATTGTCACATGCAGTAAATACGTCACCGGTAATTGGTAATATTGTTTGTTATAGAATTGATAGTTTAAAAATCATGTATACAATTAAATATTTAAACATATATCATTAAATTTGTTATTCTAGATCTGTTGTAAATTTATAAGAATCAATATTATTAAAATTATACATGCTGGAACGGCGCCGTGATCACAAAAACCGGGAGATTGCATAGAACTAATACCCTAATAGTTTCAATGCATTTTTTAAAAATAGTTTCATCTTCTTCCTTGCATTTCATTTAGTTATGAAAAAGGTGAACGTACCCGGTTTAAATTTATTAACTAAGTACAGTACCGATCAGACCCAACCTAACACCAGAGTAAACCCCAACTAAACCCCGGGTTTACTTTTGGGGTTTACTTGGGGTCTGGGTTTACTTTTTGAAAAATTGGGTCCACTCGGGGTTTACTTTGGGTTTACTTGGAAATTGCTTTTGAGGTCAACTGTATGCACTAAAGTGTGAAGCAGATCGGTCTTTTATCTTACCATCCTACTGCCTGTAATTCCCGCCCCTTGTTTATTCCGAATACACATACATGTATAGCGTCTGCTTTCAGGGGTATACTTCTGACCGGGTTTACTCTCTGTGTCCACTCTGGGTTTACTTTGGGTTTACTCTGGGTTAACTCTGGGTCCACTCTAGTAAACTCGTAGTAAACCCAGAGTAAACCCCGAAAGTAAAACCAGGGTTTAGTTGGGGTTTACTTTCTGTTAGGTTGGGTCTGATCGGTACTGTACTAGTTAGACTGACAGTTTCCATTTAGGTATAATATATTTTTTTTTTCACTGAAGACCAAGTACCGTATATCATTCTAAATACATGCATGCATGCAATTTATAAATTAGATATAATTGATTGTTACAAAATGAATGGAAGTCGAAATCTTTTCAAGTAAAAAATACACATTACATTGATTCAATAGCCACCAATTTATAGGATATAAAAACAATCTAATAGATATAAGTTGCCGTGGCGCAATGGTAGTGAGGTGATGTTAGTAAACCTAAAAGATAAAAAAAAAAGGTGATGTTAGTAAACTAAGGGCCCTGGGTTCAATCCTCGTCTTGGGCTTTTTGAATTTTTTTATTCATTTTTTGTTCTAGAGCAAAACCCGTTTTTAATACCTTTTCTATCTTGGAATCATTGAAACTTGCGACAGAATATACATTACTTACTTATCTACCGTACACGTTCATGTATAATCAATCTTTCTTGTTAAAATCGCTGCGTTGTGTGTCTAGACATGCTTTTATTTCTTTGTGTATATCTAATTAAAATCTATTGTTTGTTAAACCTTAGAAAAACCCTGGAACTAACACACCCAAGGCCATGCTTTTTTAAAATAAATACTTCGCATATGGGTTGAATATTTTTGTCTATTGATCACAGCTGATGAAATTATCATAAAGTTAATACATTTTGTTAGTAAATTAAGCACAACATTGAATTAAAAGATTTTTTTAATGTCTTAAAGGTGGCTTAAAGGTGGCTTAAAGAATGTTGGACATTAAGGACCTATAAGTTGTCCTTAAAGGTGGCATAAGATGGCTTAAAGATCTGTCAGCTGCCTTAAAGCACCTTAAGCCATCTTTACGCTTTCTTTAAGACCCCTTTAAGACACCTTTAAGCACCACATATAGCTTAAAGGTGGCTTAAAGATCGTCTTTAAGCTACCTTTAAGCACATTTAAACTATCTTTAAGGAGAACTTAAAGATGGTCATTCATCCTGTGTTTTATGTTACGTATTATATTTTTTCATCGGATAACGTGTTGGTGTTGGCTTTTTCTTCTTTCTATTTATTCATTTATGCATTCATAATTGATTAATACAATTTTAATTGATAAATTGTTCATTTTTTTTTATATTTGCAATTTTTAACAAAAATTAGGAAATTTAGATAATTTGCATTCGCTTTTTTAAAAAACGTTAACCTGAAGACTACAAATTCATGACAGTCACAAAAATAGTAAATTCTAAATAGTCTTGTTGTGAGAAAAGTCGGTGTTTCATGTCCTCTTCTTTTCGTTCAAAATGGAACTTTGTACTTTATGATGATTTATTCTTCAGATATCACGCGTTTTGAATTGCCACATCAATGATTGACACAGGTATAATGTTTTGACTTGATCTACTGTAGCAAACTCTAATGATTTTTTTTTTTATACTTCTTAAATCTATCAAAGTAATCTCGAGAGATGCCTAATTTCAATTTCTGATACTCAGTTTTTTAGGCTGGTAAATATAAAATGTAAAAAAATTATTATGTAATTATACTATAATTTTCTTTTAAAACATATACATAAAGAACAATATATAAAACCTAGGTCTGTAAAAGACAAAAAGCAATATTGATATAAAATTTAAATATTTTTTTTTCGTACATCAATATTGAATGACAATTTATGTTCTTAGTATATGATAAATAGTACTATGTAATTGCACAGCTGTAAATGGAATTTTTTACCATCGATATCCACCATCGATGTGTACATTCAATTATATTTTATTATACAAAAAGAACTTATTAAATATCGTTTAGTTTCACGACAGTCTTTCTTTCAAACTTCAATCGATCTGCTAGTCAACATGAAAATTGGATGGAATTTATTTATTACTTAGACATGAAACTTAAACAAGAATTTAAAATCATTGAACCCAGTGATTCTTATCTATGATACATAACGCAGCAACACATAATTAATTGAAAATCTTGATAGTTAACTCCACTTATTCAAATCAGCTAAATAGATTTCAAAATAAATTACATATCGTGTTGTATATCATATACTGGCGAACATCTACCTTCCGGGCAAGGTCCCTGTTGCAGCTAATCAATATGGCATGAGATAGCCAAACAGTGTGTGCGATGTGTCTGGTCAATTTTTATATACCCGCTTAATTCCAAACGTATATAAGTTAAACAAATGTAAACATATTTTCCATGTCCAATGCATTCAAACGTTGATTAAATTGGGGGGAAAGTATTGTCCATATTGTAGGATGCAAATATCGAATTAATATATAAATATATACCTCCAATGAGGAGTACCTATATAGATTTTCCTCCAAAGAGGTATACCTATCTACTTCTATCCACAAGGGGATTATACGATCTAAACAAATTCAGTTGATTCGTTGATTGGGAATTGCCCTTTTCGTATACATTTAAGAATATTTAACATTATGTAGTTCCGTTTACTAGTATTCTTGCTTATATCAAAGAAAACAATTTTTGTTTTCGCAATCAATTTCATTAGTGAATTAATCAGTCCTTCTTTTTTTTATGTTTCTTTGTAGATTTTATATTCCCAATTGTATATCTATAGAAACTTTTTGATATTAAGTTAAGAAGACGTAGTTAATTTTAACCACATAAAGCATTGATGGATGAGATGATTTCTCGTTATCATTGAATTTGGATATTTTGGAGTCAAAAAGGGGCACGTAAGTGTTTTCAAACTAAAACATTCTATGAATATGGGTGGTAATACGTATACGATAAATATCGTTACGTGCGAACAGTAAAATTGCAAAATCTTTGATACAGCAAGCAAAGTAAATAGTAAATCATATTGTTTTGAGTCCCGTGACGGTGCAACAAAACAATTACAATACGTTGTGACATCTTTTTAAAAGTTAGCAATGCAATTGACATTATTGGGTCGTCCTACTTTCATCAATTAAAAACCGATTATTCTGAAACTCCAAAGAAGGCATTTTTATTTAATGCAACAGTAAGCGCAAATGTCAATCAAGCGTAAGAAAACATAAATAGAGAGTTGGTCATTCTAATGACAAAATTATTGTTTTACGTATAAAATGAATTTCAGATAGAGCGAAGTAAATTTACTAGGCATTGCTTAAGCAAAAAATTACTGGCAAAAAAGTCATAATACAAGTTGTATGACCCTGTAGGTCAGAGAAAATGCAGAAGAAATATGAAATAGATATTCTACTAATTTCTCAAATTTTTTCAATATTCCCTAATCATCTCCTTTTGAAAAAAAAAACATTTTCCTTAATTTTCACAACTTTGAACCCCCTATGCCAAACTTTTTGAGAAATTGTTGAAAATGTGGAAAGTTTACGGACAAACGGACGGACATACGGAGAGAGACACGACAGACAAAATGTGGTCAGAAAAGCTCACAAGGTGAGCTAATGATAAATAAACTGAACAGTCTTAGAACAATTGAACTTATTAACATATACATCTGTAATATTCAAACGTAGGCGGAATGTAAACATTTAAGTGAACAAACAGGTACTATTGTAATAAATTGATGTAGTTACAATTCTATAAAGTTATTGTATACACATATTTTATTATTAATGAAGCACACACATTGTGACAGTTTTTATACACAATCACTTACACATAAACATGTAAACTACATATGAAGGAAAGAGAAAATCTTTTTTTTTAAAACTGTTTCTGCATTTATTCATATTGTACCAAAATTAACTTTAAAGTCTGAATAAATAAGATTGCCTCTTTATGTTACTCGTAGTACTTTTCCTGATCAAACTGGTTTTGATGGACACTTTCATCTACCCTTGATTGGGTGTAATGGTTAAAATTATACGTGTTATTTGCGCGTACCGTACTTTTTACCTGTGTATATTCTAATTATAGAGTTTCTGTTCAGCGCAAATTCCTCTTTTTTTAGAGATTATGTTTCTTAAAACTTATCAAAAATATCTTTTGAACATTTATCTAGTTGTTTTCTATTTTATTATGATAATCAGCAAAGTGAGACTAATTTGTGAAATTATTTTTTTACTTATTATAATTATTGAGATTTTGACTAGTTAAACAAGTTTATACGGACTCTCACTTCGCTGACGCCCTTGCGAGTGTTCAGGTGTGAAACTTGTGTGAGCGATACCTTGCATTATTTATTTTCATGTTATGGCATAACTATTCATTTGTATTTTATACAATACATAGTAATTCAAATATTCTTTATGTGAATATAATAAAATTGTTTAATATACAGACTATTTTAGAGAAATGTATTCGCATTTTTGAGATAACTTTGTAATATTTCTAGACTTAAACATAAATATATATGGTGTGTTTTTTATACAGTCATACCTTAAGCAAAGTGTGTTTATCTACTACTTGTTGACTGTGTGTGGCACCGCCGCCATATATCGGAGGTTCATTTATATGTCATATTTTGAATTGAATGCAAATTGTGTATTATGAATTTTTTTTGTGTTTCTTTTGTGTCTATTTGTAATATGAGTTATTTTGTTTATATAGTAGCTCATTGCCAATAAATTTAATATTCAATTGAAATAAAGAACTTGAACAGTAAAAAGCGATTTTATCTATTACATGGGTACTGTAAAGACTGTAAAGACCGTAAAGACTACGAGTGGTTCTATTGCCATATATTATCCAGATTTCATTATAAATTAAGCAAAGAACGCGAAGCAATTTGTAGGAACACTTCGTATCTTGTAGTTATTAAAGTTGAAACTCATCATACAATTTATTTTTTTTACAGACGACAGCGTGTGAATTCATTTAAATATGTTTTTAATCTGTAAAAAAGCAAACATTTGATATTCACTTAATCTTGTGTTTGTCAGTCACTATGACTATTAACGTAGCCCATGGCATAGACAATGCAAAGATAAATGTTTTTACTGAAACGTCATTTGAACTGTCTGAAAATATGAGACAGTAAGATACCTTCCAGCTGAATACTTCTGACATCTATCTCAATTCTTTTTCTTTTTTTTCATAAATGAATCAAAACAAAACAATTTAATAATAATTACAATCATATTTCACAATAATTTATTATCAGTTCTGATTTTTATATATTCTGTTCTCGTATTAACACATGGATTTAGAATGGTAAAATACTTAAGATTACAAAAAGGAAATGAGAATTTATACTAGTCATCTTTTTCCTTTTTGTTTTGTTTACCCTTGATAAGATTTGTTTCACTTAGTAAAGTACATAATTGATTTTCCAATTACAAAATCGTAAATATACATTTTCTTCCTGGTGTAATTTTGATTCTGAATTTAAACTGACCACCATGAGCTCCGTGTCTCCTTTCAAATGTTTTGTTTAATCGTCTTATTTTTACCAAGCATCGTGTTGCACATCTGTGGTTTTTTTCTCTCCATACTAGATCAACGAAAATTCAAGTTCCGAATGTTTCAGAGGACTACTTTATACTGTTAATTGTCCGGATAATATTAATCGTAAGTAAGTTTATGACATATATTAAAATATGTATATCAGTAGAACATGATAAAAATTAAAACTTCTCTACAATGAAACCTAACTTCTGAAAGAACTTTTGAAGGTCTGAGTGACGCTGTTTTGGGACTCCAATCCATTTCAATGATCTTTATTGTCATTTCAACTATCAATACTGTATACTCCTGGGGTTGTACTTAAGAGGACGATAACGAGGATATCAGCTGCTATGAACACTGCACGGTCTTCATCTTTTGCCTTCACACATTCTCAGGTAAGAATCAACTTCGAATAATTCTAAAAACATTTTTTAAATGGTAATTTAGTCTAGTCTTTCATCGTTTAAGTTAATAAAAAAATCTTTTTAACCACCTCCAAAACATGAAGTGATATTTTTGGTCACGAATACTTTTGTAGGCATACTTTATTGATTACAAAAGCTCATTTTAGTGTTGTTATCTCTAGCAAGAAGCATTCGAATATAATTTAGACTGAAAAATCATTTGTAATGATAATTCAAAGCTCTTCATGCCTATAGATTTAATGTGGTAACGTTCAAATTTGACTCGATAAAATAAAGATACTTTGTTCTACATTCTATAGTGATATAACAGTAATCACATTACATTATTTTCTCTATTCCAGAAATTTTTAGCTTTGTCAGTTTTATAATTGTCAGCAGTTCTTACTATGACGATAGAAAAGAGTAACGTCTTTATCACAGAAAAGAAACTGTGGTTTTAAGAGAGAATCATTTTTATCTATAATTATTTGCAAAAACGGGTATCTGTTTTGGGATTTTCATTAGTAGGCTTGACACGGAATAAGAATGGTTTGTTACAAATCTAAACATACCCAAGAGTGTTACTGCAAGATAACATTGGACTAGCTGTTCTATCAAACAAAATTTCAGTGTGTCTGGTGACTTCTTGTGCAATGCTGTACAGTTTTTTGGGGGTTTTTTTTTTTGGGGGGGGTTGGGGGAGGGTTGTTTTTTTTTTTTTTATTTAATTATTCGAGTAGGCAAATATCGAAGATTAACTGTAAACAATATGTCGCTAGAGAACAAGAAATATTGATTTTCTTTAAATATTAAGTTGATTAGATTTGTTGAAATTAGCCGTGTTTCTTTATTATATGCACTGTATTATCAATTCTAACCACCATTCATATAAATGTGTTTTTTTACCTTTATCTAGATGGTGTTTTGCCTCAATTTTTGCCGATCGTGACGAAAGAAATGATAGACCAACCAGACAGAGAGATGTGCAGTATATAAATAATACCGGCGGAGTAGTAGTTATTGGTCAAGTCGTAAGGGACCGCAAGAAATATGTAGGTGCCACATCTTTAAATGGAGACTTTGCTGTCAGAACATTGTAGTTTTCAAAAATATTTTAAAGCTGAAGTTTTACCTACCATTAATCTTTAAATATGTTTGTGTTTGATAGTTAAAACATTTATTGAATTAATTAAAGATTTCAGATCTTTAAAGTTACAACTGAAGTGGGTTTTTTTGTGTATTTTCTTTTCATTTGTCAATAATTAATTTTTAAATATTTTTTTAACAATGACTCCAATTTTTGTTTTGCTTTTTTACTTACACTATGTTTTGGAAAGGGATATTTGTACCATTGATTAACATTTTTTATTTTCGGTATGACAATTAAACATTATTATAAGATGCGGGGGAAAATTTTTAAAAATTATAAATACAATGTTTTCTTTCCCTTTATCTCTTAACTTGTTTGATATTTCATTTGGTATTTTATTACAAATATTTTAAAGAGAATGAATTTAGAAGACTAAAACTTACCTGTCAAATGATTGTGGATCATATTTCTTCTTTTGAAAGTATCAAAGATTTATTTTGTCGGTGTATTTATAGATTCATTTAAAAATAGTTGAGTTTATTCTATTTAAACATACCATCGACCATCAATCAATAAATAAATACTAAGTCACCAGGTAGTGTCGGATATACAGCTGGGTTTTTTAAATTATTTTGGGTAGACTTAAACAAATTATATTGAACTCAATAACATGTATTTTCTCCAGAAAAGAACTTCCTATCTCTCAGCGTTTAGAAATTATTTCATGTCTACCAAAAGGGGATAAACCCAGACAACCCAGACAATACTTTAAAAACCTGGCGGTCTATTACACTATTAAATGTTATCTTTAAACTTATTTCAGGTTGTCTTAGTAATAGAATAAGATCTACTTTGGATACTTCTATCTCTGATACCCAGTCAGGTTTTATAAAAGAAAGATTCATTGGAGAAAAAAACAAGGTTTATTTATGATTTAATGCACTATACTGAACATAAAAAAATCCAGGACTGTTGGTCCTAATTGATTTTGAAAAAGCTTTTGATTCTATGTCTTGGTCATTTATTTATGAAGTCTTCAACTATTTTGGTTTTGGTAATTATATAATTCAGTGGGCTGAAATATTAGACACAAATTTTAAGGCTTCAGTGTTGCAAAGTGGCTTTTCATCTAATTACCTCTCTATCGAAAGAGGTTGTAGACTGGAAGACCCTATTGCACCCTATTTATTCCTCCTTTGTGTTGAAATACTTTCAATTCTTATTAAACAAAACAATAAAATATAGGGTATTACAATAGGAAGCAAAGAACATACAATAAATCAATATGCAGATTGATGACACATCTCTTATTTTGGGTTGAAAATAAATAGTTCAAAAACAAAAATCATATGGATTGGCTCAAAAAATTCTCAAATCAGGTTTTTCACCACACAAGATGGAAACTGGACTTTTAGCTTACTGGGTATTAACTTTTCTGTCAAACTTGGAATTATTACTGAGATAAATTATTCTATACAAGTTCCAAAAATTAAAAGCATGCTTCAACAATGGAAAAGAAGAAACCTTACACCAATTAGACGTGTGACGGTTGTAAAATCTCTAGTTATTCCTAAAATCAATCATTTATTTATGTCTTTACCTTCTCCTATAGAGGTAATCACCACATTGAACAAAGATATTTTTTAATTTTTTTGGAATGTTAAACGTGATTAAATAAAACGTGCAGTAGTTATTCAAGAATACCAAGAAGGGGGTTTAAAATGTTGGATATTAACAAGTTTATTATGTAATTAAAATGTTCATGGATAAAAGATAAATTGTTGGACATAGCTAATAGACTTCCATATTGAAGGCCATTAATGGTGAAGACTTTGTCAGCTTGTTACTTGATTTTGGTGATGCATTTATTACTGAATGTGTTATTCCTAAAAATAATAATTTTTGGAAAGATGTATTTAAATCAATGCTCTATGTTATTAAATATTTTGATGATAATTATATTGAAGAAAACTTTTTATTTAAGCCTATTTGGTATAATAGCCATATTAGACTTTGTATGAAAACAGTGTTTATAAAAGGTTGGAAAAAAAAAAAGGTGTAAAGGTCATCAATGACTTTATAGATGATAATGGAATTTTTTTGTCACATATAAGTTTTCAAGAAAAATTTGCATATTTGTACAATGCAATACAACAGTATAGTTAGTGCTATATCAACATATCTAAAATCCTTTTTACCGGTACATATCAAATGCTTATTTAAAAGATCCTTTCCGCCATATATTCTATTATATTACAAACTTTTTCTTTTGCAAAACAAATGTACAAAACCCATCTACAAACAACTAATTGCCTGTAAAATAACTCCAATTGCAATACAAAATGGAATTCAGAATTTGTACAATATGGGGTGAAATTTTTCTTTATGATGCTTTCAATGTATGTTTTAAGACAACCAATGACTCGTCTATTCAATGGTTACAATACAGATAACTTCATAGAATTCTTCCTGTAAATTACTATTTGAAAAAAATCAATGTTGTATCTTCTGATTGCTGTTCCTTTTGTGAACGTGAAGTTGAGACAATCCAACATGTTTTTCTAAGCTGTGATCAACTGAAAACGAATTGGTTTCAGTGTTATTAACATTTTATTGGGTGAACTCCTATTGTCAAAAGACAATAAAGTTGTAAACTTTATAATTTTGTATACAAAACAATACTTATTTTGCTGTCTTAAAAAAGATATACTGCCTAGTCTATCAGGACTGTTATTTTATTTATATCACAAATACAAAGTTGAAAAATATATTTCATGTCAGAAATTTCAAATGCAAAATTTTACCAGCAACTGGCATGTATGGAAACATATATTTGATACAATTCAGTAATTTTTCAATTTTTGTTTACTCTTTGTTTATTATTAATATTAATTGTTTGTCATTATTAAACAAACAACCACTGCCCAATCTGGGTGAATGTGAGCACGAATGTGTGAGTTGATGAATAAAAAATGGCTCTGAATTATATTATTAAAATGTTTGTATGCATGTGAAAAAATAATAATAAAAAAATAAATAAATAAATGTTTCAGATGATACATTTGTGTTAAACAGTGGTAGCCGCCAAGGTGATTAAATATCACCATAACTGTATTTGATCAGAGCAGAAACCAAGAAGTAAGATATAGCAAAGCCTAGACATGTAAAGGACAAATAAATGGCTGAAAATAGAAACATACATGTATTAGCCGTGCATGGTCTCGCAAAGATATCAGGTCTCAATGTGCATGTTAATAAATGGGTTAAATATGATGCAAAAACTTTTATGATCATATGTTACGCACAAAAAGAGCCTCTTGTATGAGGAAAAACTCTGTACTGTGTGTATAAATTTTTTAAAGGATGCATTTAAAGCCGGATATATTTCTCTAAAAAATCGCCTTGAATAAATAAATGCATGAAAAAAATGTTTTTATATGTTTAGAGGTGTAAATTAATACAATGCTTATTAATGAAACGTGGTGATAACAAAAAAGTTTTCATACTACGCTTAATGCGAGATTTTAACATGCATCGAACACTTTAATCCATTCTAACAACGTGTCAAGGTCTTCTTTTTCATATTTGGCTCCTCGTTTAGACTTTTAGGAATGAGTGATTTAAAGTTATAATATTTTATTAAATTCACCAGTTATGACTTGTTCAGCAGAACTATAGTTAAAGGATGAATAAGAACACGAACACGTTGGAGGACAACCATCCAGATGTCAAGGCATTGAAGCAGTTTTTGTAACTACATGATTCTCTCTCTCTCTCTCTCTCTCTCTCAATATAAAACAAGTATTCCTTTTAAAGGAATGATCGGCATGTAGGCTAATATCATTGGTCAGCTCTGTTAATGTACATGCAATAAACTAAATATAGCACCGTCTTGTTGATTTCCAATATAATTAACAATTCTTTTAAAAGATAAGATTGCATGTCAACGAATTTACAGGCACGTAGCATCGGGGGGGGGGGGGGGCAGGTTTTTTATTTATTTTGCTTGTCAAGATTTTTCGATGATTCTGCCCCCCCCCCTTCAAAAACGATGCTACGTTCCTGCGAAAATTGTCAATCAAAATTTAATACTCGTTGGCAAACTTAAAGATGATGATATAATTAAACTTTGTTTGAAGATAACCATAATCTAAAATTATCATGTTTATCCCCGGACAAATGGATTATAAGTTTGTTTGGGTACGAGTCAGTTTGGTACGACTTCACTTTACCCCGTTCCGAAATAGCAAGACATGAATATGCTATTCTTTTAGTAGGCGAATTATACTTCCGATAAATATTCTTACGCATATGTGAAGACAAACGTGATTAGAATCAGTTTGTATGAAACTGTGTGTATGTTTTTATTTCAAGGAAAACGGATAAGAGTAACGTTTATTTAGTATTCTACGTGTATTTAAAGATTTAAATGAGGTTGTCATTGCAGAGTAAATAAAGTAGTGCAAGGCGCAATGCGTGCGCAAATAGTAAAATATGCCGGATGCCTCATATGGACACAACTGTGATCGGCCGAAGCCGATCACAAAAATTAATGTTTTGAAATTATGATGATTGATAAAAGTAACAGTTTTTTTTAATAAAAAACATTCAAACTAAAATAAAGATGTGTGTGCCATCAATGAGAAGGGAAATGATCATAGCAAGCAAAGCGAGCTACAAGAACCAGTGCGTGCGGGAAGTAAACGAGCTAAACCTACAGATTCATCAAGAAATTTTTTGTCTACGTCCTATAATGCTCTCTAATGTTTTTTCCGGTAGTGCTATGCCAAAAATGGCTAACTTTTAATCCGTAATGTACGGTACCTTGAGGTGTGAAGACACGTTTTCAGTATCGCACAAGCTTATGTAAGACCCAAGATATTGTTTACATGCTTCCATTCCTTCGTATTACATGTAAGCAGCTGATGAGTTGAGATACGTAAACAAATGATTATGGAATTTAAATTATGGCGTCATGTTGAAAGCACACTTTATTTCCCGCGATAAATTAAGAGGTGCATCAAACATCTGTAATGCGTGTGCTAGCTATTTTATTATAATCTGCGATACCTGCCTCCTCGACATACGATTTGCTTTCGGGTTTTTTTTTTGTTGGTTTTGTTTTTTTTGTTTTTTTTTTTTTTTTTTTTTTTGTTTGTTTGGTTTTTTGGGGGGGACTTTTTTGCACGTACAGTAAGTATGAGTACGGAGGAAATAAAAAAGGACATTTTGAGCTAAATAAAAAACAATAAAGATAAAAAAATAAACAGTTAAAGCATTAATGCAGATAATGGATATAGTCAAACCTTAAGTTTGAAAATGGGAAATTACACACCTACAAACAGGGACCAGGGCACGGATAACGTATGTAATTAGAATTCCAAAAAAAAAATTTAAAAATATGAACCAGGGAAAAAATAAGGTACAAAAAATACTGTATTATCATTAACACTCTTGACCAAATTAAACACAAAGTAAATTTGCAGACTGATCAATTCTCTCCAAAAGTAAAGAACGGTTTTAGGGAAGCAAGTCTATGTATTTTGTAAGATTTTTTTAAACTTAGAAATATTTTATAATAATATCTCTCTTTTCTCTCTCTCTCTCTCTCTCTCTCTCTCTCTCTCTCTCTCTCTCTCTCTCTCTCTCTCTCTTAAAAATCTTTTACGTTCGTTGGTAACTTAATATCACTAAGTTGACAATGATGCAAGGTATGTGTAATTCATGCTGCGCTCGCCACAACGGTAGCACTGTAAAAATTTTTAGATGTTTACCATCTCTGACTTGTTACGTTGAAACAAAAAATATAATTCTTATGCAAAGGAATACAATTGTTATGATATTAAACTTGTCTTAAAATATTTCATTTAGCTTGTACCATAATTTCAGTCTGTTGCATACATGCAGTTATTTTGATATTCATATTGATAATTCTGTATAAGTTTTAAACGTATGACCAAAAAATACAAACTTTTTAAAACTTAAATGTAGTCGGTCATTGTTTCAGATGAATTGTCCTAAGACGTGATTTACAACATATAAATAAAACTACTATTAAT
>WFKH01011925.1:8704708-8722244 GCA_016163765.1 Magallana hongkongensis | reverse complement strand
TTGTTTGTAAACCAAAGATATCTGTCATCCATTTCTCCAATTCAATCCAAATTTCTTTCACTTAATAACAGTCAACAAAAATATGTTCTATTGTCTCAGGGGTCTGTTGACAAAAATAACACAATGAAGAATTTACTATCCCCACTCTATGTAAATAATAATTGATTGGCAAGATCCTATGTAATAGTTGGTATTAAAGCCACAGTAATTTTGAATCCTTTGTGCATTTAAAGGGCAGACTATAAATTTTTCTCCATTTTTTTTTAAAGTTAATTCGAGTTCTGACATCTATTTTGTTTCAGATTTTGGATAAGTTATTTTCTTTGATATTAAGAGGCTGTACATGTCACTACAACCCTTCTTAAATCTACAAAATATATCTACTGTATTTGGGTAACCAATATTACAGTTCTTAGTTAACTGTTTATTTAATACTTTCACATAATTTTATTATGCTTTTGTTAGACCGAGATATTGAACAAAATTTGTTTTTAACGAGGCTGGGGGGTGGCTGCCATTTTAAAGCGTTTTTATCTCTACACAAAAAAGATTTTCACTTTAATGTTCTATAACTCTTACATTGTACTGAATTTGTCTTTTGAAAAAAATGGATATGATGGTATTGAAACATTATTTAAAGAGTCAGTTGATGGTAAACCAAGGGTTACAAGATGCAAAAAAATAATTTCTGCTGTTTTTCAGCATTTTCTAACTTTTCAAAGGGAGGTAACTTTTAAAACTCCAAATATTTTGTTCAAATATTTTCCTTTTATTTATTTTTTTTTTAAATTTCACCATCGGAATTTTTTTTAATGCTCAATCTTTATTACACATGTATTGATTATTATTATGTTAAAATTTGGAAATAATCTTGTGGCTACTTTTGTTTTGTTTTACATATTTGCATTTTTGTGACATATATATTTTTGGTAAAATTGTGATATTTTTCTTTATAACAAATAATGTTAAGTTTTTATTATTGTGTTATTTTTTTTGTAATGTTATTGGTATGTTTTTTGCCTTTATTTATATTTCATATATTTTTCCTAATTTTCTTTTTTTACATAACGTGCAATTTCTTCAGATGCAATAAATGATAAAATTAACGATGATTGTGATGTGGTCTTTCACATTAAAATGTAAATTAAGATTATTTGAAACATTTCTGCAAATTTTGTGAATTTTGGAGAATTTTTTTTTTTTGACCCCCCAGCCTCCTTAAGTTGAATCTGTTTTTCAACTCATTATAACTAAACATCTGATCGTCATTTTCATACAAATTCCCTATATATATAAAACCTGATTTAAATAAATCCTTAAAAAAAAACTGATTTATTGTCGATTTTAATATTTGGATTATACCATATATGTTCATTAAACATTCTATCACAATTTCCTTTTTGCACATCAATAATTGTTCTCCATTATTGTAATACATCTTTCCAAAATTTATTGTTTGAATTCTTCTTAATCATATTAGTAAAATCAATACCAAATTTAATCAATGTTTGCATATTATATCCAAAATTAGCTTTAAACAAGTTTGTCCATTTTGAATTTGAAAATATAAGCCTCCTAATCGAACTTGTTTTAAGTGCTATCATAAAGTTTTCAAAATCTATCATTTTTAGTCCGGCATTCTCATATCCTTGAATAAGAGTGCTTCTCTTAATTTTGTCTGGTTTTTTATTCCAAATAAATTTAAAAGTTTTTTTTCAAAACTTCTGACAGATTCTAATGTTGGGTTTAGTAGAGTTAAGGATGAGAAAAAATTCCACTGATGATAATGAAAACCCATCTATTGTATGTTATCGACCTTTGATTGTAGTGTTATTTTTCACTTTCAAAAAAGTAGGCCAATGACTAAGTTTTTGAGTTATTGGCTATTGAATATATTAAAAAAATCAAGAAAAATCTAATAAAATTTTACACTACGATTGAGAATTTCTTAATTGTGAAAATATTAGAAATAATTAAACACTTTAAAAATTTAAATACAGTTTATGAATGGTAGTGGCACTAAATAGATACAAAGCATTAAAAATATTCCAGTCCGAATTTCCTCTATTAGTTTTTAAATCCCTACCCATTTTTGATCAAATTTTACAAAAAATTAAATGATGAAAACACAAAAACATTTATAGTATTAAAATACTTATATTGACCCTATTCTGTTGGCATAAAATTTATATGAGGTCAATGATCAAAATTTTGAGATATGGTGTCTTTTATCGTTTAAAGCATTTTTTAATATTTTTGCAATTCGTGCCATACGATAATTTTAATGAATAAGTGCGGTAAACCCAACAGAAAATATGCAAAATTTTAAAGAATAAAATATAAAATCTTAACTTGTAATATTAGAGTACTGCCAAAAATGCTTCAGTGGAAAACAAAATCTGCGAAATTTAGTCCGAATTTCCTCTGTTTGGCTATAAGTCAATTTTTTGTTTGAGCCAAATTTCATAATATAGTAGAAATATCGAATGTTATGTCAATAATAATTCGTTTCATAAATACTTTTTGTGTTTAGAACACTTTTTACTCATGACTTTGAACTTTATAACAATCCGAATTTGAGAACTCAAACCCTGAGTAAACGACACCCTTAAGATTAAATGATTAATTTTTGGGACTAAAAGTGTTTTAATAACTGTTATTTTTCCTATCGGTGTAAGATTTCTAGAATTCCATCTGCATAAGAGTTTATCAATGTTTTCCATTACTGGTATATAATTTATATCTATCATCTCCTCCATATTTACTGAAAAACTTATACCCAAAAGATTAAACCTTGTGTGAAATTCAGTAAATTTCCATCTAGAGTGATGATAAACTTCTTTTGAGAATTTTTTTACATCCTATTTATATTATTTTTGTTTTACTAAAGTTTATCTTTAATCCAGACACATTTGCATATAAGTCTAGTATTTGGAGAATTCCATCAAGAGATTTTGGAGAGCCGTCTGTGATTAATGAAGTGTCATCTGCGTACTGCGATAATTTATATTCTTTCCCATCTATATTTATGCCCTTTATATCTTTATATTTTTGAATTAAGATGCCAAGAATTTCGGCACAGAGTATAAATAGATATGGAGAAATGGGATCCCCTTGTCTACATCCTCTCTCTGGTTGGAAATATTAAGATATTATGCCATTTTGTATAATTCATGAGTTATATTGTTGTAGAAACCTTCTATCCATTTTTTAATTAATTTACCAAATTTAAAATACTCTAAGGTTTCAAAAATAAATTTCCAAGACACAGAATCAAATGCTTTTTCAAAATCAATAAGCATAATTAGACCTGATATTTGTTAACTTTGAGTGTAGTTCATAATATCAAATATCAGTCTAATATTTCCCCCAATAAAACTACCTTTAACAAAGCCTGTTTGATCATTACTAATTAATTTATCTAGGCATTTTTGAATTCGCTCTGCTATACAGCCTGTAGCTATTTTATATACAAGTGTGAATAAAGTTATGGGACGCAAATTTTTTAAAAACTGTTTAGGTTTATCTTGTTTTGGAATACAAGTAATTATTCCTAATTTATTAGTAGAAGACAATTCATCTATTTCATACGATTATTAATTGCTCTAATAACAAAGTATTTCAAATCAGACCAGAAAAATTAAAAAAATTCAGCTATAAAACCATCAGCACCAGGGCTTTTATCATTTTTCATATTTATCAAAAAATTGAGGGCTTCATGTTGCATTATAGGTCCTTCTATACTTTCTTTTTCTTTCTCCGTAAGTTTTCTTATGTCCGAATTAGTTAATTTCAAACAATATTTTCATTTTCCAATTTCTTTTCTTCTTATACAAGTTCTCATACAAATTTTTGTTTCATTTAAGATATTTCCTTGATTGTTTAGAATTTGGCCATTTTCTCTTTCTAGTTTCGTTATTTGTTTACTGATAAAGTTTTGTGATTCTAAATTACAAAAATATTTTGATGGTTTTTCTCTCTCTTCTATCCACTTAACTCTTGACCTTATGTAATTTCCTCTACGTTTGTGGTTTCTAATATTTTTTAGTTCAGTTTGTTTTTCTTCAATTAGTTTTACTGATTCATTGTCAGCATTTTGTTATAATAATTTAATTTCATTCTCTAACTTTTTTCAGTTTTATTTTGGAGTTTGGTTTTTAATGTTGCATATGATATTGTTTTCCCTCTTATTCCATAAGTAAAGTGTCTAAAACTATGTGATCTTTTATTCTGAAAAAGATGTCTGCATTACTTATACTTTCAATATTTTCAATATCATAAACTAAAGCAGCGTTTTGCTTTTTATTGTGTTTATTTTCTGTTTAATTAGTTGTGCATAATCAATATCTGTTAACAAGGAGTTATTAAATTTCCAAAAACCTTTTCCCTTTTTAAGTTCAGTAAGTCTGCAATAAAGAACAACTGGGGAGTGATCTGATCTATAACTATTTTCAAACTTAATGTTATGGATAAAGGGTGATAAGGAATTGGAAGTCAAGAAGTAGTCTAATCCTGCCTGTTTTACAGGATTTTTTTTTACGCCAAGTATACCTTTTAAGCTCTGGATGAGAAATACGAAAACTATCTTGCAAATCTAAGATATCAATTATCTAATTAAGTTCGCATTGGTTTTTGGGGTTATTAAGTTTTTTGTAATTCATGGTATCTAGTTCTTGTTTCAAAACAAAGTCTCCTGCTAGTATTATATGCTGATTAATATACAACTTTTCAATTTCATTTCTTAAGTTACTATAAAAACCAGGTTGATCTGTGTTTGGCCCATATACATTAACTAAAAGGAAATCTTTGATTTCAATCTCAACTTCAACAATTAAAAAATTACCATTTGCATCACAGGTGGTATTTTTTTTTACCTTAAAATCAAAATTATTTTTAAATAATATTGCTACTCCACGGGAATTTGATCTGAAAGAACTGAAATATGTCTTACCATCCCTAAAAATTTGTATATTTTGTTCCTCATCACTAGTAAAGTGTGTATCCTGAAGAAAGTAGATATTATAATTCTTATCCTTACGGTAATTTAGCACATTAGTGCTACATTACTGCTATTAATAGTAGTTTTATTTATATGTTGTAAATCACGTCTTAGGACAATTCATCTGAAACAATGACCGACTACATTTAAGTTTTAAAAAGTTGGTATTTTTTGGTCATACGTTTAAAACTAATACAGACTTATCAATATGAATATCAAAATAACTGCATGTATGCAACAGACTGAAATTATGGTACAAGCTAAATGAAATATTTTAAGACAAGTTTAATATCATAACAATTGTATTCCTTTGCATAAGAATTATATTTTTTGTTTCAACGTAACAAGTCAGAGATGGTAAACATCTAATATTTTTTACAGTGCTACCGTTGTGGCGAGCGCAGCATGAATTACACATACCTTGCATCATTGTCAACTTAGTGAAATTAAGTTACCAACGAACGTAAAAGATTTTTTAAGAGAGAGAGAGAGAGAAAAAAAAGAGAGATTATTATATAATATTTCTAAGTTTAAAAAAATCTTACAAAATACATAGACTTGCTTCTCTAAAACCGTTCTTTACTTTTGGAGAGAATTGATCAGTCTGCATATTTACTTTGTGTTTAATTTGGTCAAGAGTGTTAATGATAATACAGTAATTTTTGTACCTTATTTTTTTCCCGGTTCATATTTTAAATTTTATTTTTGAATTCTAATTACATACGTTATCCGTGCCCTGGTCCCTATTTGTAGGTGTGTAATTTTCCATTTTCAAATTTAAGGATTAAATTTTATCTGCATAAATGCTTTAACTGTTTATTTTTTATCTTTATTGTTTTTTATTTAGCTCAAAATGTCCTTTTTTATTTCCTCCGTACTCATACTTACTGTACGTGCAAAAAAGTCCCCCCCAAAAAACCAAACAAACAAAAAAAAAAAAAAAAAAAAAAACAAAAAAAACAAAACCAACAAAAAAAAAACCCGAAAGCAAATCGTATGTCGAGGAGGCAGGTATCGCAGATTATAATAAAATAGCTAGCACACGCATTACAGACGTTTGATGCACTTCTAAATTTATCGCGGGAAATAAAGTGTGATATCACCATGACGCCATAATTTAAATTCCATAATGATTTGTTTACGTATCTCAACTCATCAGCTGCTTACATGTAATACGAAGGAATGGAAGCATGTAAACAATCTCTTGGGTCTTACATAAGCTTGTGCGATACTGAAAACGTGTCTTCACGCCTCAAGGTACCGTACATTACGGATTAAAAGTTAGCCATTTTTGGCATAGCACTACTGGAAAAACATTAGAGAGCATTATAGTACGTAGACAAAAAAATTCTTGATGAATCTTTAGGTTTAGCTCGTTCTCTTCCCGCGCGCACTGGTTCTTGTAGCTCGCTTTGCTTGCTATGATCATTTCCCTTCTCATTGATGGCACACAATTCTTTATTTTAGTTTGAATGTTTTTTATTTAAAAAAAACTTTTACTTTTATCAATCATCATAATTTCAAAACATTAATTTTTTTATATTGAGAGAGAGAGAGAGAGAGAGAGAGAGAGAGAATCATTTAGTTACAAAAACTGCTTCAATGCCTCGACATAGAGCATCTGGATGGTTGTCCTCCAACGTGTTCTTGTTCTTATTCACCCTTCAACTATAGTTCTGCTGAACACGTCATAACTGGTGAATTAAATAAAATATTATAACTTTAAATCACTCATTCCTAAAGGTCTAAACGAGGAGCCAAATATGAAAAAGAAGACCTTGACACGTTGTTAGAATGGATTAAAGTGTTCGATGCATGTTAAAATCTCGCATTAAGCGTAGTATGAAAACGTTTTTGTTATCACCACGTTTCATTAATAAGCATTGTATTAATTTACACCTCTAAACATATAAAAACATTGATTTCATGAATATATTTTTGCAAGGCGTCTTTTTTTAGAGAAATATATCCGGCATTAAATGCATCCTTTAAAAGATTTATACACACAGTACACAGTTTTTCCTCATACAAGAGGCTCTTTTTTGTGCGTAACATAAAATCGTTAAAGTTTATGCATCATATTTAACACATTTATTAACATGCACATTGAAACCTGATATCTTTGCGAGACCATGCACTGCTAATACATGTATGTTTCTATTTTCAGGCATTTATTTGTCCTTTACATATCTAGGCTTTGCTATATCTTACTTCTTGGTTTCTGCTCTGATCAAATACAGTTATGGTGATAGTCAATCACCTTGGCGGCTACCACTGTTTAACACAAATGTATCATCTAAATCATTTATTTATTTTTTTTATTATTTTTTCATATGCATACAAACATTTTAATAATATAATTCAAAGCCATTTTTTATTCATCCACTCACACATTCGTGCTCACATTCACCCAGATTGGGCAGTGGTTGTTTGTTTAATAATGACAAACAATTAATATTAATAATAAACAAAGAGGAAACAAAAATTGAAAAATTACTGAATTGTATCAAATATATGTTTCCATACATGCCAGTTGTTGGTAAAATTTTGCATTTGAAATTTCTGACATGAAATATATTTTTTTCAACTTTGTATTTGTGATATAAAAAAATAACAGCCCTGATAGACTAGGCAGTATATCTTTTTTAAGACAGCAAAATAAGTATTGCTTTGTATACAAAATAATAAAGTTTACAACTTTATTATCTTTTGACAATGGGAGTTCACCCAATAAAATGTTAATAACATTGAAACCAATTCGTATAGAAGTTGATTGGTAAATATGCATGCTTAGGATGCTCCAAATTCTTGATATTTGTTCACAGCTTAGGAAAACATGTTGGAATGCCTCAACTTCACGTTCACAAAAGGAACAGCAATTAGAAGATACAACATTGATTTTTTTTCAAATAGTAATTTACATGAAGAATTCTATGAAGTTATCTGTATTGAAACCATTGAATAGACGAGTCATTGGTTGTCTTAAAACATACATTGAAAGCATCATAAACAAAAATTTCCACCCCATATTGTACCAATTCTGAATTCCACTTTTGTATTGCAGTTGGAGTTATTTTACAGGCAATTAGTTGTTTGTAGATGGGTTTTGTACATTTGTTTTGCAAAAGAAAAAAATTGTAATATAATAGAATATATGGCGGAAAGGATCTCTTAAATAAACATTTAATATGTACCGGTAAAACGGATTTTAGATATGTTGATATAGCACTAACTATACTGTTGTATTGTATTGTACAAATATGCAAATCAAATTTTTCTTGAAAAATTATATGTGACAAAAAATTCCATTATCATCTATAAAGTCATTAATGACCTTTACACCTTTTTTGTACCAACCTTTTATAAACACTGTTTTCATACAAAGTCTAATATGGCTATTATACCAAACAGGATTAAATAAAAAGTTTTCTTCAATATAATTATCATCAAAATATTTTATAACATTGAGCATTGATCTAAATACATCTTTCCAAAAATTATTATTTTTAGAAATAACACATTCAGTAATAATTGCATCACCAAAATCAAGTAACAAGCTGACAAAGTCTTCACCATTAATGGCCTTCAATATAGAAGTCCATTAGCTATGTCTAACAATTTATCTTTTACGCAGCAATGTTAAGGCGTCCCGATGCTAAAATACGACCGGAAAACGAAATTATTTGAATCATCGCAAAAATACTTTAACCGGAAGTACTTCTTAAAATCTATGTTACATTTATTGACAACGATGTTAAACATTATATTTGATGCATTTTTGTGACGTCATATGTACTTTGTAATCACGTGACGGGCAAATCCTATTATTGCAAATGATCTATTTAAATCGCTTCGTCGCAGGTGATTAATGACATTAAATCATAAATATTTTTAAGAAAAATCCTTTGTTATGTCATATACTTTGAAGTTCTTGCTTCGGCTTGAAATAGATATTTCGTTTATGGAAGATATTGTTGAAACATTCTACAAAATCATCAAAATAATACACATTTTTACTAATCAAAAGCGATTTACAAAATATTGGGGTAAATCCGTAGGTTTCCCAAGCACGATTCACATTGGTACTTATATTCTCTACCAATTTTACCTAAAATATTCTAAAATTATGTTGATCTTTCACCTGCGCCAAGCTGGTTGTTACATGCATTAAAATTTCTTCATTCGGTTGTTTAAACGTAGCAGGGAAAGTCTCCAAACCATTAGTTTATGAATAGTCTTTTACTTAAAACGAAGCTTTAAAACTGCGGATTATTTGATGCTGGTTTTTAACATGAATGAATTCTGTACGTCTGGTATTAACGGCAGCATCTGTGTAAAGGAACCATGCGGTTTTATACTGGTTTGATATAATTCACTTTTAACGTTAAGATACATTCCCTGAGAACTATCGACAGGTCGTGACGTCAAATTTAATTATGACGTCATATCGTATGAAGTACAGACAAGTGACTTTCTACACATCACTGTAAAATCAATCGGGAAGCCTTAACATGCCCGCGTAATCCATGAACATTTTAATTACATAAAAAACTTGTTAATATCCAACATTTTAAACCCCCTTCTTGATATTCTTGAATAACTACTGCACGTTTTATTTAATCACTTTTAGCATTCCAAAAAAATTAAAAAATATTTTTGTTCAATGTGGTGATTACCTCTTTAGGAGAAGGTAAAGACATAAATAAATGATTGATTTTAGGAATAACTAGAGATTTTACAACCGTCACACGTCTAATTGGTGTAAGGTTTCTTCTTTTCCATTGTTGAAACATGCTTTTAATTTTTGGAACTTGTATAGAATAATTTAACTTAGTAATTATTTAAAGTTTGACAGAAAAGTTGATACCCAGTAAGCTAAAAGTTAATGAGCCCCAATCCAGTTTCCATCTATGAAAACCTGATTTGAGAATTTTTTTGAGCCAATCCATATGATTTTTGTTTTTGAACTATTTATTTTCAACACAGAAACGTTTGAATAAAAGTCTAGAGTATCTAAAGATGCAAAAACTGAAGTAGGTGAACCATCCAAAATAAGAGATGTGTCATCCATCTGCATATTGACTTATTGTATGTTCTTTGCTTCCTATTGTAATACCCTTTATTTTGTTTAATAAGAATTGAAAGTATTTCAGCACAGAGGAGGAATAAATAGGGTGCAATAGGGTCTCCCAGTCTACAACCTCTTTCGATAGAGAAATAATTAGATGAAAAGCCACCTTGCAACACTGAAGCCTTAAAATTTGTGTCTAATATTTCAGCCCACTGAATTATATAATTACCAAAACCAAAATAGTTGAAGACTTCATAAATAAATGACCAAGACATAGAATCAAAAGCTTTTTCAAAATCAATTAGGACCAACAGTTCTGGATTTTTTTATGTTCAATATAGTGCATTAAATCATAAATTAACCTTGTTTTTTTCTCCAATGAATCTTTCTTTTATAAAACCTGACTGGGTATCAGAGATAGAAGTATCCAAAGTAGATCTTATTCTATTACTAAGACAACCTGAAATAAGTTAATAGATAACATTTAATAGTGTAATAGGCCGCCAGTTTTTTTAAGAATTGTCTGGGTTGTCTGGGTTTATCCCCTTTTGGTAGACATGAAATAATTTCTAAACGCTGAGAGATAGGAAGTTCTTTTCTGGAGAAAAAACATGTTATTGAGTTCAATATAATTTGTTTAAGGCTACCCAAAATAATTTAAAAAACCCAGCTGTATATCCGTCACTACCTGGTGACTTAGTATTTATTTATTGATTGATGGTATGTTTAAATAGAATAAACTTAACTATTTTTAAATGAATCTATAAATAAACCGACAAAATAAATCTTTGATAATTTCAAAAGAAGAAATATGATCCACAATCATTTGACAGGTAAGTTTGAGTCTTTTAAATTTATTCTCTTTAAAATATTTGTAATAAAATACCAAATGAAATATCAAACAAGTTAAGAGATAAAGGGAAACAAAACATTGTATTTATAGTTTTTAAAAATGTTTCCCCGCATCTTATAATTACTTGTCCAGAAGAACATTATGTAATTATACTGGTATCATATACAATATATTGCTAGTTTAATCAGATATATGTGATCTACAGTAAGGACATATCATTTTCATGTATACCTTACACCACGTGTCTATGCATGTGGTATGAAATTGATGATTACACCTGGCTAATCTGCTGGTGTAAGTGTGATTGTCTGTACGTTCATGTATGTCGACCAGACAAATCGCACAAATATAACGATCAGTCAAAGAGGTTGGGTTAGACGTATTAACGGTAAGGGTTCGTTTGTGGTATTCAGAAGTCATGCGTTGGAATGGGCCATGCCCAGTAACATCAAGTTGTCAACAGTTTATATGCTATCAATACTTTATCAATTGATTTAACAGTTTTTACCGATCTGCATATACAGTTGAAAATGATCTCATTCTTGTTTCAGGTTTATCATGAATTAATAAGCTTGTACCTGTGTTATGTGTCTATGGTTGATGTAGAATATAGAATATTTCTTATTTTATTTGATGGAGTAGTATTGAGTATATTAAATCCTTTAGAGCTGAAAGTAAGGAAGTAAAAGGAGGGGTATATAACTCTACACTTTAATCATGAGAAGATAACAAAAACAAAAATAAATTTGGCTTTCGTTTTTATTTGTTTCTTCCTTATATTTATATTTATATATTTAGAATGTACCTTTTTACAAAATAATAATAATAATTAATTTTTTTTCAAATACTGAGAGTTTGTTTTAGACAAGCTTCCACATCTGTTAAAATAAAACATCATCTTTGAATCATTTTTAACTCTATGTTTAAAATCAATTTGATATGAAGTAATTTTCATTTACGTTACATTTTAATCAATCAAACATTTAAAGCTGCATGGTCTAATTTTTTTGCTATTACAGTATCAAATAATTTCCCATAAAACCAATTGTCTTAGAAATTTATAGACTTTCGCCTATTTACACCAGCTGAATCGGTTTCCTTTCATAGTTAGAAATATTTAAAGTTAATAACATAATTTTTTATGGGCATACAAAACAACCCTATCCAAACTGCATGATAGGACTGTTTAGGAAGGGGACCCATTTGGTACCATACCCCGAATGATTAGGTTTATTTAAAACGTATTTTCTGCATCGATTGTAAACAAAGCAAACTTCAGAAATATTATTTATTTTTTATTTGCCAAAACATTATAAGCCTTATTTATAGCGATGTCGAAGTCGTAATACAATCATAGCCGCCTCGACTTCAGGGTAAAATTTTAATATGAGGCCGAATAACACGGTACCGTTTTGTGACGTTTGTTTTGTAAACCCTTTTTGTACAGCATTTTATTTATTAAAATATGGCTTGAGTGTCCTGAATAACTACTGCAATGTCTTTTTTCATGTACATACTTAGCATAATCATAGTTTAAAAGCGTTCAGAAAATTTCATAGAAAACGGACCAAGCAGCCTTAACATGCTAGTGACTTTAAGATGATAGACCAAAATTTTATTTTATAGATTGTTAAAGTTCATATCTGAAACATGATTCCGTTGTTCAAAGAAGTACAGTAAAACACGCTTATAACGAAGTGCCAGGGACGGGCGATTTTGCTTCGTTATAAGCGTAATTCGTTATATCCGTCAAGTTTACTACATGTAATAAAGTCACCGGGAATGACAATCACTTCGCTGTAAGCGTCAATTCATTGTAAGCGTGTTCGTAGTAACCGTGTTTTACTGTATACATGTATATGCTCTTAATTATATTACACAATTTTTGGATATTTTTCTGATAAGGTAGAAAAACCTGTTTTGGTTACAATTAACACACTTTAGTGTTAAAAATGTGATGTGAATAAATGCGTGATAATAATACCTAATAAATCATGTTCAATAATGGCAAAGACTTTTTTTGATAAAACAAATAATTTATGGGAAAAAAAATAAAATCTTTTTGAAAAACGTGTCTTATGAAGAAATAATGTAAGGCAATCTTTTTTTTAAAAGAAATTTAATCAAATTGATAAAATTTTAGAAAGTTGCTAATTTTCAAAATTGAACCACATCCCATCGAAATTACAAACTGATCCCGATCCATGCAAATAATGGAAAATTTAAATACATACCATTTCGTACGCAAACTAGAATTTTTGGATGTGATATGGTTTGTAAATTAAGTGAACAATTAAATTCAATTGATTTCTTGACTTCAAATGAAAATACATCGTTTTTCTAATGTTGGCAATTTAAATCGGGATCAGTTTGTTTTAAATCGGAATCGTTTAAATTTTAAAAATAAGCAATATTTTTAAACTTTCGTCGATTGGATTCAATTTCTTTTTAAATCAAAGCACTGAAAGTATTGATACGAGTTGGTGGTATTAAACAAATCCCCTTGTTTCAAATGAAATATGGAAAGAAATCCAAATTCGGATTGTTGTCAAGTGAAGTATAAGAAAGTGGTATAAGCTTAATAGATAGGATTCTTTAGAGATATTATGTGCAATAGAATCATAAATAAGATTTGGGGATCGTTCAATTTTCAAACTTCTTTGATAACTTAATAAAAGACTTTATTCAAACACGTATTATGCTTGTTATGTTAAAGTACCAAGTGTTTTACACATTAAATAAAAAATCATTTATAAATTCTTATATAACAACTTATATCAGCAGTCGATCCCAATATTTAATAATATGTTTTACGGTGCGACCGTTGGTGGGGCGAGCGAATGTGATCAAAGAATGAGTTATGATAAATCAATTAAAATATTTTAACAACGTAAATGAATTTAAATGCAAAATAAAATAAATCATACCTATTTTTTCAGTAAATTTTCATTATTCATAGTTAATAGGATTTGTTTTTTATTCATTTATTAGTAGAACAATAGTTTAATCTCAGATACAATGTTGTTGAATAATAAAGTTTTAATATAAATGTTCATTGCACTGTATCTCCTATTTTAAAGTGATTGTAACGTCAGTTCACTTGCCCCCTTTCGTTTGCAGCAGACATGTTTCTTAAACTTACATATAAAATTGACTTATCAAAGAGCCCCCCCCCCCCCCCCCCTCCATGTTAAAAAAAATATTATTTTTTTTTTTTTTATTTTTTTTCAATTTACACATAAAAGATTGACTTATCATGGAGTTGCCCCTCCATTTTTTGAAAAAAAATAATTTTTTTTTTTTTTAATTTACACTTATAAATATTTGCTTGTCATATTAAAGGAACACGGAGTTCCCCCCCCCCCCCCCTCCATTGGTTGGGAGCATGTAATAAATGGAAGTAAAAATGAAGAAACCACTGAACTGCTAAAGAGCTGAAGGATTAGAATTTTCATGATTTTGAGAATTATCCTTTTTTTTTTCTTTTTGCTTGTAAAGATTTTTTTGATGAAGCTGCCACCTATCCCCTCACCCCCTTTTAAAAACGATGCTACGTGTACGTTCCTGGAAATTACCGTTATTATAGTGAATAAAATAAATGTGAGCATTCATCTAATGAGTGCAAGTTACAACTGTTTCCTATATCTGAAGAAATGTCCTCATTCTTTAGCTTTGCGAGGATTTTGGTAATTTCAGCAGATTAACAATAACTTCAGTTAAGGTGCGGTCACACGATACGATTTTCCATCAGATTTTCTATCTGATTTTCTCATCCGATTCGCTTTTGACTAAAATCGTACTGTGTGACCACCTAAGTCGCAAGTCGAAAGCAAAGACTGAAGTCGATTGAAAATCTGAAGCGTGTCCGATTTTCAATCGACTCTCTGGTGGGAATCGTGACGTCACAATGATTTTTCCCCGTACAACAAAAATATTTAATAGGTTTAATTAATTGAAAATCGATTGTAAAATCGTATCGTATGACAACCTCAACAATAGACTCCAATCGACTTACCTGAGCAAGTCGATTGAAAATCGGATGAAAAATCCTATCGTGTGACCGTACCTTTAGAGTAATTTCTCCTTATTGTGACGTCAAAGTTCATATTGGTTAAGTGTCGTCTGACTCTTTTAAAAACTCCCCTGAGAAATAAAAGTACGCGAAGTATACTGTTTTATTTACTTAAAAAGCATGATGTTCTTAAAATCACACATCTAATATGCTTCTCAAAAGTTTTACTTTGATTCTCGCGAGAACGTGAGAACGCCATTTGCAAAGCCTGGAATTGCATTGTGGGTCGAAATTTACTGACGCCAAAAAATTTTGTCTGATCAACGTGCAAGAAATCAAATTTTTGTCACTCGATTGTATTTGAAAGTGTACAAAAAAAGGTCGATAACTCCGTGTCTAATGTAATGGAATTACATTGTGTCAGCAGTATATGTACAATGCATGAACATAGTCTTTAATTATGTTCTCTTGAAAGCGTGAAATGGAACCATATTAACAGGGAACTGCTGGTCCGATAAAAACAGGGCAATACTGGTTCGAGTAACTGACGCCAAAAAAAATTATTGTGCAGCTGGTGCGAGTTTTCTATTCGCACACGCCTTGCCGGTAGAGCTCGCTTCGCTCGCCGGCGCTGTGCTCGCTAAAATGCAAAAATGGCTTATATGTAGATTCAAAGTAGCTGGGTTATTAACAATAAAAATGACGTAGCACCAAAATTTTCATCTGTGAACATATGCATAACATCACAGTTTCTGAAAATCAATATTCATGAGAGCGGTTTCAAAATGACTAGATACATGTGTATTTTAATGCACAAAATACTATTTTCATAAAATGAGACATTAATGAAGTAAAATTCCAACAATTTAACAAAATCTAAAATGATTCTTCGCTCTAGTTCAACACAATTATTTTGATGTTAAAGCAAAAGCAGAATAGAGGTATACAATCACACACAGTATTATTCTATTATATAATATATACCGGGTATGTAACTCATATCAACGCTAATAAAACTACTTAATACTTATTACATGCAGTTCTGATCAAATAAGTAATGCATCCTTCTTTAATCACTGAATACTAACAATTAATCAATTGCGTCAAACAACAATACTACTACCATCTAATTTGAAAGCAATTGTACAGAATTATCATTGACCTGAAGACTTTGTTAATTGTAAAGTATTTCCATTTCTTAATTAATACGACGAGAGTGTCCAAGGAAATGGTTAGGGCTGGAAATCTTCTTCAACAGAAAAGAGCACGGTGAAACAGTTATCACCAACTTCATATCCAACTTCGGACCCTTCCAAAGTTGAAGTTGGTGGTTCTTCTAGTTAGAGCTTATATTATTTATTTTTTCACGTTGTAACAATACACATGATACAGGCATAAGAGTTATAAGTTGAGTCTGGTTTATATTAATATTTGCCATTCTTGAAATTCAACTCTGGGCTTTTAGTTATTTTCAAAATAAATACTATATTTTTTCTTTATTTTTTTCCAATCTAGACTTGCAACTCCTGTCTATGACATGAAACTATTAATTATTTATTGTACTGTAGAGTATTGAGCATATCTTACATTTCGTTTATAAAAGAGCTGAGCATTTTTTTCCCATAGACTTTGTATATACTGTCATTAGTAATCTGCAAGGCATTTATCAGACAGGCATCTGCAGAAATGCACAGATGGAAACCCCAGCCCAAAGCCACTCCTGCAACGCCGACAATTAATGATACTAGTACTGCTGTTTCTGCAATGATTGATGTGTATTCAATATTATCTAGCTAAGTGAAACAGCTCTTGCTGTGAAGTAGATCTTATTAACAGGGACTATTAAAAATGGGCTTAATGTACACTAATATTAACTCCCTTTAACAGTAGTTTGACTATAATAGTATTATAGTAATAGTATAACTATAAATGAAAATTTCTGTTTAAATTCAATATCTTTCCCAGTAAAATTGTTGAACCACAACAGTTACCATAAACGTGCTGCTGAAGAACATTAAAAGCCTAACACATAAACCTAATTGACACATTAGACATTACGATAAATGCATGTAGTTTTCATTTAACGATAAAATTGTAAATTTAAAATAGCCTTAAAAATACAATTTAGCAGGGTCGTTGATACACATTGGAACAGTAAGAAAAAAAATTAGGTATTCCCATTCAATCAAATAGCATACTTGATCATTGCAACAGTTAAGAAATGTAATATATCGACGTCTGTTACTATTAGTTTCAATATTTAATGTACGGCTCTTTTTCGTACGCTATCAAAACTTTTATTAATTCCAAACAAAAATAAAAGGTTGATACTCTAAACATATTTTTAAAAGTAAATTGCAGAAATTTTTCCTGTAGAATACTGTTGCATTTAATCTTTTAAATCATTAATTTTATAGCTCGCCTAAGCCGAAGGCTAAAATGAGCTTTTCTGATCAATATTTGTCAGTTGTGTGTCATCTTCCTCGTTGTTGTCGTTGTAAACTGTAAAAATTTTCATCTTTTACAGAACTATTTGGCCCATTTCAACCAAAATTGACACAAAGCATTCTTTGGGAAAGAGCCTTCAAATTTGTTCAAACA
>WFKH01011925.1:8692699-8704608 GCA_016163765.1 Magallana hongkongensis | reverse complement strand
TGACACAAAGCATTCTTTGGGAAAGAGCCTTCAAATTTGTTCAAACAAAGGGTCAGGTCCTTATTAAAGGAGATAATTGGGGATAAAGTGAAAATAGGGTGGGTTAGTAACTTAGTTTAAAAATCGTCTTCTCAATAACTGAATAGCCTGTAGTTATCCAAACTTTATCATTAGCTTGCTGATATATATGATAAATTAAAGTGTGTTTAAATAATTCCCCAAAAGGTCAAGAAGATGCCATAATAGGGGCTCAAATTGTTTAATAGAAATGAGTACAAAACAACATTTAATAACTATTTTTATAAGAACTGAAAGGCTATAATTTGTGAAAATATTTTTTTAAGACAAATTATATGTTTATTAGATTGCATTCACCGCCGTGGGTCTGTTAGAATGAGGCTAGAGTTGTATTATGATATATATTATAGAAGACATCTGGGTTAAAGTAACAAGCCATATGTAATGATTCGGAATTTATCTGTCCCGGGTTTTAAATTTTAGTTGTCCATGTTCTGTTTGTTGTGTACATCCGGGAAGATCCCAACTTTCGTTTTTAGGCACAACTGCCATCCCTGTGCTGTATACAAGCCCAGAGAGTAAG
The DNA here is from genome assembly GCA_016163765.1 of Magallana hongkongensis. NCBI lineage: Eukaryota > Metazoa > Mollusca > Bivalvia > Ostreida > Ostreidae > Magallana > Magallana hongkongensis. The sequence goes on along the minus strand of WFKH01011925.1, from coordinate 8,704,007 downwards.
TTTTTTTTCTTATGCAAAATGTCAATCGCTGTTTAAATAATGAATATACGCTAAATGTCAGTATTTGTCAATTTTTATTTGGCATAATTTTTGTGTTAATCGTAAAGTGTACAAACGCACGCGGCGTTGACATGTTGTAAAATCTGGATACATGATTACTCATTTTTCTTCAATTATTTTTTTGGTGCACTTAAAGCTGCATAGTCCAATTTTATATAAAATTTTATAAATGCTATTAAACGATAGTTGTGCTTAGAATGCGTATGATAACAGGCAATGCAGTAGGTTTCCCGGTCAAATAAGCCATATTTAAATGGGAAAATAATATACAAAATATGTTTCCAAAACAAACTTTACATCTAAAGGTACCTTGTCTTATCACATCTTATTTAAGAGACAATTCGGCGCCACAAAAAAAAACGACTTGAAAAATGTTTCCAATCGGGTTCGGTATTTTTGTACTACTCATAAATGTATATAAACTTCTAGAAATTAAAAAAAATTTCAATAAATCAATTTAATTTATATTATCATTTAAAACCCACAAATATATATACATCACAACGTTTGAGGGGTTCCGCCCTCTTTAATATTGCGCATGCATATTTACTATAAACAAAACACATGCAGGGCTCGCAAAAATTTTCCTAGACAGGTTTGTTGATAAAAATATGCCTTTTTTACTTCTCCCAAGTAATAATTATTTAAAGTTTTTAAAATTACCAGAATCATTATTTTGTAAGTATGTTTTTGGGGTTTGTTAAAAATTCTATCACAGGGGTTGCTACAAACTAAATTCATTTTGTAAAAGAGCCCCCTTGAGGGTTTTTGACATATTTATGTCTGTTCATCATATGTTCATGTTAAAAGGAACTAAAATTGGAAAAACATTTATAATTTGTTAAGAAAGTGATATATTCCATTATGACCGTAGTCGGACGAAAATCTTGTAGTTTTCAGCACGGGTCAATTACTGTCAATCAAAGTCCACGTAGTACAAATAAACGATATAAGATTAATTAGGTTTTTACGACCCTTCAATTTATGGAAGATCATAATTACGTTAATTATGTATCTGATAGGGATTGTTGTGTACTTCAACTGTCTCAATCAAAGTTTTTTCTTATTTCCTTACGATGCAATGGTTAAATCTGAAGTAAAACACACGTTTTTCAAGTGTACTGTGTCTTTAAGATTTGCTTCCACGTTGAGGCAAGCATGCTTTTTGTAACGACTGTAACATTCGCTATAAGTAAAGAAAATAATAAAGATTTTAAAAATAATTAGGTCCAAAAAAATTAGCCCATTTACAATTTTTTTACACTTATTTTTCTGAATTTTGTGCAGTTTACAATCGACGCATAATACGCAGGTTAAAAAAAAAACAGTCATTCGGTTGACACAACCAACAACACCAGGGATCCAATTTTTTGTGTTCTCTTACTGAAATTATTTTTATTTACTTCGAAAATTTCAATCTTTGAAAAGAGACCGATTCTGTGTTTGTACATTGGTATAAGTGTTTAACTTCCTTAGACACTTGGTTTGTATAGAATTTTTTTTGTAATGACCAAAATATCGGACCAAGCGGCTTAAACAGAAAGAAACATTCAACTTGAGAAAATACAACTTGCAACATAATAAACCTGAGATATATCGTCATGTCAAAAACTGCCATCACAGTTCTGAATAACCAAATTTGCTATGTTTATGACAAATTTCTTGATTGTAATCTTTACTTTATGCATCTGCAAATTGTGATCCAACTGATCATTCATATAATCATCATTGGATGATTATATTTTGGAAAAATCAAATTACTGGTACACCGGCCATGCTCAATTCCTACTAGTTATTTTAAAATATATACATTTTTCAATGCCTATGCATGCGATACCACTACGTATCGATTTTGTACAATACAGTTTAATAAATTCAAATGACGTATAATTGGGGCGAAAGCAGCGAGGTTTGCTTATTTATATTCAAATATATAATTGTATCAATTGCTAAAAGCTGCATATATATAAATATGTTATAAGGTGATAATTTCGGTCGGGGCGTGATCAAATCTATTATAAAGCCCTTCGGGATTTTTTATTTGATTTTACCACGCCCTGACCAAAATTATCACCTCATAATACTCTACGAATGATACCTTATTCCTTAATTAAAAGCAAACTATTCTTTGGCTCATGGTACACTGTTTATAAGTATGATTTAATGATAACTATTTTACTATGATAATTGTGAATATCATTATTGGAAGTTACATGCATTCAACACACAAGGTTCATTTTGAAATTAGCCATCATAATTAAAATAGAGCTAGCTTTTCTACAAAATTAAATAAAGATTAAAAAGTACTTTTGAGTTTCACTGCATTATTTTCCTTTTGGTGAATTATAACGTTTTATCAATGCCCAACTGTTTGCAGATCGATAGTTGTCTGCATGAAAATTTTTCTTATGTTTTTGTTTTTATCTTATTTGCCATCATTCACGGTTGGCAATATTGGCAATATCAAAATAAGACGATATTTAAAACAAGTTAAACAAGTTGATTCTTTTACAAAGTTTTCAGGCAATTTAAAAATGAGGAGAAATCTTTATAAAGGAGATAGGCAAAATAACATAGCTTAAAATAATCTGCTGTGGTGTTGATTTTTAGTTTTACAAACTGTATTCCCTGGACAATGTTGGAGCTCAGACAAACTTTATGTAAGAATAAAAATTATAACATTTTTCAAGCATCTTCTCGAGAACCTTGATGCTACAATATGTGAAAATAAACCGTGTAAACCTTCTAACTGATAAAGTGATGATTCTAAATTGTAACTTTTGGACTTAACCCCTAGGATAAATTTAAAGTAAAGATAAAAGTTACGTTTTTACATGTAATTTGTTTTATACCATGACCCCAACCCCCTCAAATCTTATATTGGGTTTTAGTAGGGTTTCAAAGTCAGTAAAGGAATGTGTGGGTTTTGAAAAATATTCTGATTAAGAACTGCAATGCTATAATATGGAATAATATTATGTACTATATACCGGGTTATTTTCGTCCCTTGTTATTTTTGCCCTTCTTCACTCGCAAATGGTTTCGCCCCGTCTTAAATTCGCCCCGACATAACTGTGCCCATCTTTGCTAGCCAAGGGTTTTTGGTCCACTCTGTTCCCCATAAACCCTTGGCAGATCTCATTACGAAAACTCGGTGATGCGGTGGCGCTATCTAGCGAGTAACTTGAGTTGCGCCCCTTGCATATTTACATTTTAATCGAATGAAACAATGGGTCATATACACGCTACGGCATAAATACAACTTTAAAACATCTTGATTAGAGAGTATAGGAACATAATTAGCGATGCTATTAAATAGGAAAGAAGACATAAACTAGAGAAAGCAAGGAATGTTTTATTTATACATGTAGTGTTTGTAGGGACCTGTACCGGGAGTGAAAAAGCCGCTAATATAAGAAAGCATTCATACCATAAAACCAGGTATCGTCGTCGTGAATACTGACAATACGAACAATAATTAAAAACAATACAGCTCGTTGAACATTTCAAAGCGATAACCATAAGCAGGGACGTATAACACACGTTATACTAACGGGATAGGCAACTTCTACATTCGCCATGTTTACTTCCCAAACTATCTCGCGAGCCTTGCATGACAAGTTTGTAAATCTCTGTTCAATCCCATGCAGTAAAATATATCGGGTTTTTTTTTTCAGCGATCCAGTTAGACCATCGTTAGGGAGTCACTGTACACGAGCACATGTGCCTCAACTTGTTAAAAGCACCGATTGTTTTCTAAAGATCCCACGTGTGTTTCTTCTAAAGTTTATTTACAAGCGCCTAATTTAAACGCTGCGATTGGATCAACTTCTCGCAGATTCAGCCAATCATAAAACGGAGCTGGTCACAAAGTTTTCGTAATGAGATCTGCCAAGGGTTTATGGGGAGCAGAGTGGACCGAAAACCCTTGACTAGCGAAGATGAACTGTGCTTAAATAGGGATAAGTTGAGACATTGGAATTCGTCCAGTTATAAATTCGCCCGCTGACAACGAGGGCGAAACGGGGGAAAATAAAACGGGGCGAATATATCCCTGTATACAATATTGTATAGAGTTGGCTGCTTTTATTAGAGTTATGGATGATGTTACTCAGGAGAGCGATCTGGCCCCTGGGCCTCTATTTACGATAATGAAATGCAATTCATAACATTTTTCGGGTCTTTACAGATATTATCAACGATGAGTTTTGCGACTTTCTTAAGGCAGGTCCTCCCTACAGTTATACTGCTAGGAATTAGGTGCAGTATATTTTGATTATGTGTTATCGATTTATATACGCTCTCTTACCTCTTTTATTTATCAAATATTTTTTTTCTTGTTTTGGAAATTATTAGAAACTATGGGTCTTATACGAAACGAAGTACCTTTTAGATAAAGAGTTATATGTGAGATTAATGAAAAGACGTTTTACGTCATTTACTATAGCCTATAGCATTTGTTTTGTACTATTTACCATGTTTACAGTTTGTTCTTTAATGTGTTGATATCATCATGAAAGATATGATTTCAATCAAAAATTGAAAATTTCTTCAAATTCTTCAGCTTTAAACAAATTTACATTGTAAATAAGCAGTTAAAAATAAACATTGCTGGTGTGCAAAACTGTGCAAACAAACTTATTATTCTTTCTGAATTAGTTTTCATTTTTATTTTGCTTTTTTTTCATACATATATCCACTGAAGTTGTGTTGGAGCAGACAGTTTTGATTTCTTTACTTTCACACTCCAATGGCCGGTTACATTTTGCCAAATGAACCAACGCAAAGTATGTACATATATGACATATTATATGCACATTTTTGAAACATCGATTTTAAAATTTATTGTCACTTTATTAATCATTATAAATTCCAGAGACGTGATAATGTTGACAAACTGTTTATTGTTTCCAAAGTGCAACATGACTACCGTGCCAGACAATTGGATAATTCATGGACTGTGGTAAGTACTATTATCTTTATAATGAAATATTCTTCAAGATAATCAACATACAATGATTAATCAATAGTATCTTACTTGAAATCATTTTGGCATATAACAGTTGTATTGCATCTATAGGCCTTCGAATTTTACTGGAGCCAATCCTAGGAACTGCAGTAGCTTTTTTGACGTGTCCCAAATTCCTCAGGTTAGTCTTGATATGTATTCATGCAAATTAGTATGCTTTGGTATATTGTCATACATCAATATTGAAAAAGTCCCTTTTTTTGTCTATAGAATATAGCGGAAGAAATGAATCGACAATGGCCTAATCTGAACAAGAATGAATCAAATGACCAATTCTGGTAAATATTAAATTTATAATCATATTATTCATTGGTTACAATTCATTATATTATAATTATTATGACTAAAATTATTCAAAACATGTTCTTTATCAGAATGATAATATTCTTTGTTAAATCGCATTCTTTTTCTAAAATCTTTGTATTGTATGCAGTTGAAAGCGTATTTTTTATAATCTATTATTTATCTATTTTTATTATAATTTGCTTAACGCATAAGATAGTGTATTGGTCTGGATACTGTTCCAGCGGTTTGCGCAACTGTCTTGAAACAAAGTGTCAAAATATAAAAGAGGTCTGTAAGATGAAACGCATTTATTTCTTTATTACGCAAAATATATTGACTAAAAATGATTTTAGGCTGAGACGTTTTGGACTGAAAAGCCTGTCATGCACAAAAAACATCACAGAGAATAAAAAATAAAACTAAGATTTAAAAAGTGGATTATAGCTTTTAATGCTGATTTTTTTTTTTAGTTGAATTGCAAAATTCATCATTCAAATTTTTTAAATTAATCCCTTTGATAAAATTTGCTGGAGATTTTTGTATAAAACAATTTTGCTCCTACTTATATTTGTTTTTGATGCCATTTGTTTTTATTCACATTTGTTTTGAATATATAAAAACGTGCAGACTAGTTTATTAAATGTGTGGTTTATCTAGAAACATTAATCAATTATTAATTGTAGGAATAAGCAATGGAGGATGCACGGGTCATGTGCTGATAGTGTACCGGGCGTACAGAATATCAGAGAATACTTCACCAAAGTTATTACATTAGCTAATATTTATAACATAAAAGAGTAAGATTGTTACACATAATGAATAGCATGTGGCATGTGTAGCAAAATATAACGACTCATAGAATTATCTAATCAAATACCATGTCTTATTTTGATATATCAAACAATAATGTGTGTACCTTATATTTAGGATTCTTAACAGCCGCGGTATAACTGAGGGAAATCAGTACACAGTAAGTTAAAGAGATAATTGTGTTTATATTTAAAAATGTAAGCTCGTTTGTGATCGGCTTCGGTCGATCACAGGTGTAGCGATATGAAGCATCCGGCAAATTTTACTATTTGCGCATGCATTGAACCTTGCTCTACTTTATTTAGTATGCAATGACAGCTTCATGTAAATTTTTAATTACATGTAGACTACTAAAAACGTTATTCTAATGCGTTTGCCTTGAGATTAAAACATTAACACAGTTACATACATAATGATTTAAATCACGTTTTTCTTTATATACATAAGAATATTAATCGGAAGACAATTCGCCTACTAAAAGTAAAGTTTATTTGTTTCTTGCTATTTCGGAAATTAACAAAACGGTGCGATATATCTTATTCATTATGTTTATTGCATGTACCGTAATGCTTTTGCATTACATTAACAGAGCTGACCAATGATATTACATGCCGATCATTCCTTTAAAAGGAATACTTGTTACAGATCATGATACTAGTATATAGTCGTATCTGGGTTGTTGTTTTTTTTTTATCGTTTTCCTTTTTGTAGACTGCAACTATACAGGATGCCATAGTTCTTAACACAACCAAGTTAAGCAAAATAATAGGATTAAAATCCAAGTGTACTGTGAGTTTATGTTATATATGCACTTATTATTAACACGTTTCAGTATACAGCTATTTATCTCAGATGCTATCTTATCCGCAATATTATATATAAAAATTAACTTCAAGTATTAAAGTCAAGTATTTGACACAAATAACATTGCATTGCTGTCAATCAGTCAACATGCTTTAAGAACTAATACTGGTAATATTTAATTTTAATAGAAAGATCGGTTGTTGTTTGAGATCCGGATATGCTTCGACAAACAGTTTGAGGTGATCAACTGTCCCAATGTTACAAATTCAACACTGAAATTGACATACCCGAGTAAACCTTCTCCAACAGTACAGGCTCTTAGATGTGATATATCATCTAATGGCCACTCAACAAGCCAATTCTTATCACTGATTGCATTTTTTATTGCAATCCTCTCCTTCCTATTGTTCATAGTTTGAACAAAGTTTAGAGCTTCAACTTTTTTTTTGTATAATCTGTGCCGCTTTAAATATAATCTAAGCATATGCGTAATATGTTTTATAGAAAAATGACAATAATATGTAACAATCTATGTTTTAATTTGAGATAAAGTTTTTAGTTGATGTAAGTACCATGAATTTAACCTGTCAAATTTACCATCTAAAATATGTCTAAACTTTTCTGAATTCGACAGGAATGTTAGAAGCGTTATATTTTTTATAATGTGGTTGAAAGTATTGTTTGCTCAAACAGACCCCAAAGCTGATCACTTAAGATGCAACTGCCACATATTTTTTTTTCAATCATACAATACCATATTTAACTGTATGTGTGTAGCTTTAAATGACAAATAACGTACGTAACTAATATAGAATAAATTAATAACGTTTGGAAATAGCCATGCTTTTATAAATATCAAACTATATTGGAAAACGTTTTCGTTATCATTTAAGTGCTTGTGTATCCAATTGTCTGTCTTTTCCTTGTGTTTTAGTTTTTAGGTCACCTGAGTCACTCAGGTGACCAATTGCATTTGGTCTTCGTCTTTCTTTGTGCGTTGTCCATCGTGCGTCGTGTGGGATGTGCGGCCATCTTGTACATTTGAGGATAAGAATGTAAACATTTCTTGAAACAAATGGTTGTAGAGAAGACACCAATGAATCCCCTTAAAATCTTCAAAATAAGTCTGTAGCTGCGCAGTTCGACAGCTGTTATGAGTGATTAAAAAGACATTGTCCTGTTCTTGTATGCATACATTTCAAACAAAATGACATGTAGGACTTCATAATTATTGCTTTTATATACTTTTGACAACATTTTTGGCCAGATTCGGGCAGAAACAAGCCAGTTCAAGAAATATTTATATTCTTATCCTCAAATGCACAAGATGGCCGCACAACCCCCTTAACAATTTTACATTTTTAACTTCTTAAAAACAACAAAGCCAATTGTTTTTTTTCTGTGAAGTATATCAATGGTAAGAGGAGTTTCAATTGTGAAATTCGGGGCGTTATGGTTGGGGCTAAATATGCAAAAATACTTCTGCCTTTCTCCCACACATGTGGGGAAAAAACTAAATGCATGGCTACAATTTCCCTGAAGCCCAAACCAAAATTGTGAAAATTATGGCTCTAGGGTCAGGGGTTCGGGCCCTAGGGAGGGGCCAATATGGCCATAAAGAGAAAATGTTTAAGATCTTTTAAGCTCTCATGCATGTCTGTGAAATAATAATGCATGGTTATGATGTCCACGAGGCCCCCGACCTAAATTGTAAAAATCATGGACTCTGGAGCAGAGGTTCAGGTCCTAAGACGGGGCTAATATGGCCATATAGTAAAAATGTATTGGGTATTGGAAAAATCTCTTCTCTATTCCACGAGGCCCTCTAGGTTTATTGTGAAATTCACGGTCCCTTGGACAGAGGGACCTAGGGTGGGGCCAATATTGCAACTTAGTGAAAATATATTGGATCTTAAAAAATATTCTTCTCTATTCCTATACATATTTGAGAAAAACTAAATGCGATGATTCTGATGAACACGAAGTATTCCACTTAAATTGTGAAATCAAGGTCCCTGGGGCAAGGGTTCAGGTCTTAGGGTGGGGCCGAAATGGTTATATAGTATAAATGTATTAGGTCTTAGAAAATTTTCTTCTCCTATCCCATATGTATTTAAGAAAAATCAAATGCATGGTTATGATGTAGATGAAGCCCTCTACCTAATTGCGAAAATCATTGCTCTGGGTCAGGGGTTCAGGCCCTAGAGCGGGGCCTATAATGTCATATTTATACTGAAAATGTATTTATTTTTATGTACTATCATTGTTGCTGCATTGTTATTATGTTCATAATGCCATTATGTTAAATTGTGAAATTTACTCCATCGGATAGAAGTTAAGGCTTTTTATCGGGGGGGGGGGGGGGGTGTGATAAATATGAACATATCTTGAACATGCATTTTACTTATTGTAATTGCTGTTTGTCTTTCATAACAAATATAAGCATCTAATGATAAAAGTTTAGTAACAGTCGGAGAGTCTCAGATTAGGGTTAAGGCTTCAATATGAAGCTTAAAATGTTAACATAAACTCTGACATGTCAAACTAAGTGCTATCGTATTCAGGTGACAGTCAAGGCCTGTGGGCCTCTAGTTGAAATTGCAAATGCATATATATGTAATTAATATGTACTCCATTTTACATATCCTTAACAAGGAATATATCGTATTGAAAGTGTCAGAATAAAACAATTATTGCTATGAATGATAGAATTTTTTGTTCATTAGCTGGATTATGTATGTTTAAATATTCTTTACTTTGAAAAGGTTTAATGTTTCATTTCTCCAAATAAGGCTAGAAACACATTTATTTTTTATTCATAATTACTTTACATTGACTATTGCAAATTTCTTTGAAGTATACATCATTTTGCTAAAGGCGCAGCATAATCATAATTGCTAAAATTAGGAGTTTATATTTAATTGTGCTGTTTATAAAATTCAAGATTGTTTTTAAAAAAATCTGTTTATCATATGAATAGGATGACAATTCAATAAATTACATTTAAAACCCAATCCATATTATCAACAAGTTACATATTTAATAAGCTGCATGAAGCAGATTTCAACGGGATATCTTCATCGTGCTAAAAATAAATCTTCTTTTTAACTTCCATCCAATATCCATTATAATGAAATTGATCAGCATATTTTATAACCATACATAATTTTGTTTCCCATTTCAAAGACGACAAATGACAACATCAAAAAGTATGCAAAAACAAATTTCATGAATCTCTCATACGGTTAATAACAAAACCTTGTAAATTTAGTGAAAATACCGTTTCTGCCATCAGAAAAAAAACCATGTATATCTGATCTGATGATTTACTGGTGACACTCGTGGTATCTCTGAGAATAATGACCGCGACACCTCTTTGATCTCAGGAATAATTTAAGCAGTATTAACAATAAACCACAGTAGGCTGCTACATCACATACTTATATGATACACAAATTAGTTTGTGACTGAAATTGTATACCAGTAAGTGATGTGAAAAATGACAATTAGAAACTGTCAACCATCTCAAAAATCCATAAAACGAAACACAAATTCAAAGCAGAGCAACTCGGACCTCTAAAAAGATAGAGGTAATATCAGATGCCTAGGAGGAGTGAGCAGAGATGTGTGATTGGTTCTTCATTACTGAATTGTTATAAAACCAAACCTTAAAGCTGAACATTGCTCGTAAATAGGCACTGTCCGCCATATTTCTCTTTCACTACTGATGTCCCTACAACCCCTATATAAGGCGCAGACCTCAGTTCAAAGTATTTTGCTGTAGAAGTCTTACCTGTGTGGACGTACATCTTGCCTCGCCGTGTTACTCGGTCGCGATGAAATTATCAAATTTTACGCACTTTTTTCAAGCCAGGAGAATACTAACATCAAATAAATTGCTGAATGCATCATTTACAAACTGAATATGCACATAGTATAAGAAATAAATGCATAAAATCCAAAGATCACGAAAGGAATAGTACACGTCGGCCACGAGTTTCAGGTGTGCAATCGGGTGTAACGAAATCGAAGGGTTTATATACCAGGTATCTGTGTGACGGTGCCTATTTACGAGCGGTGTTCAGCTTTAACCAGTGCATGACTACAAGACGTCAGGTTAATAGCTCAAAATGATTCTTTTCCAAGAAAAACGAACAAAAAGTAGAAATTCCATTACTATAATTTTCATTTTATATCCATCCATTAGATATATCAAACGTTTGTTCACACGTTTGATCATGGCTGCTGCTGCTGCCTGTTGTTTAAGCTTGTCATTATTGCCAGCCATAGTGTTACAAACATGTGCCTTTTTCTCCCCAT
>WFKH01011925.1:8663567-8681673 GCA_016163765.1 Magallana hongkongensis | reverse complement strand
ACACAGAGTAACATATATATATATTGAAAGTTTCAGAAAAAGATATTACATGACTGTATATATGTACTGTTGTATGAACTCCCTTTGACATCATAGAAAAATTTCATTCAATATTCTGCAGGACTTGGTGCAGCTATTCTTGGACTTCAAGTGATCTTCTTTTTGCTAATTTTCCTTACAACAGTATCTTCTGTGTACCTGTTCTGTTGTAAAAGCAAAGACAGTGATGAAGGCTGTTGTGCGAAGATTTGTGGCACCATGTGTTGTTTAAGATTACTGTCAGGTATCAAACTTTGGATTTTCAAAAATATAATTTTGCTCTAAAATTGCAACAACAAAAATTTTTTTAAAAAAACTTCTATGTCTGCTTTCACTATTGAAGGACTGGTTGTGTAATGTTGAGCTGTACATTCTAAATTTTACCTAAATATATCGAGGTTGGTTATGTTTAAAAAAGATAGCGACACATGTGTAACTAAATTCAAAAACTGAATAAAACTTTGCATAAAAGACAGCAAAGCAGACGTCAAAAAATTCCATAAATAAAAAAATGATTTCAGTCAATACGTGGTTTATCCAATCATGTAGTTTTTCTAGGAATCTGGTAAATCTTTTAAGAAATTTTACACCGACAGTCCTCTAAGATATTGTATTAAAAGTCCAAGTCTTTGTTCCAGGTATTTTTGGCTTCTCGGGTTGCATGGTAATCGTCGCTGACTATGGAGATCATGACAAAGGGTGGGCGTTTTATTTCAGTCTTTTGGCCGCCTGCTGTGTTATTTTTGAGGTATTCTATTCATTACATTTATCAGATTGAGTTAAATATGCATTGACATGTCTTCGTAACGCTATTCAGGATTTCAGACATTGGCGCCTTTAGTTCAACAAATTTGTATTTGCGAGTCAGCAAGCATTTCGCATTACTATATTATTTCTGACGAAATTATAAATTGTTAACTAAATTTATTTTCCTTGTATGTTGTTAACATTTTCTAACATATGAATTGTACAAGAGATTTATATTTACAAATTGTTTTAAAGAGAGATTTAACAAAGAAACTTATAAGAATATTAAGATAAATGAAGCATAGATTTCGTAACCTATTTCACCTTAAAAGTTATTCATAGCGAATAATATTGATATTAAAATGATATGAGATGATAATCCTCGTCTTTTTATTCTTTAAAATTAGACGTTCTTCTGTTGTTGTGCATTAATTTTCCAAAAGAAAAGAAGTGAAAGTAATGCCAAAAATCAGAGCCAGAACACCAAAGAAGGGGGTTTCATGAGCAAGATGATTAAACTTAAGGTATTTTTATGCAATTTAACAAATCAGTTATAAGGTAATACAAAAAGCAATTTTGCCATTTCCAATATGACACTTTGTTATCTTTTTTTTTCAATTGATTCGTGACGTTTGCTTTTCTTTATTGAAATCGTTATTAATTTAGTAAATTTTCTAACTTTGGTCAAGTTTTATTGAAGATAAAGAAAGAAAAAATATTTAATAATTTCAAATACCCCTTGCCCAACGTTTCACTAATGTCAATGATATAAAAAGAATCAAAGTCGTATTTCCATTATAAATTAAAAAGAAAATACCTATTGTAATAATCTCGACATTAGTCAATTTTGTTCCATTACTTATAATTGCTGATCTAGAACGTCCATAAACTTGGCATTATGTCATTCAGAAGTATAAAAAGCAGTTGACTGCGGCAATGCCATATTTATGGTCGGCGGAAAGGGTAAAAAGACGTTAATGCAAAACAAAAAACTTATTTTAAAAACAACCTAAAATACGAAATAGACCAGCTTAAGACAAAACCAATACTCTCTTTTGCAAAATCAACAGAAACAAACAATTGCCGATGCAAAACCAACAGCCATGCACTGAATTAACGCTAGATGGCGTGCAAAGAGGTATCAGGAGAAATCGTACCCTGCATGGAGAAATCGTTACCTGCAGAAAACGTACCCTTGAATTACAGGGAACGTTTTCATGCGCGGATCCAGGATTATTTTTCAGAGAAAGGAGGGGTCCGATGCATATTATATCTTTAATAATAAAACTGTAATTACTAGTGTAATTGTATTTAAAAACATCGTACTTTAAATATTAAATTTTCCAACTATCAAATTAAATATATTATCATCTATTCAAATTTAACAAAATTTTCAAAAGAGCGGATCCTATACAATTTGCTCCAGTTTGAATCAGCCAGTACCGGAAGTACATGATTCCTGATTTACTTTTTTGCGTACTGCGTCATTAAAAAGTGGTGTATATAGCCACCTTAAGCTGGTCTGTTAAGCACGTTTTTCTTTAAATAAGTTGTTTGTTTTCCATTAACGTCTTTTTTACCCTTTACGCCGCCCATACATATTCACAAATATAAATATATTTTTATATATAATAGCTTAAATCAAAATTTATAGAAAAAGGCACTTGAGCTAGCATGCGTTCGGTGTTCCACCGAAAAGCGATAAGAAAAATCAAATAATTGCTCCAAATCATCCTTTTTTTTAAAAAGATTATCTCTTTGACATTATATAAACACCATGACATCACTAGAATTTTAGGGGTTTTATTTATTTTCTCTGCATTATCTCTATTATCGTCAACTTTATTATTTTTTTCGGATAAAAAGACATGGCTTGGCATTTATTTTTTTTGTCATGATCCGTATCTGTACAAGTTGAACCTACACGACAATACATTGTACATGATATATGTATGTTTATTGAACAGGCGTACACTTGTTGTTGCGTACATGTATCAAGCCAAAACAATGAAAATGGTGAACAGAGCTCAAGGGGACAGGAAGTGTTGCCGACAGTACAAGGAACATATCCTGGGAGTGATAATCAGAATGGTCCATACGGAGTGAAAAGAGAGGTTAATCAGGGAGAAATAGTCAATCAGTCTACAGGTTTTCAATGTCATACTTTGAGAGGACAGGAAGTGTTGCCGGCTGTACAAGGAACATATCCCGGGAGTTTCAATCAGAATGGTCCATATGGAGCGCAAATAGATCTAGAGATTAATCAGAGAGCTGTAGTTCATCAGTCTACAGAGTATCAATACCAATTTTTAAAAGTGGAGAAAAAAATAGAATTTCGTTGTAATAATTGAATATATTAATAAACTTTTTAATAAATAAAATAAGGTAAAGTACAGTCCGAAACTGTGCAAAGTTGTTTCCCTTTGCGGGGTCACCTCAAATGTTTCTTATGCAACTTAATATTTTTTCATCAGTAAATTGCATACAATGTTATATCTAAGTATATTACTTTCAGCTACATATAGCTTAATGTTATTCAACGTGTATAATAATTAGTAATTTCTTGATTGAAATTTTTGAATCTAATAAAAAATCATGAATGAAATACGTTTATTGATCACCTGAACTGAAAACTTTTAAAAGTGAGCTTTTCTGATCACATTTTGTCTGTCGTCTGTCTGTCCGTCCGTCCGTCTGTCCGTCTGTAGACTTTGCACATCTTCTCCAGGCAAAAGGGATTCAAAGTTGTGAAAGTTAAGGACCACGTCCTTTTTCAAGGGGAGATGATTAAGAATTATTGATTTTTTTTTTTTGAGAAATTTTCAAAATTCTTCTTCCTAAGAACCATTTTGTCAGGAAAGCTAAAAAGGTTGGGAAACATCCTCATGTAGTGTAAAATAAACATGACCCCCGGGGCTAGTGTGTGACCACAATAGGGGAAGGAAAACTTTTACATAGGAAATGAGTAAATCTTCTCAGAAACTAATCAGCAAAGAAGCTTATATTTGTGTGGAAGCATCCTCAGATAGGTTGAATTAAGTTTGTTGAAATCATAATCCCGGGGGAAGGATAGGATCACAACATGGGGGAGGGGGGGACAAAACTTTACATAGGAATATTGAGAAAAATCTTCTAAAAAAAACATTTGCCTAAAAAAAGCAGTAACTTTAGCAAAAGTAACCTCAGATAATGTAGATTCAAATTTGTTCAAATCAAAATCTTGAGGAGTAGGGTGGGGCTACATTGGGGATCCAATTTACAAAGGAAAACAGTTTAGTTATTCACAAAAACTGAAATGTCATAATATATGGTTTTGCTTATATGCAAGATTCTTTAAATTCTGCTGATCCTTTAAAATTGTTTAGACTTTAGCCCCTGGACGACGTTTGGGCCTCACAAGGGGTTTAGAGTTTGATATAGGTTTATTTCCTATATGTAAACAACTGTTATTAATCAATATTTTAATGTATGTTTATTGTTATGACCAAGCAAAAATAAATCAGTCATTTTGTATTTACTCATCTGTTTTTTACCACACATCATGTAAGTGTACATGTTTTATTTAATTCTAGTTTTACTTTTTTTAATATTGATATATTTTTTCTTGCAAATGGATATACTAGTAAACTCATATGACAGCTGTTTATTTTAAGTTTGAGTTGCGTTAATCCTTATGCTTATATTTGATCTCCTTAAACTAATATTTTATTTTGTAAAATTACACTTAACCATTTGAAATAAAATTTAAAACAAAACATTTGCTAATATTTTAATCTCTGGTATGATAGTTGCGAAGTCGACATAATTAGAGGAGGAATAAACAGTAAAACAAAATCAGTCAATTGCAGAGATGAAAATATATCAACATGTAGAGGAAAGCAAACAGACAGCAGACAGAGAAGGAAATTTTTTTTTAGATATTCATTTTTTATCCCCAATTTGCAAATTTTTCGCTTATTTGACATATGTATAGTTTATTTATCATTATATCGTTCATAATCAAATATTATACTGTTTATTTGAGTGACTTTTTCCAGGTGTTATTCCACCTTAAAGAGAATATATAATCATTTAGTCAATGTAAGGAGGCATCGCTCGGTCAACTTGAGGAGTGTGTCAGTGCAAAAAAAAAAAGAGGAAATCAGACAACAAAAAGAGGGGTTAACAAATTAACATCAGAGAGGTTTCAGACAAAAAAGAAAAAAAGAGGAAATCAGACAACCAAAAGGGGATTAGCAAATTAACATCAGAGAGGATTCAGTCAAACAAAAAAGGAAAAACATGGAACTCTTCAGTCTGCAAATCAGTTACTCGGTAAACGGTGGGTATTGATAGTCGGAAAACAGATGGAATCATTAATATGTGTCTATCAAATTTGTAAAAGCAATATCCATAAGGATCGATATTACGAGCGATACTTAAATATTTACATCTACCGAGTATGATTCCCTCTATTTCCTACAGAAATTTTACTTTAAAGAGACACGGTGACTCAAAATATATGTTTTTCTTTTTGATTATGACAACGGAAATAAGAAGAGCTACACGAAATTTTATCATACGAAAGGTTTCACGCATCATAAGTCATCACCTATCAATTTACAAGTCATTAAAACTCATCCGGAAAATGCACATGTAAACAAACCGAGTTGTTTTGGACATTGGTATAGTGTCACGTGTTTGCGATTTTCTGTCTAAAAATAGTTACAGTGGGATTGACACACCGAAAAAAGAATTTGAATTTGAAGCTATTCGATGTCTATAGTAAGAAATATGCATTAATAGAAAATGCTTCTTCATAAATATATAGTTCTTGAAGACATCGTGTTTCAATGAGAGGTTTCTGGCTCAAGATGTATGCTACGCTGCAGTATTTACATTCCCCTGCGCTTGCTTCTTTTATGATAAATAAAATATGTGGAAATCGTGTAAAAATTCGATATTTGCTAAATCATGGATTTGTGCGTCACCATGTTATATAATGCAGCTTTGCAATCAGCTGATACTATGATTATGTTTAGAACATAAAATACAAATGAATATTTTGAACTTATTTTAGTATCCTTAACATGCTCAAGTCAGCATTTTTTTTTAAATCGGCCCAGCTAGATAAAGTAATAAAAAAAATCATGAAAATCTTGAAATTAGATTTTTTTAGGTGATCCTCCGGGAAAAGGAAATTGTAGATTGTCGGGTTATTTTTTGTTTTTTAATGAATGTTTTTTATTTGCTTGTAAATTTTTTTTATACATGTAGGTCTGCTCCCCCCCTTTCCAATCCCTTAAACAACGATGTCGGTGAATGCGTCACGTACTCAGTCGTATAATATTATATATTAAATATTAACGTTATATTGTAAAAAATACAAAAATAATATATTGATGTTTTTCACCAATATTTTTATACAATGAGGAGATATATGACACTTTTAGATTATATTTTTAAAATCCGCACACCTGAAAGCTCGGGCTCGGTATTCAACCGTATATGATAAATATAGTTAGCGCGCAATATTTAAAGAACAAGTTATTCGGACGACTACGTGTATAAAATTAGAGTATGGAAAAGAGAGAAGAATTGATACACATTTCGTCAAAAAATTCTTCCAAAGAACTGCTGACTTTTGTTTCACACGTAAGTTCACGTTTACCACATTGGTTGGTTTACTTTGCATTGCATGGTTGGCCTGTCATTGTGTTTACTTTCAAAGTCTCATGGCCTTCAGCCCTTGTAAAATAATCGTACCTGTAGTATCATAAATTTATCATTGTTAGACCATGGTTATATCTAAAATAAGTATTTGAAGGGTGTACGTAAGATTGAAACTTCAATCTTTAGACAAACTTTTTGGAAAAAGAATCTGTAAATCATTTACAATAGGTGTAGCAAACAATATATATAACAGTTGTTATATTCAGTAGTATACTGTATATTCTCACTATAATATGTAAACGGTGTGACCATTGAACCGAGTGCAGATTTTATGGTTTGAAACGTAGACAGTAGGATCCGCCTGCCTACTTGAATCATAATGCCAAAGTTAAACTCAACGTTGCATGCTCAGTCTACGTACATTATGACATCATGTCTCATAGGTAAAACGTAAAAGTTGTGTGGTCGGAAATACGTAATTTCGAGAATTTTTTATTTCTGCTTTCAATGCTTATCCATGTCATAAAGGTGATAAATTTTCTATGTTTACCTTATTTAGTATCTATAAGATTGGTTGCTTGATGTAAATCATCGCCACTCCTAACCGGTATCAGGAGAAAACGTACCCAGGTAAAAACGTACCCAGGAGAAAACGTACCCAAGAAATTGGGTTCGTTTTCTCCTGGGTACGTTTTCTCCTGGGTACGTTTTCTCCAGCATTCTCCTAAACAAGGGGAATTTAAGTCATAATTTGCAATCAGTCAAGGCAAGTAAACCACGTATGCGACATTCAACGATTTGCTATGTTTGCTATCATAATGGATAGATTTGTGAATTATTGTGAACAAGGAAGGACATCTGTAGCTTATTTTCTACGGGTGACGGAATATTACCAGTGACCTTTTGATGCAGACAGTAATACATGAAAATAGACTGTATGTAAAATTGTGAATTCTATGTTTAGCTGAGAAAGTTACGGCATTCTGTTTTCATATCATTTCTTTATTTTTGGTTTGATTCATAACATAACCAGTCAGGGGCATAATGCAAACAGGTTATTTTTTAGAAATACTCAAACAAGTTATTATTAAGGTCAAAGTGAGTTACCTCTCTTTGCGCTTAACTCTCTTTTCTATTACTTATAACTTTAACAAGTTATTTAAAAGTTATGTATTCTTTTTTTCATCAATAACTCTAGCAAGTTATTTTTATTTGATGTTAAATTAGCTCAAGTTGATTTTCATAATCAAATTTAACAGCATGTTACATGTACATTATATTTACTACCATATTGAACAAAAGACATTCAGCGAACTGTACTAAATAAAGGCATTGATAATAAAGGCATCAAAATCTGTGAACAGCTACAGATCATAACTTCACGATAGGAACAACAAATGTTCACAACAGTATCGTTTTGTTATACATATTAAGTGTAATAAAAACCCCTTCATACAAGTTCAACAGGTATTCCCAAAAAAGATTTACAAAGTAGTTTCAATTTTAATAGTAACTTTTGTAACTGTTAACTTAATCTCTGTAATGTATTCACACTTAAAACTCACATATTGCAATTAAATGTACAGTATTACAAAATATATCTATCTGAAACTTTATCAAACTACAAACTAACATATAGAAACAGTAATGCATGATGTTGACCGTGTTTTTGGGCAACATTGATTATATTTGCCCCCTTGGACGATTATTTTGCCCTCCGTTTTGAGTCGAGCAATATCTTGTCCTTTGGGGGCTAATATAACCAATGTTGCCCTCAAGTTGGCCTCAACCCCAGTCAATATTTGTATAATATTCAAATAAATGTTGCAGTCATTCTCACATTCTCGCATCATTTGTTTAGCACAAGAAGAACCTGACAGACATATTCGATGGCTACACTAAGAAGCAGACAGAGGAGTTGTGGGTGGGTGTCAATCAGACGTGTGCCACCACCCTCCTGACCCTTGACCTGGCCCAAGATGACCGACTGGAAGGGGTGGGTATTAAAGGCGGATGGAGAGAGTGTGTGATGGGGAGACGGGTTTTCTTACTATATATACTAACATCTTCAGTCATATATTGATATAGTACTAGGAAAGGAGGAATGTGCATGTAAAAATGTAATGAAAATATATGGCTGGACCGGGAAAAGACAATGATATTGTTAATATCATATGAAAATCTGACACCATTGCATCGTCACAGGAACCCTTGGTGGCCTTTTAAGTTTCACACTGTTAATTCTCTTGTTGCTAAAAAGTAAATTCATATTCTGAATCAGTTTTCAATTGATAACATCTTTTAAAAAATATTATTTGTGATAAATTTTATAGCATAAATCTCATTGGTCATGAAATGACAGTGGAGTTGTAATTATTTGTATTGATTGAGTCGTTATTTAGTTGTAATTATTGATACAGATTGAGTCATTGTTTTCAGGAGATGCGGGTGGTCCTTGAGACAATGGAGTGTTTTGTGATGCTGGCACAGACAACTATCAGACAAACTTCCCCCCACATATCACCAGACCTCATGTCTACAGCCTGTGTCTTACACGGTGAGTGGGGAAATAATAACTAAATTACTGGTAATCTTAATATTGAAAAAGTCTATCAATCATGCAGCACATATTTTGAGCTTCTATTTCATGTACATGTATATACATGTATGCATCTCATTCTAACACATGTAAACAAACATGGAGTCATTTTTAGCTCACCTGAACCGAAGGTTCAAGTGAGCTTTTTTGATCATCCGTTGTCCGTCGTCCGTCCGTCCGTCTGTAAACTTTTCATATTTTCGACTTCTTCTCTAAAACCACTGGGCCAAATTTAACCAAATTTGGTACAAAGCATCCTTATGGAAAGGGGATTGTAAATTGTTCAAATAAAGGGCACAGTCCTTTTTAAAAGGGAGATAATTGCAAAACAGTGAGGATTTGGTGTGTGTTTTTAAAAATTTTCTTCTCAAGAACCACATCACCAGAAATGCCAATGTTTACACAAAAGCTAGTGTATATAGTGAAGATTCTAAATTGTAAAAATCGTGACCCTCGGACCAAAACTGGGGCCCTAGGCGGGGTTCAAAGTTTAGCATAGAAATATACATAGAAACATGTTTACAAGATTTACAAGATTTTTGTTCCATTTATTCAACTAAATTGTGCACCAAAAAACCCAACTGTGTCTCCCTGATTATTGACAACTCATGGCATAAGTATATAAGTTTGTTTAATCAAGAAATGACGGATGAATGCGATAAGGTGTAAAAATTCACTAAACATTATTTTAGTTTATCGCTTACAGTTTATTTGGAGACTGTGCCCGATAAAAATAAAAATTAATATGTTAATTTATTTGTTGTCGGGCACGGTCTCCAAAATGAATGTAAGTGATAAATGTATCTTGTGATTTTGTTGTATATTGGTTTAGCATTATAGATACGGCATAGACTGGTTCGCCAGCTTATAGGAAATAGCAGTGACGAGAAAAATTTATTTTTAGGCCCACAAGTTATCTTCACACGCTTGCGATGGAATGCCGAAAAATCTTTCGGAGAGTCAATATATAGATTTATTTTAAAAGTAAAACGGCTTTAATAGTTATAAACAAAGAAAGAGAAACATCTTCGATTAAGTAAAACCGCTACAAAGTGTTAGCCTGAAAAAATCTCTGGAAGCCAGGCAACTGTATATTTATTTTACCTACTGGTTATGGAAAGTCCTTAGCTTTACAAAAAACCAATTTCTACACTAACACGATCCCACTCTCTAAGTTTTATAAACACATAAGATAATATGTACAGACCATGTGCTAATTGTGTGTAGCCTGTGTGCATTTAATTTATATGTGCTTACTTATTCTTATCGGACCTCTACGAGAAAACGGAGCTAAATCAGATCGTTACCATCCTCAGCAGCCCCATAAATCAAGTTATAATGGGCATGGATTGGAATGCTACGAGTAGTCTAGTGCCAATTGTAACTTAATCAACAATGAAAATATTTAACGTTATACATTTCCGATGTAAATTAATATTTACAATACCCACATAAACAATGTATTGTCAACGGTGTCAATATTAATTTGTTCTTGTTAATTTGATATTTATTGTCAAATTCATGTTTAATTCTTCTTAAACCTTCTTTCTTTGATCCGCCTCAATCTTCTTTCCTATTTATTTTAAGTGTGCACATTTGCTGTGCGCGAAGCTGCAGTGAGTTTTCCCACTGTCATGGCGGTGGTGGTTACCTGTCCTTGAATTTCCTAGCGGCAGCATTTGGAATCAAGGGCATACTTGCCAACCTCCAACATGTGAAAATCTGGTCATGACCAGATTTGGACAGTAAAAAATCTGGTCATAGCGCGTAACGACATTCACGACATATTTACCATGCACTTCAAAGGTATATACAACAGAAATGTGTGTTAAAATGTATGTGTAATATTTTGTTGCAAAGAAGCATTGTAACTAACAGTTGCTGATTTTGAATTGTATAATACTTCCTATGTTGCTATGTACTCAAAGCAATCAACAGACTAGTTAAGTTTATAAGACAGTTGGGCATTCAATTTTCAATGTTAAGTTCCAAGCGAAATTCAGTGTAATTTTTTTAACAATGCTAAAAGCTCTTTCTGAATCAGTATTACTGTTTGGCAGCACAAGAAGAGTCTTTGCTAATTTGGCAAGTATGTTAAATTTTGGCTTCTGAGTGCAAGTTTTTTTTTATATTATTTTTTTTATTGTTTCTAAAAGCACATGAGTTTCTAAAATCCCACTTCTTCTAAATGTTACTTTTCAAAAAGCTTCGGTCATCAGATTATTTTATGACGTTACACTACTATGGTAAAAAAAATCGTTTTTGGTTTTGATTCCGCTGGCCCCGATAAAGATCTCGATCTTTCTTTTGGAAGCCATCGCACTTAATGATTTAAACCCTCTGTTTGTCAAAACAACTCACGATAATAATTAAGCCTAACAGTTACTTAGATGTAATAGCCATCGGCATTGTTTACGTAAATCCAAGCTCAGCTTGGGTTCATAACTGGAAGTCCAATGCGCAACCTAATTTACGAACCAAATCCGGAAATCGGGAGATTTTCGGGTTGTTCGACAAAAATTGGGTGAAAAGCATGACCCGCCGGGTCATAAAAAATAATCGGGTGGAGGGTTGAAAAATCGGGTGTGACCCGATGAAAGTTGGCAAGTATGATCAAGGGCAGGCTATCCAGTCTAAGATACGGCAGATCTACGCACGTGGTGTAGATTTATTTGTAAACAACACTACCATAGGTAATCTTGTTTCACACGGAAATTGAAATAAATAAAAGTATGTTTTATTATAATTAGGGAAACACTGTTAATGTGTTACACTCGTAATGATGAACCCGTGAAATTTGTTCAAAGACTGTTTAAAGCAGAAAGAAGTTAATTTATTTTTAAACTTTGAAATTTCTTCGAGTTTTGTAACCATGATGAGTTATGATTCATTGTATTACAAATGCATCACTACGTATTTTATAAGGAAATATACTGAGTATACAACCACATGGTGATGTTAAAATTGCAAATAAAAATATAGTTGCATATGTGCGAATTTAGTTACACAAACCATTTTTATATACTGATATTTGATATATGACTATCGGTACAGAAAATTAAATTAATGATATCTATATTAAAGAAAATGTCAGCTCGACGCCTTTGTGGCCGTTCCGGCCTTTGGTATGTATAGGGAAGATTCTAAATTGTAAAAATCGTGACCCTCGGACCAAAACTGGGGCCCCAGGCGGGGTTCAAAGTTTAACATAGAAATACATACTAGGAAAAATGTATTAAAATCTTCTTCTCAAGAACCATTGCACCAGAAATGCCAATATTTACAAAAAAGCTTGTATATATAATGAAGATTCTAAATTGTAAAAATTGTGAGCCCCGGACAAAAAGTGGGGCCCTAGGCGGGGTTCAAATTTTAACATACATGTATATAGGAAAATGTTTAAAAATCTTCTTCTCAAGACCTATAATGCAACAGTTTGGGATATTACTATGCATACATCCTTAAATAATGTAGATTCTAATTTGTAAAAATCGTGACTCCCGGACTAATACTGGGGCACCAAGAGGGGTTCAAAATTTAACATTTTAAAAAATATATAGAAAACGTT
This sequence comes from Magallana hongkongensis, assembly GCA_016163765.1. NCBI lineage: Eukaryota > Metazoa > Mollusca > Bivalvia > Ostreida > Ostreidae > Magallana > Magallana hongkongensis. The sequence continues at coordinate 8,669,068 of WFKH01011925.1, read as the reverse complement.
TAAAAATGTTCTTCTTGAGAACTACAATGTTACAGTTTGTGGAATTACTATACATGCATCCCTGGCTTATGTAGATTCTTAATTGGTAAAATCGTGACCCCCGGACTAATACTGGGGCCCCAAGAAGGGTCAAAGTTTAATATAGAAATATGTAGGTAACATGTTAAAAAATCTTCTTCTTGAGAATTACAATGCTACAAGTTGTGAGATTACTATGCATGCAACCTTGGATAATGTAGATTCGATAGTTTTAAATTAGTGACCCCTGGACTAATACTGGGGACCCAAGATGGGTTCAAAATTTAATGTAGAAGTATATATGTAAAATGTTTAAAAACCTTTTTCACGAGAACTACAATGCTTCAATTTGTCAGATTACTACGTAAGCATCCTTAAATAGTGTAGAAGCTGTGACCCTCGATCTAATAATGGGGCCCCAAGAGGGGTTCAAAGTTTAACATAGAAATATAGAGGGAAAATGTTTAAAAATCTTTTTCTAGAGAACTACAATGCTTCAACTTGTGAGATTACTATGCAAGCATCCTTGAATAATGTAGATGCTAAATTGATAAAGCTGTGACCACTGGACTAATACTGGGGCCACAAGAGGGGTTCAAAGTTTAACATAGAAATATATATGGGAAATGTTTTCAAAAAGTTTTTCTCGAGAACTATTATGTTACAGTTTGTGAGATTACTATGCAAGGATCCTCAAATAGTGTAAATTCTAAATTGTTAAAGCCAACCATAAACCTCGGACCAATACTGGGGCCCCAGAAGGGGGGTTCAAAGTTAGGAATAGCATATGCTACGAAATAGAATGTTACAAGAAACTGTTGTTCAGGTGGGCGATGTGGCCCATGGGCCTCTTGTTTTAAATGAACTATTTACTCATGTTGTTTATCTGAATATCACAATCACATTTTTTAGAGCATAATCATGATAATATCCTTTGCATGCGGGTCCTAAAGGACCTATTCCCAATTGAAAATTGTCTGTTTTTTCCCAAAGTCTAATTGCAAAAATTCCAAAAATAACTGTGTCATATTGTGTTTTAAAGATAGGATGCTGAATTTGTAACTATGCTGAGTGAGACATCCTTATATATGTCAATTAAAATATATGAGTGTTCTGATAAGTGTAATTTATTGTGATGAAAGCATTAATTTAATTATTAAATAAATATGTGTAATATGCAAATAAAAACCAAGAAAACTGTATAGATTTTTTTTTAATTTCTTTTTTTTTTTTCGCTAACTTGCATCGAGCCATATAAGTTAAACTATATTTCCCAAAATAGCATTTTTTTAATGAAAAATTCCCAATTGAAAGGGTTCAGGACCCTGTACCTGAAAGCCTCAATTAGGCCCTGATTTTTTATCATTTTGTTATTGAGGGGGGAGGGGGGCAACTCTGTTTCCAGAATCACAACAAGCTGGGGTTGTTTTTTTAATAGAGATATGATTTCACTGTCAATATCAGTTAAAATTAAATATTAATGCATTATTAGATAATATATACTAACTATATACTGTTTGTACAATTTCTCTTTCTTCATCTTTTCCCCATCCCTCTCTCTGGCACCTCTGTGTTTATAAAAGACAGGATTTCAAATAAATATGATTTGTCTGAAGTTAATTTGATGTTGACCTTTGTCCTCAGAGCTCCTCCTACACATGCCTGATTCGGCTGACCGACTGAGGAACAGTGTGTCCTCGCTGTTTGAGGAGTGGTGGAGGCTGGGCCTGGAGGGTCGGTTTGACCTGGTCACTAACACCCTCATCTATTTGTTACAGAGAAGTCTGTCCACCAAGGGGGTAAGTCTAAGGTGTATCTATTTGAGATTGAGCTGGCTGCATAAGAAAGTCATGCTTTGTGGTGACTGATAATAAGAGTGATCATGAAAAATTGCATTCTGTGAAGATTTAATTTCTTGTTTTGATTTTATGATTAGAAATTTTTTTGAGAAATTCTTTGTTTTGTTTATTGAATGCTAGGGGCCTAAAAAAAAATGGTTTGTTTCCGCTTTCCCGACCGACCCTAGCTTTTACTTTTTGTGTTTTCTTTAGACCAGCTTAATAGTTGGGAATGATATTAAAAGTATTTCTCATTTTAACCCATTCAGCAGTGTCAGTATCCAACTGGCATGTATGGATACTGCAAGATTAAAGGAAAAAAAAAAAATTTGAAAAAATAAAGAAAATTTCCGACCGACCGACCCTCCTTTTTACCATTATTTTTTTTTAGACCTTATATTTGTTTTTTGATAAATTGGACTTAAATGAGGCAAATTTTGTGTGTGCATGTATTACAAAAGTGTGTTGATTAATTTTTTTACAGGTTTAACTTGTACCGTAAGTTAAATTTTGCTGTATTTTTTATGAGATGCCCAATTCTGGCTAGTTTTAATTGCTTAACTTATAATAGCAAATCTTTTTGGCAGAGTGCAAGCAGTGTAAAGAGAGTGTGGGCGCTTCACTCAGCCCTGGAGTTGGTGGACATGACCAATGAAAGTAGTTCCCTGTTCTTTGATCTTCTGCAGCAGACCGTTGTCAATAACAACTACTTGGGAACAGAGGAGGTTTGGACTTTGTTATCATAACTGTGCTACAATGATTTAAATTTAGTCTGCTTTGCTGCTTTTAACATGTAAAGTATATTAGGGTTGAGTGATGACAAGTCCTTTTGACTGTTACAGGGTCGTCGATTTCTGGGCTTCATTTTGACACTGGATGGTGCCTTGACTGATTGTCTTCACAAGTGTATCAAGAATCACATCCCCACAGCACCCAGGTAAAAATCTGCATAAAATCACATCCTTACATCAAGGTGAAAATCTTTGTAAATTCACATCTATCCATCAACTGGGTAAAAATCTTGATAAAAGTTTTTTATCTCGGCTCCCTGGTTAAAAAAATTGTAAAAGCGGATACTTTCATGTCAGATGATATGATTTTTTTTTTTTAAATATGTTCCTTATGTATACCGTTAAAAATCGGAGCAAAGGCTTGAGGTAAAAATCATATATTCACACAATTTTTGTGGAAAAAGAAATGTTTATTGCACCAAAGTAAAATCTGGATAGAAAAACATCTTGATTCAAGCTGATTGATGGATTTATTTCACCATATGTGTGTGTGTGTTTTATTGTAATTTAATTTTGTGGTGTTTCAATGTAGCTCCTGGTTAGAGAGATTTGGGGAGGTGTATTTCCGAGCCTGGTCCATGGGATCCAACCTCACTGAGGTAAGAGAAACAACCCTGCATTGGAGTTGGGGAGGTTTTTAGGAGTAAATAAGACCCTGGTAAGGCCAGGTTCATGGTTGATCCCGCCTCATGGCGTGATGCAGATTAGAAAACTTGAACCTGTTTGTTATATATGATTCATTAAAGCATTTAAAGTGTTTATTTTGTCTGGTGTCAATTTTCCTTCTGCTATTTGTCACAGTTTGTGCTTGGCCCAGTCTCAATAAGCTATTCAGGATATATTTATAAATCAACATGCAAATATACAATGTATGTAGAAGTTAAAAAAATTTAACAGTGTGATTATTTTCTGACTTTGGCCTTCACCAAGACCTCAAATTCAATATTCCTCAAGTATTATACAATTACATATATTTTACCATACATATTGATACAAACTGGTAAGAAACACTATTGATTCATATTTTATTATTTGTTTTAATTGAGAATATGTTAATTAAGGAGGTGTAAGTGGTTTGATGATGTTTTATACATTTACTAAGTGTTTATTTTTTTTTACATCAACAGAAGCTAGAGAATGACTGTATACAGGATCTGATGAACCATGCAGTACACGCCCAGAAGTCTCTGGCGCCAGCCCTCAGACAGGTACCGTAAAGTATCGTGTATAATACACACTTGTGTATAATACGCACCCCCAAAATTGACCAAAAAATCGCGAAAAAACAGCAGGTCCTATGTATAATATGCACCAAAAACATGGCAAAATCAACGGCCGCCATTTCCCCCAAAACTATCGATGTTTAATGATAATTTTATAACCCAAGCGCAATTACTGTAATTTCGTGATCGGAACATGGCCCAAGCGATATTAGAGTCAAAGTTCTTAAAATTTTACTTAAAAATTTAAAGGACGGTATGATTTACATGGGCAGTATCAAATATCATTTGACACTTCGTAAAGAAACAGTTTCTTGTACAACAGCGGAGAAGATGAAGATCAGCATATGTAGAGAAGGACGGCAACCAAGCTTAGTGCATAAAAGTAATAATGTTTGGAGATATAAACCAAAACAACATCAAAAGAAATTATTTATTTAATTGATTAATTATAGTCAAACTCTTTGGTTGTTGTTAAATAAACATTTTGAAGAAATGTATGTATGTCGTATATCGTCATTATCAAGTCGTACAAATGTTCGATGTATTTTTAGCAGTGTCTATGTAAACCAATAATGTTTAACTGCATAACTGGACACACAGTAATCAAGTTAAATAAAATCATAATAATTGCTAATCTTCATGCACTTGAAAACACCCTGTGAAGTCCAACACAAGACAGGTGCATGCTTCTGACACGGGAAATTGTTAAACATTGACCATGCGCCGAGTCAACAGGTGGCTGCTTACGTAATGGCTAATACACTGGCGATATTTAAACTTGTTTGATGCAAGGAATAGTGTTTAGAGAGGATAAATATTTCAATACATGGAAATTAAATTAAGAATAAGGTATTTCTGACTCTGTCAGTAAATTTAGTATACTCTCATACAACTTGCATAACACGCTATATCGGCAGTCACTACTCCCGTGGTATCAAAAATCAGGGCTTGAAAAAATGGGGTAACATTTTGGTCCTATGTACAATACGCACCCCCCACTTTTGATCAAAGTTTGGGTGGAAAAAAGTGCGTGTTATACACGCGACTTTACGGTAGGTATGAGTAAAGGTATAACATTTGACTGCGTATTCTGTTCATGTACATTCAGAAATGCACTGATACAAATCTATGACAACTTTTTGAAAAATCAACTATAGCCAAATTTCATACATGCTTGATATTTTGTACAAAGTATTCTGTGTACTGCAGGTTTTGACATACTTCCATCAGCAAAAGAAGAAGAGTGGGGTGGATGCCATGTTATTAAATCTGTACGAGCCATTCCTCTGGAGGTCTCTAAAGGTTTGTATGCAGCCATGACATATTGAGCAATCACTATACACTTCTGTAAATGTTTCATTTTCTTACACAAAAACTATTGCATGATATACACACAACTTCTTAGATAGAAATTTGAAGTAAACTTAAGATAAAATCCACTATCACTCCCACCCCGCACCTGTAAAAAAGAATTGAAATTTTATGACAAAACAGAAGAAAACAAATTTTAAATCAAATTTTTTTCAAAGAGGTCAAAAGCAGAGTAAACCCATAAAGAAATCTGGTTTGTACAACTTGATTTGGGTCGTTCTCTGCTGAACATTTTCCTCTATGTTGTAGGTTGCTAACCC
>WFKH01011925.1:8617730-8629529 GCA_016163765.1 Magallana hongkongensis | reverse complement strand
GTCGTTCTCTGCTGAACATTTTCCTCTATGTTGTAGGTTGCTAACCCTGACGTGCGAGGCAATGCAACCTGGGTACTAGTGGACGCCTTCCCTCTCCTTGACCCAGATTTCAACACGGAGGAGAAGGACACTCTGCTCCAGAAACAGTTTGACCTCCTGCTGGTAAGGGCAAACTAGAGTAGGTTGAGAGGGGATACATTTAATGCAACCACATGTACATTTATAATGTTACAAGGACATTTTCTTCATTGGTTTTCTGAAGAAATAACTAATATGACAAACTGGTACAGCATTAAATCTTATGACTTAAAGACTAATGTTCATAAGAAAAAGCATGTGCAGAAGTTAAAATACATGTGGCTGAGGACGTGAATTTGAACTAACTATTTAAATATACATGTACACTATAAAGATGTCCAGTAGTTAATACCCAAACAGTGATGTGTATCTCTACCTACAAAACAAATAATACATATTCATAGCAAAAATTACTCTTGTGATTATGCTATATACCTCAAAGATTTTTTTGTTGAACTATGTATTTCATTTTAATGATAAATATGCATTATGACAAACCATCCCTCCAATGTTATCATTACTGGAAGGTTACATGTATAGTATGTTACAGATGTTGTTGGAGGATCCTGTCCAGGGGGTCAGGAGTCAGGCCGTCCTGGGGGTGTTCCGAATCATGAGCCTCTTCTGGGAGCTGATGCCCTCGATCACCATCAAAAACATCATCACCAAGGTGATCCAGGACCTGGCGTTTGATTCGTCGTCAGCGGACGTCAGAGAGAGTGTTGTCAAGGTCAGGGGTCAATATATGTACAGCAAAACTCGTTTATAACGAATTTCAAGGGACCATAGAAAAAACTTCATTATAGCCGTAATTCGCTATACATTTTTAACGAATTTGTCAAAAATATTATAGCGAATTCGTGATAAAATAATCGGCTAACAGTTTTCCACACTATCGTAAGTTATAAAATTAGTATTACCGTCATTTACAAAAAATGTCAATATAACCATTCATTTCAATTTAAAAAAAAAAAATCCGTATATTATTTGAGTTTGAGTATTTCATATATGCATCTTAAAATTGCATGTATCTTCAATGAAACTTGAAATGGAAAAAAATTCGTTATAAAAATAAAAAATACGTTAAAATTTTGCCAACGGGGGTCTTAAAATTACCTCGTTATAGCCGTAAATTCGTTATAGCCGTGTTCGTTATATACATCAATGTTCCATAGGTTTATATAAGAAATTTGCCGGGACATGAATAATAATTCGTTATAGCCGTAAATTCGCTATATCCGTATTCGTTATATTCGAGTTTTGCTGTAAATGTAGTCACAACGTAAATAGAGAGCTGTTATTTGTTCTTATCATGTAATGATCCATGGATTTTCTTGACAATTTCAGTTTTCTTGGAACTTTTAAGGTTTCCTCATCATACATACATGTATATACATTATTGAGCTCTGCTTTATCATCTAACCCAGCACAGAGTACAACTGTAATATTTAGTTAATTAAGTAAATGTCATCAAAGGTGTTTCCTTAATTGATATGTTAAATATACAATGTACTGTCGGTCTCTGTAATTTATCAGTGAGCTAGATATGTTTTACAGGGCCTTTTGATACATGTGTAAGTTTAATATCATCAAAGATGTATTTTCCTTTGATATGTCATACACAATGTAGGTCTCGTTATGATGTATCAATAAACAAGATACATTTTTACCGGGTTTATAAGTTGATGTAGTTAATTAAAGACATATTCCCCCATTTACAGGGTCTGATCACCCTGGTGGACAATCACCTCTGTCACCTGATGCTGAAGCCCATCCTCCCACAGCTACAGAACCACATCCATGACACCTCAGAGAAGGTTCGAGTCGCAATGGTAAACCTCCTCCTAAAGGTCAAAGGGATCAGAGCTATCAAGGTACAACTGCACTAATTACTAGGTGTCATTACATTGAAGAATTATAAATAATTTATTTTTTTTTGTGACCTGATCAGTTTCAGAAATATTGACTGTGCTTAAAACTGAGGATTACTTTAAGAAGCAGATTTTCCCCATTATGGCAATTCATTGAATTAACCGTTGATTTTGACAGTTCTGGGAGGTGGTTCCAGTGGAGCACCTGTTAGCCCGTCTGGAAGTGGACACCGCCCCAGTGGTGAGACGCCTGATGACCCTCCTCTTCCCCAGCTTTCTCCCCCTGGACAAGAGTGAACAGGAACAGATCCCCCGCTGTGTGGCCCTCATACAGACCAACCCTGGGGCGGCCCGCATCTTCTTCCGTTACGCCCAGCACTTCATGGACCTCCAACAGACAGGTGAATGGCTGGGAGATCCAAGGCTGCCTTGGTTGCTATGTTCTTGCTGTTAATTAAGTACAAGTATAACAGGGAACTGTTTGTCACTTTCCTGTGAAATACTTCAACAGGGCCCAATTTGACTTTGTCGATTTTTTCATGTTCCTAGTGCCTTATTTGACTTGCTCTGAAAATAGTCAATTCTGGTGTAAACTTGGTTAGAATAATCTATACTTTTTCAAAAACTGTGGTACATAGCTTTAACATTTTATCTCCATTTTAGAGTTGGTCAAATTTTGTAGCCATTTTTAGATTTATTCCTGTAATGATTAATGTTTGTTGTAAACAGCTGAATACATGATAACCCTGTGTAGGAAGATCTTGGAGTGTATCAGAGACGAGAGGATAAGACAGGAGTCCCACGATAACTCACTGAGTGATACTCGGAACAGTGAAGAGGTGAGATAACTCACTGAGTGATACTCAGAACAGTGAAGTGGTGAGATGACTCACTGAGTGATACTCGGAACAGTGAAGTGGTGAGATGACTCACTGAGTGATACTCGGAACACCAAAGAGGTTTAATGAAACACAATAACATCAAGTCAATTGTAGTGCAGGATTAAAGATAAATAATTTCACATGAAAAAATGTATAGGTTACAACAAATGATATCTGCTTCCAGGAGGAAGATCTGACGGTTCACAATACTGCGGTGATGAAGGGCTTCATAGAGATCCTGGTGATCCTGTGGTACAACATCTCCACAAAACTACAGGAGGTAATGTTAAGGGAAACAGAATTTTTTGTTAGTGTCCCTAGCCTAAAAACTCAAAATATACACATAGCACAGCAAACAGGTTAATATGTTTTTAATTTGCTAAGGGAAATGGCTCAATTTTCATATTTTAATTAAATTATTGGTATTTTCTTTATAAGAAGTATTTTTTTAAGAAATGTATGATTTTGTATTTGTTTTTCCCATAAAGACTAGACATAAGAAAATTGAGCAAGATCTTCAGCAGAAGTTTTGCCTGGCTGTGCCAGAGATGTTGAAAACATTTGAGGTAAGTATAGGATCAGGAAAGACCTAAACGGAGGAGGTAGGGATGACTTATACAGAGAAAAGTGGCTCGCTTTATTTTGTTCCTTTTTTGTGAAGAATTCACATCAAATCCATGTCAATTACATTTGTAACATAATTGACTTCAGCTACCATGGAATCATTAGAATTTGTGGTGACTCAATTTTCGTGGTATTCGTTAGTAGCCCTCCCCCACGAATTTACATCCTCAACGAAAAACAAATTTATAAAGAGCTATCTTTCTTATCAAAACTAAAAACCGACGTATCCACGAAATTACATCCCCACGATTAAGCATAAAGAACCCACAGTCCACGAAAAAAATGCCCACGAATTTAAATGATTCCACAGTATGGGATTTGCAGGAAAATTATATTTTTGACGTGAGAAGTTAAATGAAGGAAAACATTTTTTTTAAAATTATGAAAAAATAATATACAGTCAAACTTCGTTATCTCTAACTAGATGGGACTGTTTAAAAACTTCGAGATATCCGAGTATTCGAGATATCGAGGTTAAATGCTTTTTAAAAAAGTGGTTGGGACTTAGAAATCACTTCTACATATGCATTGTATTCGAGATATCAGTGTTCGAGATATCGAAGTTTAACTGTACTTATTAACACATTTGATATGACTTACCCCTTGATATGGATGTTACATTAGATTTCATTGGTTTGTATTTTTATGTTACATTTGGATGTTACAGGATCCTGAGATTTCATTGGCTGTTATTCTCTTGGCTGGACACCTCCCATCGAGTTCTGTTCCTGTACTCAGGTAATCATTATAATTGTAGTTACCTATTCACTGGTCATGAAGACAATAGCAAGCTTATTGTCCCATAGACAGCAGTTATTTTCTTATGCACATCCAAGGAAAATAATCACTGTAGCGTGGAACGATAGACTTGATTTTGTCTGAAAATTGGGGTACTAGTTGTTTCATTTTGCTGAAACAGTCTACTGAAAAGTAGTGGAAGAATAATATAGCATATTTATCTTCAATATTAACCAAGAACATATTTGTTTCTGTTACCTCCATGAGACACATGTATGATCACTTGGAAGTATTTTTTCAATAAAGTACAAACTTGTGGATTTTGAATTTATGCTACATGACTGTATATTATCTCGAAGATGTAAAATTACTTTTATATTAAAAAAGTAACAATTATGTGGATCCAGAAATTTTCCATGGGTGGGGAGTGTTCGAGTGATAATTTAGTAAGTCAGGTTCAAGGCTTTGTTTCAATAACTTAACTATGAATATGTGAATGTTGATTCTGAGCCTATTGTTTACAGCCGCAGCTGTTTGTCCAAGCTGAAGAAGATGACGACAGAAACAGAGGAATCCCACTACGGCTGTCTGCTGGAGGCAAAGTGTAAGTGGAACAAGATGACGGATCTCTTGGAGCTTCTACAGGAGTGGATCTCAGCCGGCTTCAGGGGTGGAAAGAAAGAGAGCATAGCCAAGGTAAATAACTGTATAAACTACATGGGTGGAAAAAAGTACAGCCAGGTAAATAATTGTCACCTGTGACAACTTCAATTGGTTTGAATTTGGGTTTTTTTGTCAGAAATAAAGGAATGTTTTTGTCAGTTTGATTATGTAATTTGTTTCTTCATTGATACTGTAAACGTATTATATTTGGCCTGTACAAATATTTGTCAGAAATTGAATTTTCATCATGGTGGTGTATTTCTGGATGCACTTGATTTAGTGGAAGCTGCTTTCTGCCAATAATCCTAAAATGAATACACAGTCAAATTTAATATGGTTACAATATACAATCTTGGTTCCTATTGTGTTAAAGGTTTGAGTGTTTTTCCAATATTGATTATTAAAAGTTTGAAGGCTGCTTAAAAGGGTTTTGCCTGCTTCAATAAAGCAGTGATCATTTTCAAATTATTGTAACCAGATGCAAAATTTAGGGATCACAATTTGATAAGGGAGGTCAGTGTCTCTGCTGATTTAAAATGTAATCCTTTTATAACAGAAGGGTAAGGACAAGAGGAAGTCGGTGACATTCGCAGAGGAGGAGAACCAGTATGGACCAGTTCTAGCCATCTGCTATCTAACCTACCTGATCACCCACCCCGTGTGTCGAGCAGCGGTCCTATCCCACCACCCCCAGGAACTGATCCAGATACAAGAACAGTTACAGGAGTCCATGGTGAGGGAGAAGTGGTTATGTGGTTGAATTTGAAAAGTCTTTAGTCCTTAAAAAATTAATCTCTTGGTTCTCAGGCCAACATTTTCGAAAACAGATGCGGTCGGGCGGATATTTTTCTCTTTTTATTTCATTAAAAAAGGATGCGGTATTTTTCTTTTTAGGGTCTTCCGTTTCCGACGGAAGACCCTCTTGTTATTCTATTGTTTCTTTTCTTTATTATTATTTTTTTTTTTATTTTTTTTCTGACTTTTTCCGAACGCTATTTCTCGTGAACTACTCGACCGATTTGCATGAAATTTTCAGGACGTATTAAGCATCAAAAATACTTGATATTATAAAGTTTTTGGCTGATGACGTCACTTCCGGTTTGAGATTTTGAGGATCTAGTGAATTTTTAAGGACCATTTTGTCCACGTAACTTCTCAAAAACTAAGTGTGATAGAAACGTGAAACTTTCATGGATTAGTAGATGAATGTCTGTAGATGATCCTATTTATTTGATATTTTGAAAAATGCGCAAGGCGCCGAAGCTCGCCCGAGCTCAAATATTGGCACCATTTTTTTTCATGAAATTTTCGCACATTTTCAGCTCTAGCTTTTAATGTATAAATATTTTGATAAGACATGTAATGCAAAAGTTGTTCAGATTAACAAGGACTTTCGTTTGATATCATAAAAAAGGGGCTGGCCCCTCAAATAAGGGGCCAAGAGGGCTCTAAAGTATTTTTGCAATAACTCTTTACCGAACAATAATTTGTTATCAATTATAGAAGCAAAAATGTTCATTGTACATCTGTTTATCTATAGAGTACCATACCTAAGTCAAATGTTACGTAATTAGGGGTTTCAAGGGGCCAAAAGCCCAAAACTTTGATCTTTAATATCTTGAAAAGGAGAAATATTTTGAAAAGCATTGCAGAAGAAAAGTTGCTCAAAATAATGTTCTTAACAATATGGTACATAAAAAATTTTTGTTGGTGGCCCCGGTAAGGAGTTTAAGGATCGGCCCCTTAAACACATTTGTTCAGATATCTTTAAAACGGTCAACAATTTGTAAACACTTGTTGAACAAAATGTGTTTATATTTACTAGATCTTTTATTTGATATCAAGAAATAAGGGCTGGCCCCTCAAATAAGGGGCCAAGAGGACTCTAAAGTCTTTTTATAATAACACTTTACTGAAAAATAATTTGTTATTTATTATAGAAGCAAAAATGTTCATTGTACAGTTGTTTATCTATACGGTACCATACCTAAGTCATATGTTACGTAATTAGGGGTTTCAAGGGGCCAGCTGTCCAAAATTCTTATCATTAATATCTAGAAAAGGAGAAATATTTTGAAAAGCATTGTAGAAGAAAATTTGCTCAAAATAATGTTCTTAACAATATGGTACCTAAAATTTATTTGTTGGTGGTCCCGGTAAGGAGTTTAAGGGTCGGCCCCTAAAACACAGTTGTTCGGATATCTCTATTACGGTAAACAATTCATAAATACTTGTTAGTAATAATAATAATAACAAAATATGTTTATATTTTCAAGACCTTTCATTTGATATCAAGAAAAAGGGGCTGACCCCTCAAATAAGGGGCCGTAAGGGCTACAAATTCTTTTTATTATAACTAATTTTTTAGCGATAATTTGTTATTAATCATAAAAACCAAAAAAAGAGCTTATTAATCATATTTTAAAACTGAAATCCGTTTTCAAATCGGACCATGCATTACAGAGATATATGGGTTTAAAATTTTGATTTTTCCGGAAATTTTGATTCCACATTCTTGGTTAAGAAAATAGTTTTATGGTCAGAGTGAAATCAACTCGTACCTTAAATTATTCGATAATTGTAAAATCGTACTTTAACACATTCGGATTTGTATTTGCTAAGTTGTTCTTGAAATCGATACGGTTTTTGTCAATTCGTACTTAGAATCATTCGGATTTTGTTAACTCGTACCAAGAATAATTCGACTTTTTTTCTTTTTGTCTTAGTTTCTAATGTTTATTGGATTAAAAACTCTGCTTCTTACAGGAACTTCTAGCTTTACTTTCGACATTAACGGAAGACCCACTCGTTGCTTTGCAACGAGCTTTGCTCTAGTTATTTTAACAATTCTTATTCAAATCCAGAAAAAGCGAAGTTTTAAAGCAAATAAATAGTTACCTTGCAGAGGCTGACAAATACATTGTTTAAGCACTTGCCCTCGTGCAAGTGGCAAGGCAAAATTTACTTGCCCTACCTCAATATATACTAGCCCGACCAAATTCTTTATTGTGATTAAAAATAAACAATACACTTACCGTACGATGTTTTTGCCCTTTACTTTAAATTTTTCCACTTTTAATACTCTTCATAATATATAGTTTTGATTCAACATCGCTTCCTCTTGGTTTTCTCGAGAATGTGTTAAAAAATCAACACATTACATATTGATATTTCGTTGGATTTGTTGTAAAGGTAAAAAACAAACATTTTATTAACAGTTTTGGGTGTCTTCATAATTTCTTTTACCTTAGGTGAATGTCCGAGATAATAGGTGACAAGCGCGAACACGTGTTCACGGCCATGGTTTCATTAAGGCCGCAGAGGTGTTAAAAATAAAGATGAAATGAATCTTCAGTGAGTTGTTTAATTTAAACTAATTATATATAATCATATTAGGCCTACTCTGGTAATATTTTAATTTTTAAAAAGTTCTAGGCTTATGATTACGATTCGCGAGTGATAACAAGCACACATCTATTTTTAACATCAGAAATGGCGGCCTACATGGAGACGGTGAACACAGCTCAAAGAAGTTGATCATACAATAAACAGCTCAAATTGATGTTAATTGCCATTTTATAAGTATTTATCTATTAACAGATTATAATCAAAACATTTTTTGCAATTAAACGCTCTAACAAAGATTAAATTAGTTTTAAATGATACTATAAACAAACACAAGAACAGTAGTACTGAATAACAGTAGACAGAATGGTAGAGAGAATTTATTTCATTATGATAGCCCGTGCTGCACCTGGAAAAAAAAAAACATGTCAAAATCCTATGGTGGTGTATAATTTAAGCACCCTTAGATCGTAGAGAGTTTTCTAGAAAAAAAAAGTGTGTATTATATTCGGCAAAATATGGTATTTTCATTTCCAGTACATATGCGAAAGTTTAAAAAGTCACTTGCCCAAGGGCAAGTCCCTACCGATTTTTTACTTGCCCGATCGGAAAAATCACTTGCCCCGGGCGTCGGGCAATCGGATTTGTCAGCCCCTGTACCTTGCAATGAAATAATTGGATTTATTAGCTCAAACTAAATGAAATAAATAAGTCATCATGTTCTTCAAGAAACACCACAACTACAAGGCTTGAGAAAGCCATGTATTTAAGCACAATGGAATATTTAGTATAGGACAAGCTGCAGGAACTCTCCTCCTATGTGCATTGAGGTTAAACGATGCTCTTTTTCATATACCAAAACTATAATCATTGCTGTCGCGATCATAACTTATACACAGCGTCTCGTAACTAGGTTCGGCGGCCATTGGCATTTGTTATAATTAAATCTGAATCATCGCGATGTTTGCAATTATGTTCTTTATAAAGTCAAGCGTTTTACTGACTTCAGTATGTAATGTAAAGTATGGTCCTAATTCTGGAAAAAAAATTTCTGGAATAAGCAAGCACATTAGCGAAATTTTATTTTATTCATTTAATGATAAAAATGGGCAATGCGCAATGTTAAATCACATGCGCGCGGGCCTGAGAACCAAGGAATTAATTTTTGATGGCCTTATTCTGGCCAATATTTGATTTAAAATTGTATGTTATGTCTTCTTTCATCTGAGATGAGTGAGATACGCTGAGTTGTTTATCTCATTACAACGTGTCAGCTTTCGTTTGTTCCAGCTTCATGTGGGGAATAGATTGGACCAGACCAGTGACTCTCTGAACAACGATCTCCTGATTCAGTATTTTGTGATGTACTGTAGACTCACACTGCTCCTGCAGGATCAGACACAGGTAATAACAAAAATACTTAACACATATTGTTTAATTTAAAAAATCATAATTTTTTTATCACTGAAGATTTACTATATACTGGGTTATTTTCGCCTGTGTAATTTTCGCCCTTCTACACTTGAAAAGATTTTCGCCCCCTCTTAAATTTGCCCAGACAGTTGTGTTTAAAGAGAGATCATTTGAGACAATGGAATTCGCCCACTGACAACGAGAGCGAAAGGGGCGAAAATAAAATGGCAGGGAATATTTACCTGTATACAGTATTCCATTGAAAAAAAAACGATAACGGACGAAACAAAATTTACAGGATTCGTTACCATGGAGAAAGAATGTATTATTGACCAGTACTAGAGAGCTACATGTGTTTGTACCCATTAAAAATGAAAAGGAAACTGTTAACTCCTCATTTAATGACAAATAGTAAACCAAAATTCTGCCATTTGGTCAGGTCATATAGGGTCAGGTCATTTAGGGTCAAATTAATAGAAGTATACACTATTGCCAAGGAGACTGATATGTTTTGATTGACAGGAGGACTTTGATGGTCTGTCGGCCCTGGTATCAGTGATGGAGTGGGCGGAGGAAACAGTTCTACCTCACATCAACTCTGGGGGGGCAGAAGAAGAGGGCAAAGGTCAGAGGAAGCGCTCCGTTACTTCATCCGCAACAAAACACGACTTGTGTGGACAGGTCCTAAAGGTTGGTTGTTTAAGTCCATCAAGTATGGTTGTGACACTGAGGCAAAGTAGGTTTTTTTACTTAGCATTTTATTTTATTTTGTTGTCAGAGCTTTCTACAAGTGTGCAGTAACTGTTTGTTGGTGGGGCTGGGAACTCCAGAATTTGTGTTGAAACTTTCCAACTTCTGTAGAAATGCTCTAAATGCAGGTATGATTTTTATTGCTATGTTTTTTTATATCTGAGACTAATTATACACCTGTCAAGACGTATATTTGAAAGCACATTTCCATTATTTTTCTCCTATAAGTTCTTGTACACTAAAAGATGTGTTTCACAAATTCAAAATGAAAGTTCCAAAGAACAGAGCATTCACTTAAATATGGAATTTTTTTTACCCAATTTTGGTTACTTCTATACATGTATATGGCAGATTTCTTTCTTTAGATGAGAAGTTCCTCCTGTTGTCTGACATCACTTCCTGTTTGTACCATGTGACTGAGTTTGTCGTGAGTTTGGAGGAGGAGGACAGTGAGCAGAGCTCGGTGGTTGTAGATCTCCTCACTGACCTCCTGATGTCTGCTCAGAGGAAGTCTCAACAGACCACAGACACAGATAAAATGGTAACAAATCAGGTGTTCAGAATTCCTCTGTATGATCAAAAATAAGTCAGTGAAAGAACACATGTATATTTGTACCTATGACAATCCATAAAGAAATTCATCATGGTTTGATATAAACTTTGGCCTTCTAGTTAAAGAAGTTCTTTAGACTAGTTAATCTTTGTAAATCAGCAGCCCAGTCAATATTTGGAGAGGTTTTTTTTAATCTTTACTTTTCAGTTATAAGAATTATTCTTTAAAATGTTATTTTTTTGTTACAACAAATAAAAAATCATTCATATTTTTATTGTGATTTTCCTCATTAAAATCATTCAAAATCAGAAATCTTTCTTTGATTATTTAAGAAAAAGAAAACAACCTGGTTGCAACCTTTAACCCCCTTCTTGAATTAAAACTACCAGTTAATTAAAGAAAGTGAAGCATAATTTTTGTGTTTACTGTTTGTAGATCAGCGCCAATATCAGGGGCCCGGTCACAGAGACCCTGACCACAGTATACAACAGAGGGGGGCAGCAGACACTGAAACAGAGCCTCACGGCCACCATCATCACCACAGTCATGGACGAGATGACCCAGGCCAGTGTCAAGGTCAGGTCAAGTTCAAATGCTAATTCTCCATGAATGTAATAATGTAGCCAAATACAGTTTAATTATGAAGCTTTTTAGAACAGACTGATTTTCAAGGTTTTTTTTGATTGATTGTACAATGTACCTGATCTTGACATTTTGATGATTACATAATAAAGAAAAATGCTTAAAATTATTTACATATTAATCAATATAATTGAGTCTACACTAAAATTTTTTTGTCTTAATTATTTTTTAAATATATATATAGAAATGTTTATGTTGAATGAAATAAAAATTGGCTTTTTCTGTCAAAATGAGTGATATT
>WFKH01011925.1:8570542-8584190 GCA_016163765.1 Magallana hongkongensis | reverse complement strand
GTTCTGGAGAAGAAGATGAAAATGTGAAAAGTTTACAACGACGACGATAACGACGACGACGACAACGACAGACAACGGACAAATTGTGATCAGAAAAGCTCACTTGAGCCTTTGGCTCAGGTGATCTAAAAATTATATGTCCAATGGACCCCCGGAACCCCCCCCCCCCTTCTGGATCCGCCAATGAAGTACCACACGGTTTATTGTACCCTAACAACTATTTATTATTTCAGTTGTATAACAGATCGAAAGGTGTGCCTTGCTATTTTTCTTACATAATAATTATTTTATTAAATAAGACATCTCAATACATTGTACTTACGCACGAAAGATGCCTTTTGCCAGCTTTTATATCTGCTAAGCGGATTGTAAGGAAAATATGCTATCTATTATGACATGCTGGATATTTTTGTTACAAACAAATAGCAAATATACCGCAGCATTATCGATATTATCAGCTAGTTTATTGGAAACAGATTCGCTTATTCTTTATGTTTCTGGGGAATCTTTGAGCGCTTACTTTTTATGTTTTTGGGGAATCTTTAACAATTATTTCGATTTTCCAGGCACATACCTCACCGTGAACCATGATAAAGGTCTTGAAGGTTTAATGACACTGTATGTGGGATGATTTCCCGTGTCTTCCTTATTATCAACATTATCATAGATTATATGCCAGGATAACTAATGATAGTAACGCTTCATTCATTACAATAGTAATATATATAATGCACTTTGATCGAACTGCCTTGAACTAGTTGTCATAAAGCAGCCATTTTAAAGCTGAAATAATTATTTGATATCTGTTCATATATTCTATATGACTGTTATACTTATGTTATATATCTATATTTTGATATCTTTTTTCTCAGGAATGTAAGTTAATTTAATGAATTTTCATGCAAATGTGAAAATTTAAACGATTTTTAAAATCTGGTATACTTTTTCTAAAAAAAATTGTTTTGCATTACTTATTTAGTTTTAATTTATTTTCAGCTGTTTTTGTAAAAGTGTACACAAATTTGATGTCGTTAGCTATAAACGTGTGCCTTTTTTTTAAAGCGATAATACTTAGTGTCAGTATGCTGCATATTTTCTTTACTATAGATTATTAAAAACTAATTTAAGGTCTAACAAATGATTTTATATGAATAAATGAATTTTTGATTAATTTTGAATAATTTTGTGTTTTCTATCGACGATCGCCTTTAAAAATAATTACAAGTACTTAAATTGAGATACATTTTTTATAAATGTTGAAAACAATTATAAAGCCCGGAATTCTGTAAGGATAGCCGGAAGGTATTCAAGAAATTTCGTCTACTGTGATGGTTTTCTTTAATCGCAATAGAAATGCGGTTATGTCGGTCCTTAATGTCCTTAGTGTCAATAAACAAGCAGTTACGCCATTCTTAAAATTCCTCCTTAATTTTAAATAGGTCAATGTCAAGGTCACAGTTGGGATTGACCCAGATTTGACGTAAACTTTGTAATGTGATCTAATGAACAAATAGAAATGATTTGTATCGTCACGCGTTCAACGGTTGGTCAGACCGGCCCAACCTGTATAATTGCTCAAGTTGTTTTTTCCGTTATCTTTTATACTCTCTAAATAATCTGCCATAATGGATAGGCAGTAAATTAATGACTTTGTATTATGATGCTTAACATGATGTTTATATACTAGATTTACTTAATTTTACCTAAACGTATTTAACTACATTTTGAACTATGTCACTGGTCAGATTCAGCTGGCGGAATAATTCATTTCAATGGATTTTTTATTTCAATTACACTTAGGTTAATTCCATACAAATTTGTTATGGTCTATGTTGTCTCAGATGGATATAGTTATGTGAAACTTTTCAGCAATCAAGATCAAATAATCGTGTCCTGGTAAGCATATACCATTAGTCTTAGACCGAGAAATCGATCGCCATCTAAACAGTGCTGTACGGAAGTTCTAATGGGCAGGCATTGTACAGACCACAACATATCGTAACTTTATTGTAAGGGCATCGATCTTTGGAGTAAAGTCAGATTAGACTAATCTTCTTTCGTTTTATGATGTGCAATTTTTATTATTTTTAATTTCTAAACATATATTCAAACAAAACCTTTATGCAAAAATCATATATATTTACTTTCAGAAACTACTTGTTTACAACTAAAGATTACCAAAGTATATACTCATTCACATGAGCACCCCCCCCCCCCCCCTCCTAAAAAGGTAAAAATATACATATATTTGAAGAAACCAGTAATACTATAACCAAAATCACAATACCTACAGTATGGTTTCATACCTGTGCAGTAGTTAATAGCTTGTTGATTCTGGAAGCAACAATTCCTACTTCTGTTCACACATTGCTGAAATAGAAAAAAGAAATAGGGACGACTAATTTTTAAACCACAAAATTCCTCAGCGTAAGTAAGGTTTAAATGCCTTATGTACCTCACTTTTTTCTTAAATTACTATAAAAAGAGATTCTTAATGCCGTAGAGTCTTACCGGAATGAAAGAACAGCGCGTACCTCCGCGGATAAAATTGAACCTTTTAACACCGTGCACTATTGAGCGAAGCATATCCTAACTGTAGCGCTATACCCATGAGAATGTCCTCATTCATGAATTTCCTTGGTGGTGTGCGTGACGTCATACGTTATATTAATCGATTATATTAAAGGGGGACATTTTGTTGTTATTTATTTACCCCGTGGAAGGACGCTCCTGGGATGAGATGCAATGCCCTTATTACACAATACCGTACCGTCTGATCACGTGCTTTACATACCATTTCGCACGTGCACCCTGTATTGTTAGGAAAAATACATGTAAAAAATTTTTTGATAAAAGCTGGAACGTTGGGTTGGGTTCGTTAGGATACGTGATTCCGACTGTACAACAGTCCCCAACTTTTGTTAGTAAGAGGTTTACATATGTTTAATGGTATATTTTAGACAAGCTGAGTGTATTATTAGATTGGGGTTAATTGTATGCGGGAAACAGACATTTTCTTGCATAACTGAACAGTGTATTGTACCTGATATGTTAAGTGGTAATGGCAATAATAGCGGCATATGTCCACATAATATAAGGACGCGAGGACGCGAGCTTAATTCGACCAAGGAGGAGGTTTACATACTCCGTTTTCAGTTGCATTTTTTGGGGGGGGGTGGGGGGGGGGGTTTATCTCACTACCTCGCGCACAGCCATAAGACATATGTCGCAAGATGTATATTGAGCATACCCGTATCCCATGGACGGTCGACCTATCAATCAGCTACGGTTTTGAAGAGAAAAAATATCACAATGATTTATATATATATATATATATATATATATATATATAAACTGTGGCATATTTTTTTTTCTCTGAAAATACTCATAATAGGTTGGTAATGTCCTATGGATGTACTGACATCAGAGATCATGGGTGTCTGTTCGCGAAACGTGTCTTATAAACACTTCACTATATTGTTTACATTTTCCGGTGTCTTTTATATGGTCCAATACATATCGTCAATGAATATTTCAATATTTAATCGTAAAACTGCTGAAAATTATATTAATATAAGTAATAAAGAATCCTTTTTTGAATATTATGAGGTGATCAAATACGGTCGGGCGTGATCAAATATATCATTATCATAAAGCCCTTCGGGCTTTATTGGATTTGATCATGCCCGACCGTATATGATTACCTCATAACACTAAAAGAATGATTCCTTATTCCTTAAGAGACAGCTACTTGTATTTGATCTCGATAGAACAGCAAGCTACAGCAATAGGAAGTTATTCCAATAATGGACACGCAAGGCAACGACGTGACATAACTGGCTATAATCACATCTCTCTGTTCACTAAACTCTTGTATTTGGAGTCAAATAAAAAAATCATGTCTTTAGGATCCATTGATCACACTGCCACTGTATCAGGATCGGGGTAATTTGGGTTTACACCAAACGCGTTTTGGTATATCAGCGTTATATAAGATTTTTATCTGGAGTTTTTGACAATTTCAGAGTCGTGTGTCTTCTAAACAGTCGCTGAACCGTGCAGCAGACGATACGAATCGTACGACATTACTAGGCATAAAAAATCGGCGGCAAGATGGAATCTGTCTCCATATCTGATTTTCTCTTTGTCTTACTGCATATATATAAATTTGTGTTAATATGTCGTGTACTCTGACGGATTTGTAGATTTAGTGGGTCGAGTTTCATGTACTTATATCTTATACAGAGGAACCGTTGCACGGTGTGTGATGGTGGTGGTCTATAGTTCAAGGATGTTAAAATTAACTACATGTATTTTGGTTTTACGTACAACCATTTATTGATATTTACTTGTCTTATATATATTTTGTAATACTGACACGTGGTTTCCTGATCATGTTATATATAGGGGCATTATATGTATACACAATTTTGAATACGTTTACTTGACTTTTTTTAAAACTAATTATAAACATGTATTTATCACGGTTTGATTTTAACAAGGAACACTTCTGAGCCATCACATTCTTGTTTTGTGATTTTTTAGTTTCGGAATTCATCAAATAAATTTGATACAAAATCAGTGATTTTTGTTTTAACAGTTATCTAAATTTGCCATGATATACAGAGTTATTTTTGCCCGTTTTTTTTTTTCTCGTCCTTCTTCACTTGAAAACGGTTTCCCCCCGTCTTGAATTCGCCCAGACACAATTAGAAATGGATAATCTTTTTAATTAACACAGTTATTCAAAATTTGTTTTGGATTTCCTCAGACTTAAATTAATTTGCTCACTGACAGCGAGGGCGAAAGGGGCGAAAATAAAACGGGGCGAATATTTTCCTGCATACAGTATTTGTATATGATGTAAAGCTTGTATTTGTTGTTAACAAAATAGGGTAGGGGGAGCTTATCTACCTTCTCGGGTTCTGATTAAAGCACATGGTTTTCTTCGATCTTTAATCAGATTGTGTTGCGAGTACGTGATGATGAATACAATAAGTCATGCATGTAATCTTTGTGCATTTCTTTATTCTATTAACCTCTCATAAACAATATAACCAAAAAAAAACCCCACAAAAACATGTACACATGTGGATTGCCAAAAGTACAAGTCAACTAATACATGATCCATTTAATATACTAGTATGTAAAAATAACACAAATCTTTCTATAATAACAATTGTACACAGCGGAATGCTGCCCTGGTCTATTCGACTCATTGAGATTCTTTTTTTGCGTCTCTATATACACTGAGGTAGACATTTTAAGGGGGGGGGGGTAACGTCATTTGTCATTTGAGGTAGAGTGAGTAACAAACCTATGTCTATTTTTTAATATACATTAATACGGGTCGGGCATTCTTGACTTATAGAATGTCCCTCCTTCGCTATGGTTCCTGCGGTCCCTCAAATCGTTCCTTACAAACACGCCCTTGACTCGGCCATGCCGTGAGTCTTCTATACTTCCGGTATATCCTTGATGGCGCATAAGCGATTGTATTTTGCCCCAAAAGTCAGACTCCTGTAAATGTTCTAACAGAACCACTTCCGGTCTCCTTTCCTCCACTTTGGACATGATGCCGTTTTCTTGGTCGGCGATGAGGGACTTAAAACAAACTTCCTGACAGTCGATTTGGAGAAATTGAGTTTCATCTGGAAAGGAAGGAAATGGTTTTTATTTTCATGATGCGTGCGTGTTTCACGAGTGAAGGTCATAAACATCAACAGAATCGATAAAAATAAGAAATTGAACTTTATCCTGATGATTTTTATTTTATTTTAGTAACAGAGCAAGGAATAAAAGTCGTAAAGAACATCAGAATCGAAGGACGGTTGCGTGGGTTGTTGGTTTTTTGGGGTTTTTTTTGGCAAAGTCCAAGTTAATGCATTGAGTATTGATTCTCGGCTGGTAAAGCTTTACCCTCGCTCTCATAAATCTCACTAAGTCTTACAATACATCGGAGGCAGCTCGTATTACGAGATAAAAGAAGATGCTGCGCTAGCAGATATTAATCTTCCTCTGCCAATCATTGTTTCCGATAATTCAAGGTCATACGCTGTAAACAACGTGTTGGCAGACGACTCCTCGGTAGAATACTTAATTATTTTAGTTTTTTATCGACAGAAAACATTCAACTTTATAAATTTGTTTATGAAATTGTTTCATCCTATTAAAGAATTAAAGTGGTATAGGACATATCTATATACTTCCAAGCTAAAAAATAACATTTTCTATATATGATCACATATACTAGTAAATCTTATCTTTCCAATTCACAGCATAGATTAATAGGATAAAGCTTCTTGGGTTTGATAACCGTTTATTAAGCTTTTGCCTTACTAAGAATTTTAGATTGCAATTAATGGTCAAATTTTGTACAAATAGAAAATTTTAAGACGCTCATTATTTTTGGATATGATAAACTTTCATCTACATTAACATTTCAAGGTGCCCCATATCAACTTTGGCTGTCCAGCATCTAATAAACGCTAAAAATACACGACAGATGCTCAGAGCAAGAGGTAAGTGCACTTGCACTGACTTGTGACAGGTCAGCTGTGGTTTACCTGTGGAAAATCGGCGTCCCTCTGACCCCTGGGTGACTTTACTGGACACAGCAGCTCCCGGGGCTTGCTGAAAATAAAAACTCTTTATACAATATGTAAGTGTTTATGTAGTCTAATACAGAGAGAGAGAGAGAGAGAGAGAGAGAGGGGGGAGAGAGAGAGAGATGTACAGAGCCTTAGAGACAAAGATAGCAGACAGACCAACGGACGAACAAAGACAGACAAACGTATATCACTTAAAATGCATAAAACATTCGATTGTTAATTTATATATTACATAGGTGTGGAAAGATATTAAAAAAAAAAGATTTCTTTACAACTTTGTATTGAAATTTCTCTATGTAAAAAGAATAAATGCAACAGTATAATATTATAGTATTTTAAGAACGTTGTAATCTACTAGTTATGACTTACCCGTGCCCGTGCATGTATAACGCACAGCCTGGAGAATGAGCGAGAGCATTGCCTGAATTGCTTCAATGTTGAGCCGAGCATTTTGCCTTATGATCGTGGTCAGAGTGGGACCACGCGATATATAACAGTTATATCAGCAAAAAATGGAAGACCACTGTGACGTCACAAGGGGAGGGGCAAGAAATTATTTTGCTGTTGTTTTGACCTATATTTTAACAATTTCATTCATTCATAGTGAGGTATGACTCATCGTGATACTCTTTAAATATCCAGTCTGGGTAAATACAAATACGTTTGTTTACATTTTGTGACGTAACCCGTATCAAAGCAAATTAACACAGAATTGGGGGTTTATGGTGAGGTGTCACGTTTACTATTAAAGTATTTACTGTTTATGAATTGGTTAGAGTAAAAATAGTTTAAATTTAAGGTATTTGTGTTCGTATATATTTACATATGTACAGTTATATACTGACCTTTTTTGCAGAGTAAATAAGTAAATAGTTTTGTTATATAGTGAGGTGTACAAATTATTTTGTGTTTATATATACAGGTATCATTGTAATTAAGCACATTTTTAAAGTATATATGCACGCAGCCCATCGGACATTTAAAGTGGTACGCGAGTTACCCCATATTATACTGTATAATGGTTGATTATGTACAGATGTCCCCCTCGTGTCATTATGATCACACCTATCTGGTATCTGCTCCTAATCAACAATATTATAAATATGGTATAAAATACTTGTACCATTTACTATCATTCATTATGTTTTCATAATAGATAGTGATCGCTTGAGCGGATCGAGAGGGGGGGGGGGCAGGGGGCCGGCCCCCCCCCCCCCTGGAAAATTAAAACTTGTTAAATTTACGTAGTATAATTACCAAAAATAGGCCTCGGACCCACACCCCCCCCCCGGAAAACAAAGTCCTCCCCCCGCCCCCCCCCCCTGGAAAAATTTTCTGGATCCGCGCATGGATCTGAAGCGCACTTGCCTATAGATCTCCAAAAAGTGATGAACATTAATTCTTTAAAAACGTTTTTGAAAAATTCATATTTAAATGTTTCGACTGTTCGTCATGATATTTTTATTCACATTTATTTTCCGAGCTCTAGTACCAGCATTTGCTTCAAAGAATTAAACTTAAATACAATTTAATTTTTAAGAACCCATATTCGTTCTGGTTAGAACTTTAAAATTAAATTTAATTGACGATGGTAAAAATCGTATTTTAAAAATCATATTTGACTCATGAACATGTATCTATAATACATTTTTTAGCAAAATTGGTTGAAAAACATGTACATACAATAAATTTAAAAAAAAAAATCAATGAACGGAAATAAAAATAATTTGAGAAAAGTATGGCGCGAAACCATAAATGATTAACGTTAAATCCGATTGGCCACCGCTATTCACCATGTCAACAAAACAACGATCTTTTAGTTGTTAAATCATATTTCGGAAAAGATGTAGTTAAAATATGAAATGACATATAGGTGTGTCTAGCAACGTTAAGAAATTGCGTATATCATTTTTACACAATTGACGATGGTAAAAATCGTTTTTTAATAATCATGAACAAAATTAATTTATGTCTTACAAAAAGGGTAGCTGAAAGTCCGGACATTGTCGTGTCCAGACCAAAATGTCGCAGTGAAATAAGATTTCACTCCATGCACAGGGGCATCGTATCCGCTCTACACTCTATGACATATATATAAATTTATATATAGGTCATAGAGTGTAGAGCGGATACGATGCCCCTGTGCTCCATGGTTAAAACAGACAATTTAATAAGTTA
The DNA here is from genome assembly GCA_016163765.1 of Magallana hongkongensis. Classification (NCBI taxonomy): domain Eukaryota; kingdom Metazoa; phylum Mollusca; class Bivalvia; order Ostreida; family Ostreidae; genus Magallana; species Magallana hongkongensis. Next base: position 8,575,401 of record WFKH01011925.1, on the reverse strand, counting down.
TGTAGTTGTAGAACCAGTTTTATTGCAAATTCATGTAGGTTAGTTATCAAAATTATCATAAAAAGGGAATGTTAGAATGGTAAAACTTTGAGACTCTAGGGAAAGTATCTAATGAGCCAACGTCCATATCATTGCAGGGGAAATAACTCTGTTCATTGTACACATAGTCCTCATACTGACTTCCATGTTGAAATTCTCCAACACCCGGATGACGTGTGAAACAGCTGTTATGAACAACATCAAACGAATGATCATTCACAACATTTTTCGTTTCAGTGGCTGGGCAATAGTCACACGAGTTCATCGTTTCAGGTGAATAATAAGGCGTGGAGGGAGTGTAGATACACAGGGAGGATCTCCAGGGGTGGTCAGTGAGGGGAGGTAGTGACGTGGAATCTGCCATATTTGTCTGTCGGTCCGTGAGGACGCCATTATACTCCGGAAGTGACGGACGACTGAAGCCGGATATCACAATCTTCCGCTCCTGTTAATGAAAATAATATTGGAAATAACGTGGATTATATATTAATTACAATAGAATTGGAAATGCCATTTTTATATTATTGGATACTTTGAGCTATATTCCTATCCAAAGACCAATTAAAATTGTGTTTTTAGATGAAAGTTAATATTTTATTATAGTGACAGGTGTAACACAAAGTACATCAATCAGTTTAACTAATTCATTGTACCTCGCCAAATTGACCTGCAAATACATTTCATTCACTCTATATTTTAAACTTGATAAAAAGGTTTTCATGTTTTGATTTTTTCGAGTGTTATTGTCTCAAATAGTGTTTATGATACACTCAACTCCTCTATTAGAAAAAAAAACAATGAATTAAAATTAAAATTGAATTTCTATAATAGTCTACTATATTCAGATATGCAAACTACAAAACGAAACGATGCATATTTCAAAATCTAAGTATAAAAAGGTATAAAACTTTGCAAAGCTGAAAAATTTTATTTGTGTCCTTTCAACAAATTTGCGAAAACTTTTTTTAAATACTATGACAATACAAGTATCAGTCGAAATAACGGGTTTCGCTCAGGCAAACAATTCCTACACATTATAATTAATCGATGTAATACTGTTATTCACCTGGGATCCCGACTCAGGGTTTTCCTTTACCCTCGTGGCCTGTCCCTCGTGACGCCAGTACTCGGTAAAACTGCCATACCCCAGGCACCCACACAGGTCCTCAATGTAGCCTATGGCGTGTGTCAGCACCTCCATCTTGGAAATCCTGAGCTCCGGGTCTTGTCCACAGGACGGGACTTTCCTTCGGAGTTTCTCGAAGGCTTCGTTGACTGTCCGTATTCGGGTCCTCTCTCTCCTGTTCCTTTTTTCCACATACTCCGAAGGCCGCTGAGCGTGCGGAATATGCTTGCGTTTTCTTTTGGCAGTTTTCCGGAGATTTGTTGGATTATTTTTGTTTTCTAATGTACACATATTCGCTGTTATAGTATTAAGATACATTTTAACATAAATAAACTGGTGTGGATATCTGAATTCTCTATCGCTGTCCAAACTTATGTTCGAAATACAAATACAAACTTTAGATATATATGCGTTTCTTGACAAATTTTATTAGTGTCATCGTAGAAATTCTAACTGTTTTACAATTTGTGGACCAGTGTCGTACAGTGATAATTGTAGAACTCTTGAGGTTTAAGATTGACCTTGATTCTCTACATGTCATCATTTAATCGCTAATCGTCCGAACAAATCGAGGCACAGCGCGCTCTCTCGCACTGATCTCGGGAGGCGCGAGATTTGCCTAAGGCGTTGAGATTTCTCTCGCCTCTCCTGACTTTGTAACATTGTGTTTACAAAGACACAGGCGATGAAGCGGTATATTGGATTCCGATACAATGCTATGCGATCAACTGTCCAGAAGTGTGTTGACAATGTCCTCAGTGCATATTATTATAGTATTGTCAATGTATGCAAGATTTTATTTAGGCCATAGCATATTTATTCCAAGATTTGCTCTCAGATTTCAAAGTTAAATGATTATGTTTACACATCGAAATTCATCCACTGAATTAGATATTTTAAAATTTTCAACAAACACACTGTATTCAACCCGTCTATTTTATTTCAAAACAAACATAATGTTAGCATGTTTTATTAGTGCTAATGATATATCGGAGATCATGATAAAACAGAATATTTGATATTCTGTTCTGTATATTAAAAGTTGTAAAACTTACATGTTGTCCAAGTAAAATGCTCTTGTTTAAAATGTATTACTTAAGAATGTTTTAATGTAGTTCAAATAATCTCCACACATAATTTTTCAATGTTTATCTAAATCGTACAATCAAACTTTTGATTAGCTTGTACATATGAGTCATGTTTAAGTCTCACCCTATATAGGATCAGTAAGAAAAATAATTCAAGAAATAAATAATAGAATCAAATATCAATTTCTGTTAGTATTGTCTATTCCATTGATCTGTTTGTAGCTGGAAAAAAAATTGAAGATCATGGTCGGGCGATATGCAGCGATGCTTTGGAAGAAAATTTTTCTCAAAATAAAGTTCCCGGACATAATATATTGTATTCTACCTTATTATCATATTATTTGTATTTTCTAATATATTCACAATAGCAATAACACAACGGATAGTTTACAGTCTTACTTAGTTAAAAAAAAAAAACCCCATCGGACAGGAAATACAAAGTGGACGTTAACGCTCGCAGAATTCTTTAAATAATTTATAAGCCTAAGAATATTTGATTCTTTGTCTGAGACTTGGGCATGTAAGGTGGATAACTTGGTTTTAATTTCAGGCAAAGAGAACAACTTCAAAAGATGCAATGTGACGCATAATACGGAAAAACATCAAATAAGTCCAAACCAATAGTTTTAGAGATTCAATATTTACCGCGTACAATCGCACATGCGGGGACGGTGATATTGAATCGGAGAAAGTAGTTTAGTAAGTATTCAAAGACTTATTGCGTGTAATTAAAATACAGTGGCGGATTCAAGGGGGGGGGGGGCCCCCCCCGCCCCCCCCCCCCCTAAAATTGTCAAAATAAAGTTAAATCATACTCCTTCTGGCAAAGAAAATATAAAAATTGCGAGTCTTAATTATCAACTTTTTGGAAACTCATGAAATTCCTCTACATTAGACTAATTTCAACAGAGTAGTATGAAGAAAACCCGTGGGTTCAATGGTGTAACGTACATGGAAAGCCCATTTTAGTTACGCTCTCCTTCAAGCTTGGGTTCAAATGTGACCAGTCACCCACTTTTAAGTAATTGGTTATCCTACCTTGTGTTTTTAACGACTCTTCCATGTTTATTATGATACAAGCTGGCATCGTTATCTTTTTTTTTTAAACTTCATTTACATCGTCCTATAGAACTAGATTTTTTTAAACTGATTAATTCACAGCCATTCGTAAGAAAAAAAAATAAAAGGAAATGTTTCCTATATTTCGTCAAGGCAGATGGTTTTGATCTGATTTCTGCAGGTTCTAAATCTACAAACCTTTCAAATTATATGTTTAATTAATTACTTTTAAGTACAATAACGAGAAGAAATATCACAAAGTCTAAATATGAAGACTACAATTTTACCCTACAAAATCTTTAGAATCCAGGAGCTTCCGGGGGCTTCGCCCCCTGAAACCCCCATAAAAATAAAAGGAAATGTTTCTTTATATTTCTGCAAGGCAGAGGTTTTTGATGGGATTACTGCAGGTCTTAAATCTCCAAACCTTTAAAAATTGTAAACAATTGTTTTACTTTTAAGTATACTCACGAGAAGAAATATCACAAAAGTCTAAATTTGAAGACTTCATTTTTACCCTACAAAATCTCTAGAATCTAGGAGCTTCCGGGGGCTTCGCCCCCTAGACCCCCACCAGGGCTTGCCCTGAACCCACTAGTAGGGGCCTCAAGGCGACCCCAGACCCCCTTCCTAAAACTGGCGCCCCCTCTAACTTCAAATCCTGGATCCGCCCCTGAAATAGATTTAGTTAACCAAAAGTATTGCATGGAAGAATACAGTTACTAACAAGCTACCACTAGGGGGTTAGATATCATTGGAAATTCCCAAACACTTCGTCAGTATATACATGTAGGTAGGGTAGGCGACGCATGTTAATTTCGGTGCAATTGATTTACAAAAACGCGATTCCTACGGCAGAAAGTCTACTTCTTTGAACAAAAATATTCTTCATAAAAAGGAAATCAGTATTTTTAAGACAATGACAATGAATGACAATGAACTTTATTCTCAAAACTGAAATTACAGTGTAGAGAAAATACTTATGTACAGTATGTACAAACTACAATATAATAGATGAAAATCATTGGTACATGCATGATGAAGGGGTAACAGATAATTGGTACAAGTTAACCAAGAGAGCTAAATCTCTCAAATACATGTATAGTATCTAATAGTTTTAAAATAATAAGAAAAATACTTAAGTATTTGACCAAAAATCCTATGGGGGGGGGGGGGGGGGGGGGGTGCGAGGATCCTATAGCAAAGGGGGTTGGGGTGACTTTTTTTCAATTTTAGTAAATATTCTCATAAAAAAATGTATATTTTCGAATCTGTAAATATTTCTTTTGATCAAAAGTTTATAAATATAAATATATATATATGTATATAAATCAAGTTCGAGAATGATTTGTTACTCAAGTTAAAGTTTATCAAAAAGTTTTAGCTATTAAAATTTTGTAGAGTGAAATGAGTAATAGTTTTGTTGAATACGTAAATACGAAGGAGTAGCGGAGTCTGTCCATCACATTTGTAATATATGTGGGGAAATGTTGTTCATCTAAGTCAGTTCTTAAAAGAAAACTGTGCAGCGGCGGCGGGGGGGGGGG
>WFKH01011925.1:8548479-8570442 GCA_016163765.1 Magallana hongkongensis | reverse complement strand
GATCGAGGTGAGAGGGGAGGGGAGGGAGGGGGGGGGGGGGGACAGAGGTATAACCACCATAACTCGCGTTGTACCTACCATGCAGTCAGTATCAAAATTTCAAAATGTTATACATCTTATATTTGTGTTTACACCTAAATTTTTGTAAGATTTGCTTTCTTGGTATACATTTTTACAATTATTTAAAGATTGAATTGTTTAAATACAAGAGGTCCGTGTTCGCTCTGCTCCTGTTTTGTAACTGAATTTGAACACTGTTCATTATCACCACATATCATGCAATACTTGTAGAACTTGGTACACGTATCACCAATGCGGGTGAATTCATCAGTGTCCTAGAGACTATATACATGTATCATGAGAAATCTATATAAGGGCAAGAGTGATCAAATGTTTTTCCAGGTTATTCTTATATTTTTTTTCCGGAGAAGAGGGGGTCCTTTACCCTAACCACAACCACCCCCACCAAAATAAAAAAAAAATCAAGAAAACAAGCTAAAAAGTGGTGTCTGAAAGAATCCGTAAAAAAACCCCAGTCATTTGGACAGAACAGCACCGGCAAGCGTTTAATTCTATTTGTATTGAACTGGGGATAAACATGTTTCCACCTACGTTTTGGACAGCCCACGCACAAACTGATTTTCAATGAAATTTGGTAAGTTATACATTTAACAAGACTTAAGCTATATATATTTACATACATTATTCAAGTACATGTTCCCTTTCATAAACTTATCATTAACTAGATCTTGACCTTGTATTATATAGGTTTATAATTTTCGAATACTAATAGCGGTGCAATTTTATTATACAAACATCTAACATAAATTGAGAGAAATCGATTGAAGAATACGGATTTTTCATTTTCGCCCACTGTGTCAATTATTTGGCTATAAAAATATACATGCCAGAAATATTTAAGGGAAATGTATCCGGCTGTTTAGCTGTGTAGGTTGAAATATTGTCCTTAATTAGCATTTCCAGCTCTCCCCTCAACGCACACTTGACAGATATTTGCCTTCATCAGTTAAATGAATAAGATCCTAAATTAACGATATCTTCAATTTTTATCTTGAATTTTTTTTACTCAGTCGATAAATACTCAATATTAAGAGAACATAAATTGATTTGATGCCATGAACATCAGTCAAAATACAAATTCTCGTCAATATTTCATTTTGAAATTCATGCATCAGAATTAACCAAAGTTTGGAAAAACGTAACTGTACATAAGCCAGGCACATTAATTTCTCCATTTATTTTATTTTGAATTTTACTAGAATTTCAAAATATAAAATTAATGGTTATGAAAAATTCCCACACCTTTAATGAAAACATTTGAATAAATAGATAATTACGAAATAATATGACAGAATAAAAGATATCACAGTTCAGAACAATTTCCGGGACTATATTTGATTTTTCTTCTACTTTCCCTGCAGTGCCTTCTCACGCTTCATGATTTCTTCCACTCCCCGCCTCATTTCATTGATAGCCTCGATTTCACTCAATCCCAGACGGCGCTTGTTGGAAATATCATAGACTCCTCCCACACTCTCGGTGTTCCATCCATGGGTTCCCTTAAAATGGAAAATATATGATTTATTCTATTTCTTAACAAGTACTGTATTTCCTCTTTCTTTTCTATATCAGAGGCGCGTGCTAGCTAACAGGGTAGGGAGGCTGGTCCTTCCAATTTTTTAAATTTACCTTTTCATTTCATTCATTAGAAACCTATTAGCCAGTAAACACCTCCATTTTTCAATGAAAAATGAATATACGTGTCTATATGAAAATTGGTTGTAAAAATTATAAAGAACAGTGTCAAAAATACCTCTGGGCTGAAGGTTGAGTTTCTCGCAGAACTCCTTGAAGTCGGGTTCGGCCGCCAGTTTGGGGATTTTGATGTGGACACTTGCCCGGCAGGTGATTCCTAGATTGGTGGGACAGAAGGTGAGGTAGCCCAGTTGATCGTGGTGGGCGAAGGTCAGCTTCTTCTCCATCTCCTGGATCGCCTGCAAATCAACAGATGGGACATGTGTGCAGACCATTTTGTTTTACCAAACATCAAAAACGTTAAAATTCAAAATGTGTACATTTGTATCCAAAGACCTATAATCAAAGTAAAAACTTTTTAAAAAAATATTAGTTAACATACAAGACTGAACATCCTCTATTTATTATATTACATGTAGTACATGTACATGTGTATATGTGTACATGTGTATATACTAGTACTCTAAGCTCCCCTCTCTGTCAGTCCGGCCGTCCTTCCGTCTCTCTCTCTCTCTCTCTCTCTCTCTCTCTGTTTACAAACATTGATGAGGCGTTTAATTCCAGACGGCGGCGAGGTCGTCCCCCTTCTGCATGGAGAAGAGTGACCCAGAAAGATATGACCCCAAATCAATCAACAGATATATTAACATGCAAAATTTTTAATTAAAGCCTATACTTTTTTTAAAATCAAAGAATGATAGTAGAACACAATTAAGACTGAACATCCTCAATTTATTACATAATATATACTCTCTGCCCAACCTTGCCTGTCCGTCCGTCCGTCCCTGACCCCTCTCTCTCTCTCTCTCTCTCTCTCTCTCTCTCTCTGGGTTTTTTTCACATTGACGAGACGTTTCCAAACGGCGGCGAGGTCGCCCCCCCCCTTCTGCATAGAGATCAGACGGAGATGGTCCTCCTCATTCACCCAGCACAGGAAGGTTTTGTTGTTGTTGAAGAAGATCCCTCTGCTAATAGGCCAATCCTTGTAGACCCAAGCGTCCCGTAAAAACCTGCAATTATGATAGAAAAAAAATGTTCAAAATAGTTTCTTGCCCAGAACAAAAAATTATGTCAAGGATATGAACATTGAGTTAATCCTTTTTTGCAAATCTTGCAATAAAAATAAAATAACTGCCAGTGGTTGAGGTGGCTCACTACATCTGTTTCTCAAATCAGCAGAAAATTATTTTATTTTGAAAGACAGCATGATACATAAGAAGCATATAAGTCAAATAGGCGAAAACATGTGCAAATTTGGTTTAAAAATTATGATTTTCGAAAAATAATTCAGAAAATATGAACAAAAGCTCCAGGCAGATTCCAACTCTGTGGTTTACAAGCCTGATACTTTAACCACTGAGCTATGATATCATTAAAACAAATCGAGCGATATAAACAATTTAATAAAACATTCAAGTCGCCATCTTGTGATGTAGTGTCATAAAAAGTATAAGCATTGATGTACAGAGCTACCTTAATATGAATATTTTGGCCAATTTAGAGAACCAACTCATAAGACTTAGGATCTTCTATTAAGTAGAATATCAACATGAATAATTGAGTTAAAATATGAGTCTTTTAAGAATAAACTTAGCATGTTTTTTTTACACAAAATTTGATTATCTTTTATACAAAGAGGCACCTGACGTTTTATATTTTTCTCATAATAAATATATTTCCTCTACCTAACAATACACAAGGTTAACATCGCCGCCATCTTGGATTTATTTAAAACTGTCACATCAAGTGGATTTTTGTTTAAAACTCATCAGTAAAATTATTTTGCGATCCTATCCGTCTTCCGAATGGTCCTTCAACACCTAAGCTTACAACCGATTCAACCAAAACGGTGCATTACACCAGCCATAAATTAAAATCACCACTCAATCTGCATCTACTGCCTTGGATATGCAACGAAAGGCTAAAGGGAGAAAAATATATAACGTCAACTTGCTGGAGTTGTTTGTATGTACAATGTACCTATCGTCGTTCTTGAACATGAAGTGGTCATCAATGAGCTGCTGGTTCTCCTCGGGGGTCATGGTTTCGTGGGAGTAGTATTTCCCTTTCAGCTCTCCCTCCAGAGATTTCAAGGCATCCACAGAAACCTTCTCCATCTCCTTGCGTTCCTGTACGGGAATAAGGAGCTTATGTATGAAAATAACACTGCATTTTCTATAAATGTGTCACTCTGTATGTGTTTTGATGGGGGTTTTTCACATCAAGCTATATATATATATTAAGTCCTTATGCAAATTATACAATCACAAGATAATTTTCTTTTCTCCGAGTGGGATATAGCGTGATGTCATATAGTTACAAGGTCTCGACCCAAAACTATAATAGACTCTGTTCTTGGATAACGAACATAATACGATACGCATATCCTCCACAAACGTCAATCGTTTAATAATTTCTTTGTGATATAACTACATGTACAAGTCAAATTTTGTTTTTATTTATCACTAATTCCATTGTTGGCACCCTGCCTAAAACTGGCGTGTTCAATGGCATTCCGTTAATTATTCGTCAATACGGCCATTTTTTAAAGATACATCTTTTATACAGCTCATCATGCTGACAAACTGACAGGATTTGTCTTGTTTCATGGCAAATATACTGTTTAATACGACACACCTAGCTTATTAACTGACCTCGGCATTAACCACTGGTGGAAACCCAAAGCTGGTGTGGCTACGTCCGACCCTGACTCGCGTAGACACGATGAACTCTCCGCTCGGGTCAAGGTCGCCGAATTCGAGGTTGTTCAAATCGCCAAAGTCTGGTTGAGGGTGTTTGATCTCGGACACTTTGTGATAGTCCTGTATGACGGGTTGGAGCACCTCCTTAAACACGTCATAGGCTTCAGGGTCACTGGCGAAGATACCACAGCCGCCGTCCAGGTTCTTACAGCCTATATTTCAGTGAACGTAAAGTTTTCGAAAATGTATATTTCACCATTGAGGGAGTCAATAAGATTCAAGTTCCCCTCAAGCAAGCCTGTTTACCTAGGCTTTGCCTCAGGAAATAGACTTTCTCTCGGGGAACTGGAATCTTGCTGATTCCTTCAACGGTATACTTTAATTGAATAACTCCCAAAACAGGATTGAAATACGTGTCTTTTGCCTAATTTAAATTTTATGCAAACTTAAACAGTTAAAGGCATATGTGGCGTATCTTGAGTAAAATTTTTGACATGAGTTTGAGTTAAAATATACATCATGTTTCTTATAATTAGACGTTTCACCAAATCTTGGCCTATAAAACATGTTCTGACTTTAGTTATTTGTCTCAAAACATTGCTACACGTGTGATGAATATTAATGTGATCCGCCATTTTTAACGCCACTGCGCATGAGTGCGGGAAAACCCAGCATTGAAAACACGATGGAATAACAGTTTGTTTACAATTTAAAATCACGTTTTTTTGTGTCTTAAATTAAATTAGTCTTATATCAGATGATACGCGAAGCATTATTATTTCGATATTGATAAATGTAGAACGATATCGACACGGTAAACGGAGTAAATAAATACCTCCCCCCCCCCCCCCGCCCTCCTCCCTGAGAAATGCATGTACTAAAAGTGTTTATTTATTCTTTATTAAAAAAAATTCTCTATACGAAAATCCACTTGTGGTTATAACTTATAAAATAAAGACCTGGAACAGAAAACTGTCTATAACAAAACCCGTACAACTCCATGATGGAAACTTAAGTTCAATTCGGCTTTCATTCCCATAATTCTATCTCTCTACATGGTCTCCGATGAAGATCCTCCCTTTGCTCCTATCCTTGTCAGCCCGTCTCTTTCTCTCTTTCCTTGCCGAATCTGTCGAACTGAACGGTCTACCTCTCTTACTCATCGTCGCCATTGTTGTTGATAGACCGAGATGGATGTCACGTGACCCATTTAAGGCGGGGTTATTCAAATCATTTGTATTTTTATTTTTTTACGGCACGTAAAAAAATAATATATTTTTATTTCTCGTTTATTTGTCATGCGATTGACTTTGACAGCGTAATTTATGTGAAAGTCCTATCTTTAAATAAAGTAATGAAGCCAATAATCAGATCTTACTAATGTTATTTACTAAAAATACGCCACATATACATGTACCTTTAAATAAATCGACATGCGAGATGTCGAGAAATATTAAATTCATTATAATAAGGCCAATTCAGATCAGAGCGGCATTAAAATCTCAATGATTTACATATTGTTCTTAATAATGACATACCTGACTGAATACAATGGATAAGTGTTCCACCGAACTTTGTTTTCTTATCCTTGAGCTGCTGGTAAACTTCTTGGCTTAAATGTTTCTTCAGCAGAGTCTTGCAGTCAGTTGCATTCTTTAGCGTGTTCTACAATTCCTCCAGCGACATCTTAGATCTATGCGTTGAGACGATCACTGCAACACTTCTAACAAATGGTGATTTATAGAAGTGTACATTTTTTTCAAATTTTCATTTTAAGTGGGTTATAAATATATATAAATTTAAATATTTATAATTTTATTACTATAAGCAGTTCAATGAGATATAGGACCTTTTTTTCATTTTTTCGCATACATCCGTGTTTAAACGGAAAGTGCCTGTTTCTAAAAATATTATCAGAACTGCTTTGGTGTTCTTTTTTCAGATAGCGTCACGATCAATTCTGTCAGCTACGTCAAGCATAAACAATGCCCGCTTCTTAAACTTTATTTAGATTCAGTGGTTCTGATAAATATGAGTAAGGGCGCTTTCCATTAACGTTGCCTCGCCGGCGGCTTCATCGGGAAACGTTGACGTTAATTGCAGCTTAAGGAAGGAGTCTTATCTGGTTTTCGACTTGTCAAAAGTAAATCTGATTATTATAAATGTTCATTAAATCAAGATGAAGGGAAATTAGAATATCATATTTTTACTATAATAATTCTACAACTTGGCATAGAAATAGTAACCAAAGTTTAGAATCTAACAAGGACTATATTGTTGGCGGAACTTTGGCGTAGGAAAATATCACATGTTTTTGCAAATCAAAATTGCAGTAGATTCTTGAGTTTATTTAGCATTACAAAAATAACATTAATGTTGGATTTTTTCAACTAATGTGAAATATAGGGGTAAAATACTTGGATTTCAAACTATGTTTTTAAAATATGATTTGCCTATTAAATTACATTTTATTAGCTTTTTTAATCGTTCATTTTATAAATAGATTTGTGTGAAAAAAATCACTAAAGTCGGATTTTCTCTCTTAATAAATGGTCAATATATAAGCTTTTCTGTTAATTTATATCTTTATGTAAAATCTTCATAATACGTAAAAATCAGAAGTATTTATTATTGGAAGCATAGAAAAATAATCAAAATATCTTCAAAATTTAAGAAAATTAGAGGAAATGCGGGCTATGCAATATCAATTTTAGTTTTAATATGTATTTCATTTTAGCAGTATAAGCTGATAGACATTATGATATTCTATAATTTCATTGAAGAATAGATACTTCATATCTTTAACAGATGTCTACATAACTGCAAATAACTACATTTATTTTTATCATCCTTTAAGTTGGGAAAAAAGGTATTGACCTAGACCTGACCTTTATGCGAAAACAAGAAGGTCAAATTTGATAAAACTGATACAATCATTTGGATAAATGATCTGTTTGACTGTAAATATTTCATGAATTTCTTAATATAAAAAATATATGTTTGATAACAAGAAGACTCCTTCCTTAAAATAGTTACTTATCGTAAAATTTGGTCCAGAAATTTGTCTATTTGCAGTTTTTTGTATTTCAATGTAATAGGACAAATTGTAGTTACAGAAATCCCGGTTTTGTAGAATATGATAACCTCGACGCCATATTGTTTCCTAATCGGCAACGGTAAAATGCGTTGCCACCATCGCTCGCCGACGACGCGCGTTCCAGCGATCGGCAACAAAGGTAATACCAGCAAATCCGGTTAAATGGAAAACACCCTTAATCTTCACCTGGGCAGGTGCAAATTAAATTTTGCAAATGTCGCAACAACAAAAATATTTCCAATCGTCCGATACGCTAACCAGAAGATGGCAATAGCTACCTTTTTCTTTACTTGCAACGGCCAAACAATTTTCCAACTTTTCACACAGTTTTAAGAAATTTTCCTTCGATGATTCTTCATTAAAAAATTCTCAACTTTTTATAAAGGTTATGTCGTACCAATCAGTTGATCAGACTTTTCTTTATATTTCCATTATTCACCCATACACCCAAATGCTAGTCCTATGCGCAAATAGTAAGGAGATAACCTTTAAGTTTTTGTGAAAATTCACGTCTGAAATTGTCCATCTCCTTATTTCAAATGGCAATTTGAGGATTTACTTACGGTACATAAATCTCGTCTGAACGCATAGCAAATTAACTTTTACTTATGTGTGTAAATTTACTCATGTGTTAATTTGTACACATTAGCAAACTTTCGTCGTATGAATGGGGTATTACTTATAATTTATTAAGAACAAACAATTTTAGAAAAATGGTAATACAGTGTACCCGTATTACTATAACAACAATATCACACCTAATTAGATGTTTATATATTATTAGAACCGCTTTGGTTGGCTTTTCCGAATGCGTCATGATCAATTTTGTCAGCTACGTCGAGCATTTATAAACAATACACGCCGCCGGTGTAAAAACTTTTTGAATGGTAAACTCGTTTTCTTTGGCGCAGTTATCTATACACGCTTATGCAATGCCAGGGCTGAAGAATTTCTCAGAACAGTTTATTTTTCCCCCAACATCGACTCTCCCCTTGTGTTTAAATTCTATGCAAAACTTAAACTCTCTCTCTCTCTCTCTCTCTCTCTCTCTCTCTCTCTCTCTTGTTGCAGTTACGAGACCACATCTTTCCAAAAATTCAATGCTTAAATAATATCATATCATACCTCCCTATAAGGTGCGAAGGTCATGGAAACTTCTACCAGTATAGGTCGTGGAACTTACGTGTATATGTCAAAACTAAATGTGAAAGAAGGTATTTTTAAAAATGTGTGGTTACTTTATTTTTAAGCATTATAAAATAAATTATTGTAAATTTTATAAGTATAGTGCACTCACACTCTTTTTCCTAGCTTTTAAACTTATTAAGAAAAACACAATTATTTACACACGAAAAACTTAATTTGAAGATTATTTTATTACATATACTTAAATTATTGACTACATTTATACAAATACAAGCTCACATGAGTCATTCACTCTCCTCTCATTCTATCTCAAACATTCCAACATTTAATCAAAGTGAGAAAAGAAGTGAAAATAGATAGATAAATAAACAAATTGTGGAACCAATTACACTGTAATACACTGAAAAACTAACCTTCTATGTGGAAAATAACTTAAAATGTGAATAAAATATGGAAAGCAACTTTAAAATACAAATATGTCACTATAACAACACAAATACCCCTATAAACCACTTGTCTCTGAACCGTCGATCAACTGCTCCATACAGCGGGGTTGTTTGTTTACAATACCCCAATTCCGACAGTCACGAGTAACCCGGTGAATATTTCATTCTCTGATAAGTTGTTGTTCTGTCCGTGCATAATTTAATCTGTACCAGCAGCCAATCAGCGGTAAGCTGAATCCACCAATAAGAAACTGTGATAAAGGGGCGGGTATTGTTTATGCAACTGAAGACGTAGCTGACAGAATTGAACGTGACGCTATGGGAAAAAGCCAACCAAAGCGGTTCTGATAATAAGTTCCCACCTCGCCTTAATTCACATTGGAGCTTACTTAGGCGAATTGGGAGTACCAACTTTTACAGTTAAGGGAAAACAGGACGTTGATCACGTGACTTTCATTGATCAAATTACAGTTATTGCTAGCGCTAGCAACGCAATCGCCACTTCTCGGGCCTTTCCGGCAGGCTCGGAAAAAAACCTCTAATGTCCATGACAACCCCCCTTATTATAAAACTTAATATTAGATACAACACATTTTACGATCTGTTTAGATGTGATCTAGACTTCATAATTAAAGTCAATGATATACCCAAAAATATTCCACAGAAGAGTCACACAAGGCTGTCTAGCCGATACTTATTTTAATAGGAAGCGACTCCATTTTGTATAAAATTCTAACATCTGGTAATGTTTCCGAGCTCAGCCGGAAAGGCCCGAGAAGTTGCGATTGCTAGCGTTAGTCATTTTTTGCTAGCGCTCTCGAGCGCTAAGTTAGTCTTTTTCACTGCAATACGCATGCTCGACTCCATAGTAGGGGATTCTGGGAATACTGTACTACTGTAGTTAAACTGTACCATATGAATTTCGTTTTATCATCTTTACATGAAGTTTTGTGTTTTATTGTAGATGTCAAACAGTAACAGTAGCTTTGGTCTTATAATGCAAAGTTATTTTAAGTATTATAATAAAAAGCTAGCTTTATCTAACTACCTTCAAGCTCGGAAAACAACCTCGGATATGTTTTCCGAGTTTGCTGGAAAGGCCCGTGATGATACGTTTGCTACAAAACAGTACCAATGGTTCTTGAAAATTTTCACCTCGAAGTTGAAATTACAGTAGATACATAATGGTTAAGGCACAGTCAATGAGCTATGCCATTGCCGATGCGAAGCTTACTCTAGATTCACAATTCTAAACTGAGGCCCCACTCCAGCACAATTCCAGTACACCACTGTGCCTTCCTATTGTTAATTAATCGATTCAGAAATTTAAACCAATGTTTTAGAAATCTGCTTCTGTGTTTGATGATGGCTACAGCGCTAGCTCACCAACCTTTTTATAAGATAACCTTGTACTGGAATACGCATGGTCGACTTCACAATAGGGCATTGTGGGAATACTGTACAGTAGATAAATTGTACCATGTGAATTTCGTTTTATCATCTACATATGATCTGAAGTTCTGTGTTTTATTGTAAATGTCAAAAAGTAACAGTAGCTTAGGTCTTATAATGCCAAGTTATTTTAAAACTTATATAAATAGCTAGCTTCATCTTAACTACCTTCAAGCTCACAAAACAACCTCGGATATGTTTTCTAAGCTTGCCGGAAGGACCCGAGAGGATGCGATTGCTACAAAACAAAACAAATGATTCTAATGATCTTGAAAATGTTCACCTCGAAATTAACATTACAGTATATAAAGAATGATTAATGAGCTATGCCATTGCCGATGTGAAGCCCGCTCTTGAGAACACCCACTCCATTCAACACAATGCCAGTGCACCACTGTACCTTCCTATTAATAATTCCTCGATTCAGAAAATTAAACCAATGGTTTAGAAATCTACTCTTGTGTTTTATGATGGCTACAGCGCTTGCTCACCAATCTTTTTAAAAGATGAGCTTGTTATAGAACATAGAATATATAGTAAGATAATTTAATCCTGGTTGTAACATCTTATTTGATTGGCCAAAGAAATTCATTTCTATCGTATAACATAAATTGCCTACGTTTCAATACGACGCGCTTGAAAAACGTATTTATCCACTTAAACATTTCGTTTAATTGTTGTACATGTACAAATTAACGTTTGTTTTACTTAATAATGGGCCTCTTTTCTGATTTTAGTTGTAGAAAATTAAATTATAAGGAATGAATTTAATTTCTACGTATATTATACCTCTACTATAACTCTTATTGTTCACAATATAAGAGTAATTCGATATATTTCGCTGATTCCCTTAATGGGGATGTGCGGCCAACTTGCACATTTAATTTGAGAAATAAAATGTAAAAAAAAAAAAAAAAAAAAAAAATATACTACTGAGGGAGTCAGCAAAATTCCAGTTCTACTCAATGCAAGCAATCCTAATTCCCTCGGCTTCGCCTCGGAAAATAGACTTGCTCTCGGGGAACTGGAATTTTGCTGACTTCCTCAGTGGTATACTTTTATTGTATAACAACATACGTAGAAATTAAATTCATTCCTTAAAGGTAGTAAACTTTGTGAACATCAAGTTGTTTGAACCGGGTATAGGATCTATGTTTGTGTAAAAAAAAAAATACATCTCAATTTTGATTTGTGACCCCAAAAACCCAAATATTTAGTTTTTTTTTTTTTTTTTGGCATGGTGATATATTTTGACATATAAATTTTTTAAATAAGTTTTCTCGTTATGTCACAAATGAGACAATTTTATTCCTATGCCCTAGAAAATCACACCGGAAATAGTTATATTCCACTCCCGAAATTTATTTATCACCCTCGCGTGCAATAATTCTGCATATTAATTACGTCGGGTTCGAAATTTAGCGAAGCAAAGGTAAACAGTTTCTAGTAATCAAAATGTCAGGACTGCGACTGCTATTCAGAGGAACTTAATTTTATTTTTGATTTTGGAAAATTATCGTTTTTATTGAAAGCACCTATCGGCATTTTACAAAACATATTATATTGATTTGTGAGCTATGAAAATGTGTTAATAAAATACACCTGTTCATGAGGTAAATGTGTTCTTAAACTGATTTTGATTGTTTATACAGTTATATAACATATATTACATGTCTTCTCGGGTGACAATACCAGAATATTTGTCCCTCGATAACAGGAAAGTCCTGGAGTGTTAAATCGCCCTCTGCCTTCGGCATCGGGCGACATAACACTCCTGGGCCTTCCTGTCACCTCGGGGCATATAAATATTCTGGTATGTTGCCCTCAAAGCCATGTAATACATAGAGGATATCAATATTGTGTGATTTTATATTTGCTTTATCCAACGAGTTGAAATAGTGTATATATTCGCGAGGCTTGCCGAGCGAATATAACCATTTCAACGAGTTGGATAAAGCAAATATAAAATCACACAATTATAGATGTTCTATTTACTCTCATACGATTTGATTTATATTATGAAGCTTCTGAGACAGCCCCTTAAATAACACGAATTGATTTTTTTTGAAAGATAAATCGATGATGCATCGTTGTGTTATGCGGTTATTGTGATCTTGCGCAATACAAATTAGTACGTCATTTTTAAGATAAATAGAGCCGTTTTAATGTAAAGTTTAACTGAAATGGACCTTAAAGTCATTTGTCATCTCTAAATATTTTTTTCCTAGAGCTTAATCGCTTAATTAAATGAAAACACTGAAGACTTGAATAGTCAAGTTTGTTGACATGCACAAAGTTGCAAATGCTCGTTAGTTTGAGTTAGTGTAAACATTATTTTATTGCATGAACATGGATACAATAGATTTTGAGATGAATAAGAATTTATGCAAAAGGATTCGGAAACAGGTGTAATCACTTATATTAATCCGTTTCCTTAGATTAATTTAATTACATTAATTAAATAAGTAGCCTGCCCAGCAGGGTTTAAGGTCAGTAAATTTTACATGTATCGATAATTCACAATGATAGGAGAATGTATATAAATTACAATATATAGTGAAAAGAAGAGAAGTGAGAAATGAAGGGGTAAGAGAAGATGGTGGCGAAAAGTAAGAATATTTAGATTAAAAATGTGCAAGGGTTTGTTTAGTATTGCTAAGTATTAAATCTTTTAGATGAGCTGATCTATTTATGAACAGCATAGAATATAGTGAGGTTATCAAGATATGATAGATTTTTATCACCAAATAATAAAGTTTCAGTATTGATGTTGTAAGGTAGTGCATTGAGGTATAGTCTACGTTGATTTGTGTAAATAGGACAGTCGAAGAAGAAATGTTGAGTTGTTTCGGTTCCACCACAAGTACAATCTGGAGTGTTGACGATATTTCGAGAATAAAGATGGGTATTTAGGGAACTGCATTCTAGTCTCAGTCTAGCATGCAAGATTTGACATTTACGAGTACCATTATTATATAATTTCGGTGCAGGAGGAGTATTTGATATAAGAAAGCGTTTGAGATTAGATAAGGATGGGTTTTGTTGAATACTATAGGGCAGATTATTCCAAAGTCTGGTCGTAGAAGGGAGAAATGAGTTCATGTAATGATCTGTGTGGCATTTGATGTCAGAGTAGTAGTGGCCTTGACGGGTGGGATATTGATGTATTTCATTGTGTTTTGGCGGAAGAAGAGTAGTGTGATACGAATGGGTGAGGCCATACACCATTTTATGGTATTGCGTAATTTTGTGGGTTTTGTTGCCTTGTTGAAAGTGTATTCCAACCTACTTCTTTAAGAAGTCTTTCAGTTGATGCAAGTCTGGTAGCCCCTGGCACAGTTCTTGCCGCTTCAATGTTGAATTTTTCTTGTTTTTGGGCTAATTCTGAGGAAATGTTGTCCCAAATGATATCAGCATATTCTAGGAGGGGTCTAATGTAAGATAAGTAAAGTTTTTCCAGGGATCTACGGTCAAGAATAAATTTATTTTTCCTAAGTATGTTGAGTCTTGATGATGCCTTTGCCAGAATCATTTCTATGTCTTTGTCCCAATGATCATTATTTGAAATTATCAGTCCTAAATATTTGTACGATTTAACTTCTTGGATAGGATTACCATAGAAGTGTATCGTTGGATGATTAGTAGGTTGCCTTTTAGAAAAAAAAAGTAGGCTTTCGGTTTTAGAAGGATTAAAAATAACTAACCACTGGTTGGCCCATCTACTAATTTTGTCTAGGTTATGATCATTTAGAATTGACTCGAACGAGGAAGAGTTGTTGATGTTTTATAAACAAACACTAGCCTAATGATTCGAAGTTGAAAATATTGTATAAGGATGCTTACTGATGGTGAAATAAAAGTCTTGGGAAACAATATTTCGGTAAGTTCTTGTATAGAAACACAGCCAAAGCGTTCTGTTTTCATTGCGTCGACGTCGTCAGATGAACTCCTTGATAACTAACGTGATTTGCAGTTTTATTTATTACACATTGTGTAATGAATAAAACTGCAAATCACATTTATGTGCAAATCACATTTATGTGTTTTATACCTTCATATTTGTAATGTAAATCCTCGGCAAAATCCATTTTATATCCATTTTTGGTAGTATAAAAGGTGATGTGGAATGTACAGGAAAATCTTCAAAACTGGTCGATTACTTTCTTTGTGATAACTGTATGTACAAATGTGTGTCAAAAATGCGAGTACTTGAACAAAGCAGCCTGTTTTCTTACGTCCATAAACCTATTGTATTGTACTTAGATATATATAAAAAAAATACAGGCCAAGATTTTTCAAAATCAAGGGTTGACTGTGTTCAAAAAATTAAATCATGGGATTCCTAAAAAGAACAATTTTAACATGTACAATCGATTGATAATGACCAATACAATCAAATAATGGCACTCTTAGAGAACTGTGATTTAGACAATGCCACTGAAGATGTTATTAATTAAATTGTCGAAAATCTAAATAAAATATACATAGATGCTGCCAAAATGTCCATTGGTGTTAGAAACAATGACCAAGAAAAGCAAACATAAAAGAAACGTAACGGTTCCAAGCCCTGGTTTACAAATACATGCCGCAGAGCATATATATATATATATACACACACACACACACACACACACACACACACACATATATATATATATATATATTAGGGATGTCAACGAGTATCCGGTTAACCGGGTACTCGATCGAACGTCGGAGTATCGAATACTAAAATCGGTACTCGGTTACTCGGATGTATATTTTTTTAAATATTTCTAAGTTTATTTAATAATGCATTAAAACAACGGTTTTAAAACTTAAAATGTCCATTGCACTTGTACATACAGTAATTAGGATTTCCTACGCCTTTAAATATGCTAAATGACCGTTATCGCCTGTGGCAGTGTTTATATAGTAATTATCGTGACCAAGCACCTGTTACCTAGCTTTTCTCACCTTTGGCTGTTTTCTACCCTTATTTTTGGCTTACTTTAATGATTTGTTTTCACTGAACATGGTTTATATAGTCTATTATATAAATTAGATAGCACACAGTAGAGAAATTGAACAGACCTAAAATGCCGCCACCGACTTCAAAGGTCTGGAACTATTTTAAAAGAACTGAAGATTCAAAAAACGTAAAATGTCAGCTGTGCGAAGTAAACTTATCCTATACGGGGGGAACGACAAACATGTTAAATAACATTCGTCTTAAACATAAGGAGGAATTTGACAGGCCAGAAACTCCAGAAAAACAGCCAACTTTATCGAATTTTGTCAATTCTCCAAGAAGCCGTAAATTCTCGGGAAAAGAGACAGATATTACACGTGCGATTGTTGATATGGTTATGTTTGATTACATGCCGTTACAAATGGTCGAAGGCAAAGGGTTGATAGAGTTGATACTGTAGCTCTGACGACTGATACTTGGACGTCAAACGCAACAAAAAGTTACCTAACAATTACGGAACATCACATTGATAGCGACTGGAATTTGATGACAAATGTTTTAGTAAACCGCGAAATGCCTGAACGACATACAGGAGAGAATATAGCTGAAAATCTCAAAAAGTATACGGCCGAGTTCAATTTAAATGGCAAAGTACCCGATGTTATTCATCAAGTGGTTTTATTTCTACAAAAGTGACCAAGGTTTTACAGTTATCAATGTACTTGTTCATATTTATTTACAATTTTACCGAGTACTCGATCGGAAAAACGTCCGAGTAACCGAGTACTAAAAATTGACCGATTTGACATCCCTAATAAAAGTATACGGCCGAGTTCAATTTAAATGGCAAAGTATCCGATATATATATATAAGATAATGTAAGAATGTTTAAAAAATTCTTGATAAGGAACAGTTAAAGTATAAAAGCAAAATAAGTAAACATTTGAGAGATATTAGAAATAACAATCCCAAAAATATTGGAAAGCAATAAAATTAATAAAGTAAACGCCAGCAACAAACATCAATCAATATTAATGATCTATATAAATATTTCAGAGACTTAAACAAACCTCCTGAAATCAGTGTCGAAATCAACAGCATGGTTGATATAGATATTGCAAATCTACAACGTAGCAATTGAGTACATAATGAGTACATAACTCAGGATGAAATTTTGAAAATCCATTTAAAATCTCAAAAACAATAAAACAAGTGGGAAAGATGAGATTAGAAATGAATACATTAAAGCTACTCTACAAATTATGTTGCCGATCTATGATAAATAATTCAATTTAATTTTTTCATTTGGTAAAATTCCATACATTTGGCTGGAAGGGAATATTATGCCTATATATAAGAATAGGGGTGCAAAAAACAATCCACAAAACTATAGACCTATTATTATTTTAAGTTGTTTTGGAAAATTTACTTCAATACTTAATGAACTTTTGAATGTATTTTCTGATGAATGTGGTATATTGTATGAAAATCAAGCAGGATTTGGAAGGGACTATTCTACTATTGATAATATCTTTTCGATACATATTGTTTGAACTTTTGAAAATTAAGAAAAAAAAGCTTTATTGCATGTTTGTATATTTTGAAAAAGCGTTCGATAATGTATGGCGGAAAGCGCTATGGTTTAAGTTATTATTAATATAACAATATAAGAGGGAAATGTATGACATTATTTTGAGTATGTACAGCCAAACTAAATCAAGAATTGTTATAATAACGAATTTTCACTTTTTTTCAATTGTTATAATGGTGTTAGATAAGGTGAAAATTTGTCAGCTCTTTTATTTTCCAAGTACATGTACTTAAATATTTTACAAGATTTTTTAAAAATTCTTCAGATCTAATGTTCAAGGCTTCCCCGCTATATCTGAAATGTTTGAAACAAAGCTGAATGTATTTTTTTAAACTATTTGCCATTTTGTACGCAGATGACACTGTATTGTTAGCAGAATCTTGTGATGAATTGCTAAAACAACTTAATAACTTCAATTTTTATTGCAGAAGATGGAATTTGAAAATAAATATAGATAAATCTAAAATACTAGTATTTAGCAGAGGCAGACAGAAAGAAAATTTACAGCGACGGTATGATGATAGATTAATTGAAGTTGTGACAATTTTAATTATTTAGGAGTTACATTAAGTAGACCGGGTCTTTTAAAGTCGCAATACAAAATTTATCCGAAAAAGCAACAAAGGAAATGTATGATGTTTTAAAAAAAGGAAAAATGCTCAACCTATCAATACAGTGTCAACTAAATTTATTTGATAGAATTGTTTAGCCAATATTGTTATATGGGGATTTTCAAATATCACTGTTATAGAAAGGTAACACCCCAAATTTTGTAAACTATTGCTTCATTTAAAATTTCAACTCCAGATTTCATGATATATGGTGAACTTGGTCGATATCCTTTAGAACTTCAAGTACAAACACACATGATTGCATATTGGTCAAAATTACTGACTGGAAAAGAAACCAAACTTTTTATTATTCTACAGCTTGGCCTTTCAATTAAACCAAGAAATTGGTAAAATTGATTGGCTTCACTGTATAAAAACAACACTAAATCATTGTGGACTATCTAATATTTGGCCTGAACAAAATATACAAAATACCAAGCGGTTAAAAGTAAAAGTAAAAAATGTTCTAATTGATCAATTCAACCAAAATTGGCAATCAATACTTCTGCTAAAGCTTTAAATTATAGACTATACAAAGAAGAACTAAAATTTGAAAATTATTTAGATACATTAACGAAAAGATGCAATCATGTTTTGTAGATCTCGAACATGTAATCACCACCTACCCATCGAAAGTGGACGTTAGTGTAATAAACCTAGAAATGAAAGAATGTGTGAAAAATGTTCAATGGTCAAAACAGTCGAAATTGGGGATGAATTTCATTATTTTTTAATTGTCCGTCATTACAAAAAGGAGGAAATCAATAGTTATCAGCAAGTTATACCAAATAAAAAATATTATAGTTTTAAACAAATAATGTCTAAGAGTAAAGTTTTACACTGTTTTTTTTTAAGAAAATTATGTTCATTTATTACGAAAATCAATAAAATATGCCCCCCCCCCCCCTCAGTAGTTTATGTACTTCACATTTATTAAAACATGAGGTTACCTTTCTTAATACATGTAATTTCACGTATGCCGTTGTTATTTAATTAGAAAATCTTAAATGTTTATTTTATAGTCTCTTTATACCATTGTAAAGTGGTTTTGAGATTGAAATAAATAAATCTGAAAATCTGAATCAGTAGACTGAGTATAAGAAACTACTTTTTGCTCAAGGAGCTCAACTGGAGTAAGTTTATGAGTCTCATGTATGACACCTGGTCTTTGAACAGTTAGTTGGTTTACACGTATTGGATAACAAAGAAATTAGTGACATCAAAGAAAAATGAGTGTAAAAGACACAAAATGACTTACAATAAATAAAAAACAACGCCAAATGTCACAATAAAAAGAATAAGCATAGCACCTGGGACATGGCCATTAAAAAATAGTTTAGGAATTTCACACTTTCAAAACCATTGATTTAGAAATAAACAGAATGAAAAACATAAAATCTTATAAAAGTCAATTTCACACAGTTTTCTAAATAAAAGAAAATAAGTTCACATTTAACACGTATCAATAGTTTGAACAATGCTTATCTTGAAAAGTGCTGCTAGAATCCCATGTTATGTGTCACTTTGATGCAGCAAGCCATTTTCTGTGCAAACTGTATAAAAGTTGGGAAGGTTTTTAGAGAACTGGACGTATAACTATTTATTAGAGGAAAATATAGGATTCTAGCAAAAGTTTTTATAAAACTGAGATGTTTTTCTTTTACTTGATATGTTTATTGTTTTGTGAAACCGCGGGGTAGTGTTGTTCTATCTCATTTTATCTTAAGGAATAAA
The DNA here is from genome assembly GCA_016163765.1 of Magallana hongkongensis. Classification (NCBI taxonomy): domain Eukaryota; kingdom Metazoa; phylum Mollusca; class Bivalvia; order Ostreida; family Ostreidae; genus Magallana; species Magallana hongkongensis. The sequence goes on along the minus strand of WFKH01011925.1, from coordinate 8,550,939 downwards.
TTTAAGCTATTTATAATAATATGATAATGCACCGAAGTGGTAGTAATGTACTACCCGATTTTATTGCAGTGACATCTATTTTATCGGAAAATAACAAGTTTTTGGTCTGATTCAAAACAGTAATGTAATCTTATGATTTTATGTATTACAGTCAAAAAAACCCGCTAAATTGTCCATATGCTTCCTTAACCTACCCGCGTGTGTTTCTATACAAGAACTTACCGAAATATAATGTCTCCCAAGACTTTTATTCCACCACCATTAAGCATCCTTATTAAATATTTTCAACTTCAAAGCATTAGGCTAGTGTTTGTTTTATAAAACACCAACGACTGTTCCTCGTTCGAGTCAATTCAAACTAACGAGCATTCGCAACTTTGTGTATGTCAACGAACTTGATTATTCAAGTCTTCTGATCAGTATTTCCATTTAATTAAGTGATTAAGCTCTGAGAAAAAATTTTTAAAGATAAAAAATTATTTCAAGGTTTATTTCAGTGAAACTTTACATTAAAACAGTTAGATTTATCTCCGAAATGACGTACTAAATTGTACTGCGCAAGGTCACAATAACCGCATAACACAACGATGCATCATCGTTTAATCTTTGAAAAAAAATCAATTCGGGTCATATAAGGGGCTGTCTCAAAAGCTTCATTATATAAATCAAATTGTATGAGATAAATAGAACATCTATAATTGTGTGATTTTATATTTGCTTTATCCAACTCGTTGAAATGGTTATATTCGCTTGGCAAGCCTCGCGAATATATACACCATTTCAACTCGTTGGATAAAGCAAATATAAAATCACACAATATAGATATCCTCTATATATGTGACTGAATAAAAATATGTAAAAACATGTAAATAGTAGAAATGTGAGTGTGGCATAAGTTTAGAAAAACATAACTGTACAAGTCTTTTGATATAATCTAGGCACATTAATTTCACCATTTATTTTAATCTGAATTGTACTAGAATTTTAAAACATTAAATGATTATGAAAATTTCCAACATTATTTATAAAGGCAATATAAAATTTTAGCCAATTATCTTGGCGAATACAGCATTATATATACGTTAATATTTACACTTGCAATTAATAAATGATGAAAAAGTTTTCCGGTCAATTTTTTCTTTGATACGTCGATCAATAGAAAAATTATTAAATTCATTTCTTATCATTTAATAAAACATTTTCAAATGATAAAACGTGAAGTGTCATTGATCAAAAATGTAAATAGTGTAACTGAAGCGGCGCGTATGAATACAAAACAACAATATTCAAAATGGATGCGCCTTCAGCTGATGCAGAGCTATTGAGCTGAATTTAATGGATTAAACAATCATTTAATATTTGTTAGTTTGACGAGATATTGGCGCTTCTGATTGGTCGAAAAATTTCTTTGATACCTGCATCAATAAAATTTTTGTCGGATCTTCTTTTCTCAACTGTTCTGATTTAACACTATTTATAGAACGGGAATTTCTAAAATAAACACTGTCAACAAAATGTAAAGTTGTCAGCAAACAAAATACAACTTCACAAATGTAAAAATTTTAAAAGTGTAACCTTCAAAAATAAACAATACACATTATTTAATTCACTAAATAGAAAATTAAGCGTCTTCTCACGATTTCGTCTGCTTGAGATCAACGATCAACATTTACGGCGAGGTTGGCTGTTCCAATATTCCAGGAATAATTAAAACGAACACTTTCACAGTAACACTGCTGTTCAAATTTGGTAACGATGAGTTTTAAATTAACACACGTACATGAACGGTCATCGGAATAAGCATCGTAAAGCAAAGCTATGAGTAGTGCATCAACTCCTTTGACGTATTCCAAGCGGCAGATATACATGTATCATTTAAGTACATCACTGGCTATCTAGTTACCACAACATTAACAAAAATCGCACATACATACTATTATTTGTCGACATATCAACTATTTTCGTCCACGATCGCGTCTCCTTGCATGGTTATGCCCAGTTGCTCTAACTCACATTAAAACCAGTTTTAACGAATCTTGCTGCACATGCACAGTGAATAATATCACAAGCCATAGCATGTATTTTCCGTTTTCAATTCAGCCGGTTCAGATTCCAACTTTTTATTTGTGTTTAATCCATTAAAATTCAGTTCAATAGCTCTGCATCAGCTGAAGGTGCATCCATTTTGAATATTGTTGCTGTTATTGTTTTGTATTCATACGCGCCGCTTCAGTTACATTATTTACATTTTTGATCAATGGCACGTCGCGTTTCATGATTTGAAAATGTTTTTTTAAATGATAAGAAATGAATCTAATAATTTTTCTATTGATCGACATATCAAAGGAAAAATTGACCGGTCAATTTTTCCTTTTGATACCTTGATCAATAGATGCAACACATGCGCGGTTCCAGAAAATTTTTCCCGGGGGTGTTTGCAGGGGGGGGGGGTCCGAGGCG
>WFKH01011925.1:8537117-8548379 GCA_016163765.1 Magallana hongkongensis | reverse complement strand
CCCCCCCCCCCCCCCGACCCCCCCTCTAGATCCGCGCATGCAACATTGTTGAACTATTTTTTGTTACGTCATGTGTAACTCATGTTAATCGAAGCGAATTTTTAGGTAATCACAAAAAAGAAAGTATGGAGCAATGTTATCGTCATAATTTGCCACAAATGTAAATATAATTTTTGGATGTATATCGGGATATGTTTTACGGTGCTACCGTTGTGGCGAGCGCAGCAAGAATTACACATACCTTGCATCATGTCAACTTAGTGATAATTTGACAGTACTAAAAGAGAGAGAGAGAGAGAGAGAGAGAGAGAGAGAGAGAGAGATAATATATCTAAATTTTAAAAAAAATCTTACAAAATACATAGACTTGCTTCCCCCTAAAACCGTTCCTTACTTTTGTAGAGAATTGATCAGTCTGTAAAATGTAATTTGTTTAATTTTGGTCAAAAGTGTAAACAATAAGTACAGTATTATTTTTCTTTTGTACCTTGTTGTTATCTGACTTTTAATTTTTTTCCCCCTGGTTCATATATATTTTTTGAATGTGTTTATTTTTGCATTCTAATTACATACGTTGAATGTGCCCCCGGTCCCTCTTTGTAGGTGTGTAATTTCCCATTTTTCAATTAAATGGTTTGACAATATGCAGTATCTGCATGGATTTTTAAAATGTTTATTTTTTTCTCTTTATTATTTTTTTTATTCAGTTTAAAATCGCCAATTTTTTTTATCCCCCCTCCCTACTTATACTTACTGTACATGCATGCAAAATTAGCTTAAAATTGGATCGATATGACAGAAAAGTATGGCTCTTGCTTTTATAAATATATATAATCTCTTTACCAAACCAAAAAAAACAATTAAAAACAAATCATCTGAGGCAGTTATCGCAGTTTATGCTGAAAAAGCTAGTACACGCATTACAGATGTTTGATCCACCTCTAAAATTTATCGCGGGAAATATAGCGCGAGATCACTGTGACGTCATACGTTAACATCAATAATCATTTGTTTACGTATCTCGACTCAATACGAAGGAATGGAAGCATGTAAAAAGTCCCTTGGGTCTCACCGAAGCTTTTGCGGTACTCAAAACGTGTCTTCAAACCTCAAGACACCGTAAATTACGAGCTAAATGTCGGTCATTTTTGGCATAGCACCACGGGTGAAAACATTAGAGAGCATTATGGGACGTAGACAAAAAATTTTGTTTGATGAATCTGTAGCTTTAGCTCGTTCTTTTTCCCGCGCACACTGGTTCTTAGAGCTCGCTACGCGAGCGGGCTTCGCGCCGCTCGCTATAAATATGGGTTGGTCACGTGATCAATTCCCATAAAGCCCGAAGATACCTTATTTCTTTAAAAATAACGAGGAGCTTGGTGCCTAAGCGACACATTTCTTGCTGGATTTACTGGTCTACTATCATTTAAATGTTTTGTCTAGACAGGGACGTGTATATATATATATACACACACACTGGTCCCTGGTCTAATTCCGCGCTTGGGATGAAAAAAAGGTTTATGTTCTAAAATATTATCAGTCTAAATGTCATAGAATGATTCTTGATCATAATGCGCAAACTTTATATGAAGCAAATCAAACAATACATTCAACTATGGCAGCCTGGCGCGCTCTCACGTTTTTTAACCCTCGCCCGAATATCACTACTACCGGTATATCACTAACAATGACATATTACTAACAGTTTATACATATGTTAAATGCCGGTTCATAAAATTCACTTAAATCTCTTAATTTTTGTTCATATTTTATTTACAACATCAAATAACTTGTATAACGTAAATTTGATAAATCGAAAACATTTGAATATAGATAATTTACGAAATGAAATGACAGAATAAAATAAAAGATATCACAGTTCAGAACAATTTCCGGGACTATATTTGGTTTTTTTTTTACTTTCCCTGCAGTGCCTTCTCACGCTTGATGATTTCTTCCACTCCCCGCCTCATTTCCTGGATAGCCTCGATTTCACTCAATCCCAGGCGGCGCTTGTTGGAAATATCATAGACTCCTCCCACACTCTCCGTGTGCTCTCCGTGGATTCCTTAAATAGGAAAATATATATTCCATTTCTTAAAGAAAACTGTATTTGTTCTTCTTCTTTATATGACAGGCGCGTAGACGCGGGGGAGGGTGGAGGGGCTGGCCCCTCCTCCCTTTTAAATCTTTTCTTTTTCTTATATCTGGAAAAATAAACCTATAAGCCAGTTGGCCCCTCCACTTTTAAAGTAATGAAAAAACGATGCTATATACGTGCCTGTATGAAAATTGATTGTAAACATAGTTAATGTACAGTAAAAGTGTCAAAACAGTCTGATTAAAATCAAACCTTCCACTAGCCACTTTATCTAGTGAGAGGTTTGATTTTAATCAGACTGGTGTCAAAAATACCTCTGGGCTGAAGGTTGAGTTTCTCGCAGAACTCCTTGAAGTCGGGTTCGGCCGCCAGTTTGGGGATTTTGATGTGGACACTTGCCCGGCAGGTGGTTCCCAGATTGGTGGGACAGAAGGTGAGGTAGCCCAGCTGATCGTGGTGGGCGAAGGTCAGCTTCTTCTCCATCTCCTGGATCGCCTGCAAATCAACCGATGGGACAAGTGTGCAGACCATTTTGTTTTACCAAACATCAAAAACGTTAAAATTCAAAATGTGTACATTTGTATCCAAAGACCTAATCAAAGTAAAAACTTTAATAAATATTAGTTAATATACAAGACTGAACATCCTCTATTTATTATATTACTTGTAGTACATGTACATGTGTATATATACTAGTACTCTAATCTCTCTCTCTGTCCGTCCGTCAGTCAGTCAGTCAGTCCGTCCGTCTCTCTCTCTCTCTCTCTCTCTCTCTCTCTCTCTCTCTCTCTCTCTGTGTTTACAAACATTGATGAGGCGTTTCCAGACGGCGGCGAGGTCGCCCCCCTTCTGCATGGAGATCAGACGGAGATGGTCCTCCTCGTTCACCCAGCACAGGAAGGTTTTGTTGTTGTTGAAGAAGATCCCTCTGCCAATGGGCCAATCGTTGTAGCCCCCGGCGTCCTGTAAAAACCTGTAATAATAGAAAAGATATTCAAAACATGATCTAAAACAAAAAATTATACCGAGAAGATGAAAATTAAGTTATACCCATTCGCAAATCTTGCAATAAATAGAAACAACTCACTGAACTGTCTGTCATATTTTTTTTTTTTTTGGCACAAGAACCGACGTATTAGTTTTTGGGTATGGTGTTTCGTTACGGCCACTCGTACTTTAGCCTTAAGGGCGAAGATGCGAGAGTGTGAATATGCGAAGGCGAAAGTGCGAAGTTGCAAAGGCGAAAGAGCGAAAGTGCGAAGACAAAACGGCAAAGCGCGAAAAAGCGAAGACGAAGGAGCGATAGTAGTGTTACATTAAAAGATTTCTAAACTTAACTATAACAATAGATTGTAATCAAGTTTAAAAATCTTTGATTTAAAACTTTTAATGCAATTTTGCACTCTCGCCTTCGCCCTTTTTTCTCGCTCTCTCTCGGTCAATTACATAAACATGTAATTTGATGCAGGTATCTTCCTCGCCCGAGGCTTGTCGAATGCTCTCTGTTACAGGTACGCATGCGCTAGAAAGTGAGTGTGGCGGCATCGTGCTTACTATGAATATTCATGTCACTGACCAGTCTGCTTACCTTAAGGTCAAGATCGAGTAAATGAAAGATGCCAACAGTTTTATGAAATTCAGAATTTAAATTCTTTTAATGATGCTTCATAACAGTAGCTTTGTTTGAAAGGGTGTACCGGAGCTCAATTTTGTGATAAACACTGTTTCAATGTATTACATGAAGGAAATAAGTAACAAATCTCGGAGTTTTGTCCAATTTTGACTAATGAAATATACCCAGAATGCCTACAGTCTCTCCAAAAACGGCATCTAACAAGCTCTTGACCTCCCCTTTAAAATCATGTCAAATTGAATATGGGTATTGGGATTACTTTTCCATGACTTAATATAGAATGTCAAGAAACTGTTTAATTTTCTACATCATTTCTTTAAAACCGTAGAGTAAGGGAAAAAGATTCATCAAATTAATTATGACGTCATAATGGTCCTAGCACCAAAAAGACACTGAAATCATTTACTATATAATTAAGGAAGGAGTCTTTTCTGGTTTTCGGCTTGTCAAAAGTAAATTTGATTAAATGATCATTAAATCAAGATGAAAGGAAATTAAAATGTCATATTTTTCTGTCCTTTTTACAATTATACAACTTGGCATAGAAATAGTAATCAAAGTTTAGAATCTAACAAGGACTATATTTTTGGCGGAACATTGGCGTAGGAAAATATCATGTTTTTGCAATTCAGAATTACTGTAGATTCATGAGTCTGTTTAGCATTTTTAAAACAATAACATTCATGTCGGATTTTTTCAACTAATGTGAACTAATAATAAGGTACTTGGATTTCAGAATAAGTTTTTAGAATATGATTTGCCTATCAATTTACATTTTTATTAGCTTTTTAAGCGCTCAATCTATAAATAGATTTGTGTGAAAAAATCACTAAAGTCAAATTTTCTCTCTTATTAAATGGTCAATATATTAGCTTTTCTGTCATTTTATATCTTTATGTAATGTCTTCATAATATGTAAAAATCAGAAATATTTTAATATTGGAAGCATAAAAAAATAATCAAAATATCTTCAAAATTTAAGAAAATTAGAGGAAATGCGGGCTAAGCAATATCAATTTTAGTTTAAATATTAATTCCAATTTAGTAGTATAAGCTAAGAGAAATTCTGATATTCTATCATTTCATTTAAGAATACACACTTCATATCTTAAACAGATGTCTACATAACTGCAGATAACTACATTTATTTTTATCATCCTTTAACTTGAGGAAAAAGGTAGTGACCTTGACCTGACCTTGATGCAAAAATAAGAAGGTCAAATTTGATAAAACTGATTGAATCATTTGGTTATATGATCTGTTTGACTGTGTCAAAATTTTATGCATTTCTTAATATAAGAAGGATGTCTGATAACGAGAAGACTCCTTCCTTAATATAAATCTTGACCTAATAAACACAATAACATTTGAATTTCATTATACGACATAGTGTTTAGATTGTTAGTTGTTAAATATATTTTCTTAAAAGTTTTTCGAATCCTTCTGCAGACGCCATATTGTCGCGAAAATTATTTTTAAACGATAAAGAGCTCTACACGCATTAAAATCCGAAGGCGAAAGTGCGGAGTTGCGAAGGCGAAATAGCGACAGAAGTATTGCTCCTTCGTCTTCGCACCTTATCACTTTCGCATCTTTGCCCTGAAGGCTAAAGAGCGAAGGTGCGAGTGGTCCCAACGGAACACCATATTTGAGTCTTTATATCAAATAGAATATCAACGTGAATAAATTGACAACTGATCTCATTTTATGATCTTATGGTTTAAATACTACTCTAGTCCTTTATTGAAAAACTAAGCACGTTTTTTTTTTTTTACCTAAAATTTGACTATCTTTTACACGACTTCTTCTCGAAGAAGAAGACAAATATTTTTTTAGTCTCGACAAATCTCGCTGGGATTATGTACAATGTACCTATCGTCGTTCTTGAACATGAAGTGATCATCAATGAGCTGCTGGTTCTCCTCGGGGGTCATGGTTTCCAGGGAGTAGTATTTACCCTTCAGCTCTCCCTCCAGAGAATTCAAAGCATCCACAGAAACCTTCTCCATCTCTTTGCGTTGCTGTCAGGAAATAAAGAGCTCATGTATGAAAATAACTCATTTGTATTTTCTACAAATAGTTGTACATGTATGTGTGTGTAGTTTTTGGACTTTTTTTTCTCTCACACAGCTTAAAAACTCTTTTTGCAAGTTATACAATTTAAATCATTCAATCACATTTAAAAGCGATCAAAAATTTTAAATTTTATCTGCGACCGGGAGGGTAAAATCGTGACAACACAATTTCACCAGAACTCGACCCGAAAGTTTGTTAATTATTGTTCTTGGATAACTCTCATTCATTTATAATTTACATTTTCCATTGCCTTGTAATAAAACTACAAAAGTCAAATTTCGATTTTTCAGTAATTCCATCTTTGGCACAATGCCTATAATGGCCGTGTTCAATAGCAATACGTAGTAGCCATGCGCCGCGTGGTGTTGTCATGTAATAAATTATGTACCGAATTATGAACTTAGAACGGGTTGGAAGCAAATACAAAATTTACAACAAGACAGTACTACACAATCTGCATTTAATACTTAAAAAATTGATATGTACCATTTGACGTACTTGGAGCACAAGCAGTGATTGCATGATAACTTAATGGGAGTGATCGTTACAGTCTGTACATTTGTAGGAGAACAATTCTGATAGGATTTGATCATAAGCCCGACCGAAAAAGATCATCACACAAAATCAAAGAGCGATTCCCTATATTATGTGTAAAAATTGTAATTTCCATTATTTAATACATCGAATAGTCTAAAAGCATGTTACTGCCAAGATTAAAACTCATTCGTCAACAGAGGTCAATACGGTCATATGTTTCAGAGAGACCTCTTTTGTACAGCTCATCGTACTGACACACTTAACTAACAGGATTTGTCTTGTTTCAAACGTGGCAAAAATGCTGTTTAATACGACACACCTGGCTTTATTAACTGACCTCGGCATTGACCACTGGTGGAAACCCATAGCTGGCGTGGCTTCGTCCGACTCTGACCCGCGTAGACACAATGAAATCTCCGCTCGGGTCAAGGTCGCCGAATCCGAGGTTGTTCAAATCGCCAAAGTCTGGTTGAGGGTGCTTGATCTCCGGCACTTTGTGGTAGTCCTTTATGACAGGGTGGAGCACCTCCTTAAACACGTCATAGGCCTCGGGGTCACTGGCGTAGATCCCACAGCCGCTGTCCAGGTTCTTGCAGCCTATATTTCAGTGAACGTAAAGTTATCGAAGATGCATATTTTTCTGTTATATCATATACATGTATATGCATTGTCTTGGGTAGGTTCTAGAATTAATCTTTACAGAATTGCATAGATATGATTATCCGTATAAGCATTATATAGGCATATAACAAACAAGCTGACATGAATTCATAAATACGCCTTATTTCCCTTTCCCGATTCTTAACGATATTCGCAAATCGGATATCAAATAAATAGCCTATATAGATACTCTAGCAAACGTTAAGTTTTCGAAGGTATTTTTTTTACTGTAATATACATATGCATTGTCTCGGTAAGTTATAAACTGTCAGCTGTCCCAAGATATTTATGCAGCATATTTTCTTAAATCATTTGAAATTAATAAATACTTCAGGGTTCAAACGATGTTTATTTAATAGTATGAAAACATCCATAGATCTCTTCTTTGAAACGCCCCCTCTAGCTTGTAACGATACACTGCTAAAAATTAGTTTTAAAAAGCTACGGGGATTTTAAGAAAGTACCCGAATGAGGTATTCTGACTGGCGAGTGATTTTTTAACGAGTGAAAAATGTTAATGTGTCAATGAAGATATATTTGATATTTTCCCTTTCATCGATTTTCCATAGCTTTGTAGAAACTGACAGGAGTGAAATCTATATGCCGCGTTTAACACATTGGTTGAAACCTACAACAACCTATTAAGAAAATATATATATATACATTTACAATGAATTTTGCTTACTTTTTTCTGATCAATTTATTAATTTGTTAAAAGGAAGATGTAAATATAAACAATAAATGCTTTCTTTGATGATATATGCGGGTTATGATTAAAATGCATTTCTTTAGAAATTCAAATTTTATGCAAACTTGTACAATTCAAAATCAATCTACATGCGAGATGTCGAAAAATATTTCATTAATTGGGCCTATCCAGATCAGGTCAGCGCAGCATTAAAATCTCAATGATTTACATATTGTTCTTAATAATGACATACCTGACTGAATACAATGGATAAGTGTTCCACCGAACTTTGTTTTCTTATCCTTGAGCTGCTGGTAAACCTCCGGGGTCAAATGTTTCTTCAGCAGAGACTTGCAGTCGGTTGCATTCTTCAGTTTGTTCCACAATTCCTCGAGCGACATCTTAGAAATGGTTATGAGCTGAGATGATCAACAAAGAAAACAAAAAACGAACTAACGCAACTAAAACGCAACGAACGAATGATTGTTGTTGACTTGTGTTGTTTAGATACTGTGATATGACGTCATCACACTTTCACGTCATTTGGTGGGAAATGTCACATTTTTTTTACCTTTCACGGTATTCTAGTAAAAGCAGAGTTTTTATGAAGTATATTTATAATTTCACACGCGTACTTTCATTTTTTATATTAACTTCCACCAAGTATGATTCCCTCTATTTTTTACGGAAATTGGTTCTTATTCATAGCTCTGTTGAAAATGACAGGACTGAAATATAAGCTAAAGCGAGTTATATATATTTTTCTGTTTCTCTGATGATCCATGCGAGGCAGCGATCATTGCAGAAAAAATTTACATAACCCGCTAACGCATTTAATTGCTTAAATAATCAAAGTACTGAAAGTACTCAAAAGCGCTAAGCTGTCCCTACATGAGCAAAAAATTATTTGCATTATACATGTGTCATTAGGAATGTATTGAAAAGTTTACATACATCATATATATAGCCAAGATTTTGCATTTTTGTATAAATTGAACTACAAAAAATATCCAGGACTGCGTTCAATAACCGAGATGCGTGCATAGCCGCTAGGTTATAGATATCTACGTTATGTCTTTTGAATGATAAGCTAGCCTAGCCTCTAGTTCATTGATTTGAAGTTTAAAATATCAACAGATGAATAAGTTCACCGACATGATTTGGTAATTTCATGCAGAAATATATGTGTTAAAATTTATAATAACTTATCAAATGAACGAAAAATCATCTAAAAATATAAATTTTGTGTTTGTTGCAACTTGGTAACTAAGACAGCCATCTTGAATTTGATGCTTAGTCATCAAATTTTAGGCTAGGTACGTCTACATGTACCTAGTGGCTAGCTAGCTTATCGTTGAACAACCTAGTTGCTATCTAGCTACTACAATTATGAACGCAGAATACAGCGAGATTCGAACTCTAGGATCTGTGTCTGACAATCGTATAGCCACTCGACTAAAGCGTTAATTAATTGCAGTACAATTGTAGTTGGTTGAAAAGATGATTTTAACAGATTTAAATGGCGTTTTGAACTGAGTACCGAAATATTAGTGTCGGTGTAGCTTTCTCCTACATAACATTTTTGAAAACACATATTAAAATTTGAAATAATTGAATAATATTTGGAAACACATAAGCAATTTTATGTTTTTATTTTAAGAGGAAAAAAAATAAAGTCATTAAAGTCTGAACAAGTCATAATGCAATACCCCTAGAACAGGGCCAATAAAAACATACATTCTGAATTATAGAAATGTACTTTATAATATGTAGGTTTTTTTCAGTAAAATAAATGTTTGAAAAGAAATCAACAGAATTTCCCTATAAAAGGGGAGAATGAGAACACCCTAATGAATTTCGAAAGAAGAAAATGGTGAAGTATACAAATTTATAACAACATTGTATGATTTGAGAATGTACATTTCAAAATTTTAATGAGAAAAAAATGGTTAATTTTTTAACGTTATTACATATATGAAGCCTTGACTTAGAACAGAACAATGCAAAAGGAAACATTCACATGACTTAATTTAAAGTATGAAATAAATGCAACACAATATGTAAGTACAAATTACACTCTCTTGTGCCAATTTTGTACTACTTATTGTAATTTGAAAACATTCAAAATTTTCAACTGTTTTGAAAAAAAATCTTACAAAACACAATAACGATGTGTTGATATGCAACAACACGATAGTGAAGACATGAATTAAATAACAATAAAAGGAAAGTAGTGCTTTTGTAAAAGTGTTTTCTGTTTTATAAAACTAGCATACGTATGCTAGTTTTATAAAACAGAAAACACATTTACAAAAGCACTACTTCTACTGCAATAACCTACAAAAGGTCAATCTTTTACAAAAGCACTGCTACTTCTGTAATAACCTATAAAAGTTCTCATACTAGTTTTATTAAACAGAAAACAGTTAACTACTAGTGCAATAACAGAAGAAAACAATCCAACTTTGTATGAAATAAAAGACTGACGTGTAAAATTGCATGCAACATAATTTTTCATTGTCATATGCAAGGAGTAGCTTCAGAATTTGCGTTAAATCATAACACTATAGTCTTTCCACATATGCAATGTAAACAAATAACAGAAAAGTGTTTATGCCTATACCATACACTTGAAACCTTTTTTTTCTTCCGACACTAAGTTGTAGTTAATTTCCTTATGTAATGCTTTACTGTTGATTGACTTTATATTCTAAATAATTCTGTTCATATTTCCTAATAGTACTACTTTTAAAATACACTATGCTATCCATCTTGTATTGTCAGTTCTGTTCTAGGAATTATTTTGCCTTTTTACCGACATCACATACCATGTACTAATGTGTGAAACCCCATTGCAACATGCTGTTTAAAAAACTATGTATGCTCTTTGACCTTTTAAATGCACTGACAAATATTCTTTTATTCTAAATCTTTGATGTTTAAGAAAAAAAATATTGTGATAATTTGTGTGCTGCTGCAAATAATTAGAAATAGTTTGCCTTTACACCGATACCGCAGCCGAGTACTTCTCTGCATTCTATTATTAGACTTCGAGTCATCAGTTTTAGAGATGATTATAGGTGGCACTTATTCGGAAGTGGCATCCCCGAAAAGCAATGCCAATAAGCGCTTTGCGTACTGCGTACGCTTAGCGCTTAAAAAGGGTAACAACCAGTTTTTCTATAAACCACAAATGACGGTTTGGAGCTTTTATAAGTCGAAAAATAAGTGAAGAGAAGGAATTTCGAAATTAAGATACTGTATGTCAAAAATTCTTACACTTTCAGCATAAACACTCGTATTTAAATTCGTTCGAACGCATCTGGGCCAATCATCACTCACTGTACCTTTAATTTCAGGATTTTAGATTTTATTAAATAGTCATATATTTGTTTGTATTATGTACAGATTATTTGTGTGAATATTTATTTCAGTTCAGACATTGATACATAAAACTTATTTTTTTATTATTTTCACTCCGATTTTTGTTTTTTGTTTTGATTGTACCGTATCAACTTTTAGAGAGAGAGAGAGAGAGAGAGAGAGAGAGAGAGAGAGAGAGAGAGA
>WFKH01011925.1:8495648-8520283 GCA_016163765.1 Magallana hongkongensis | reverse complement strand
TGAGTTGTGATCTGCGTTTGGGGGGGGGGTTGCTTTTTTTTTGGGGGGGGGGGTGGCATTGTGTGTTCGTCGGTATCATGGATATCTTATCGTACGTGTATAAAATATTAAAGGACCTTACAACTATATTTTTAAAAACTTTTTTTAGAATAAACAAAGCATTAATTTATAACAAAGGATGACTGCACTTGGCGCCGGGTTTTGGGACCTTTTCGGTTGCTTCTGTTGCGGTTTTTTTCTTAACCTAATATCACTTTTGTTAATTTTTTTAAAGAGTCTAGTCAATTTCAAACATGAATTAAGATTTTAGACTGTGATACAATAAGCTCATTCTATGATTTTCTTCTTACAACTTTCGAAAAAGGTAGAATTTTCGCTTATCTTCCCTTGATCAAACATAAGATTGATATTATTATGCATAAGAGATGGAGCTGACATTATCAGAATAGTACTTAAATTAGACTAGCATGTATAAAAACTTATGTGATCACTTTTTCACCATAACTTTATCTATTATATATGGTATATGAATACTATTTACCATGGTTTCAACAATTAGACCACGCCCAAGTAAGTACAGAAGACATTAAATCAATGCTTTACAACTTAACGTGTTCGAAAACATTGTCCTAGTTAGCACATAACATGCTACCTTACACGTCACGTGATATAATTTTGTATTCAAAAAGTTTCCTGAGGTGAGAAATCACGTGGTGAATTATTATATTCAACATGCATCAGTCCTTGGTTACAACAGGGAAAGCGAAAGTAAGAAAAAACAGTTTTTTTCTCATTTTAACAATGAGCGCATGCTTGTCTATTAATCTCCCTTTGACATAACTTTGATAATGCAAATATACAACTACTGTTAAACGGAGAACAATAGACAAACATGCGCTGACTATGTATGAAGTCAGTATAAAAGTGGGCGTTCTCATTATCGTATGGAGATTCAAGAAATCGCGATGACCCCTGCATATGAAAACAAACAAGTACTTGGTAACAACATACTTTTATTTCACGCAATTACGTAAAGTTGCAGTTTAGATGTTGACCATTTCTGCTATTGAAAGATAAGTTATTCTTTTAACAGTTTATTTTTTTTCGCAAATATCGCATGTCCTTAAGTGCAGTCATCCTTTAACTCATTTAATTATTTATTACAAACTTAGTTTAAGATTTTTTGTATTAGAAAATAATTTTAAAAGGATATACCACAATACCAATTATTTTAATCGTACAAGTTTCTTTTATCATTTGTTTTAAATAATTTGACTCTTCTAACCACAAACAAAGCTGCATAGCATAGACAAAACATTTGGCTGAAATGAATTTTTATAATAGATTTAGGAAAACGCACAGCTTCTTTTCATTTTCATATCAAATAACCAACAGACCGACTGCCTTCTGGTGACCGTTAAGGTAGTCCATCCATAACTATTATATTTCATATCTAATAAATTGCAAGTTTGATCGTTAAAATTTTAGTGTGATTTTAAGGGGTTTATTAAATAATAAAGATTCACCTTTGAAATTAAGAAAAAAAATTGAATATTAACAAATTTACCGTATGTTGAAATTTACATTGAAGTCTATTGGAAAAATGCATTTTTAATTATATTTTTTTAGTACAAGTAATTTTCTCACATTTCTCTTGGTAAAAAGTTGGAAAAGCTTTCCCTTTCTTCGAATATGCTATATTAGTTCATAATTTACCATACATATTTTCAGAAAATGTTTTTTAAAATTTTCCTAAAGGGCGGACAACTCTATAAAAAAGTCCCGAGTTTGGTTTATGTCAGCCTCATAATAACTTTAAAACGCGTATTTGATGTACTATAGATCAATCAAGATTGTTAAATTTGCCTTAGTTATGGATGGACTACCTTAACAAAATATGTTTGAGAGAAGTTTACGACAAAATTGATTCCTAAAAATGAATTATATTTCCTATATTTTTTTCCATTAAACACAAACAAATTAAATCAAAGTTATTAATAGTTACCTGATATTGAACTTTATTTCAAACAATTAAAAATATATTGTTTTGCAAAAATACCAATTCATTAAAAAGCATATAAGCGTATAATGAGTGGCGTCTCACCAAAACAATAAAAAGTACTCGTCTTGAAGACGTAGACAAAATATGCAAGTTTTATAAATCAGAATACCTAATATTTTTACAAAGTGTACAGGTTAATTTTCTTTCAAAAATAGTTTACACGCAGTAATTATTTATGCAAAATTCCATAGTGTAACAATTGTTGAAAAGCAGAGTTTTAATCATATAGCAAAATTTGAATAATTTTTCACTTCCGCTTCTCTGAAAACTTTTTATATCAATTCGAAATTCATCTATTTTGCATAAAACAAATATAATGACTGTTATAGTTTTCTTAAAGAAATTCTTCAGACTAAATGAACGATTTCATTAAAAATTCATCAATAACTTTCAAACCTTTAAAATGCATATGTATTCTATTTGATCTGACTGCAGATTCAGACATGCAGTCTGAAAATAAATAAAATTTTCAGTAATATCAATTTGAAAATAATCAGTTACTTTTTTCGAATAAACTTTTAAGTCTATTACAGAATGTCAAACAACGAAAAGAAATTTAACAGATTTTTTAAAACGCGCAAAAAAGTGCATGAGTTTATGTTGGGGATCTAGACAGTGTGCAATGTATTTGAATGAAAAAGAAAGAAATAATAAGGTTTTGGTACATGATTTGTCTCAATCTTGCAAAAATGTTGTTTTGTACCAGATTTTGTATTGTTAACGGAAAATCAATAAAACAGTTACAGTTTTTGAAAGTATAAATGCATTTTCGCTGAATAGCTACTTCCTGGATTGATTTTAAAGAAAACCCGTGCATTTAAATTAGAGTAAACGTACCCTTGTTCGTTGAACACATAAAATTAGTTGTTTCCATGTTTTCTTATATTTTATTTGCTACACTCTTCACTGTTCTCAATAATACTGTATAGGACCAAGCAGTTCTTTAAAAGAAGTGGAAAATGCTCATTGCTGAACAAAGACGGATAATACTATATAGCTCAAGATTATTTGAGTAACCTTATTAATAAGGAAATAGTATGTTAAAAATAAAAAAAAATGTCGATTTTAAGTTTTCGTTTGATATTTTTTTAATATTGTACATTTAATATTTAAGTGTCTTTGATAGTCTTAAAAGAGAATTATATATCTTTTTAGGCTTTTGCGCAGAGTTCAATGTTATCGGGGGAGTGATTCAAACTCATCAACTTATATCATGCGGGATCAAACAAAATCCTAGATGTAATGAAATATATAATTCATCAGAGGCCTATAAATGTAAGGAGTTAAATATCACTAACAATTCATGGGTTTGACTTGAATCCTTGTCATTATTTGTTGTTTAAAATAAAAATACACATTTTATGGGGGGTTTTTTCTTTCATCGTTAATCATTAACAATAAGGTGAAGTTTTTATGGCATTTAAAATAAAGTTTGGATTTAGAATAAATCCTGTGTTACATGTTTATTTGTCTGAACCAAAAATGTTATAAAATTATTGAAATTAATAAGTATTTTAACAATTCTAGATCCTGGTTGTTATGAGTTTAGCTATAAAAAACGAAGGATAACTCCACCGCCGATACCATCAACAACAACCAAAACCATTGGTACAAAGAAAAGTTGGTAGGTTTTTGCTGATGATTTTTAACTTTATGATTTAAATTTTTAAAGCAAATCAGTCTCAGAGAATTGGATCTCATTCTTGTGCCAACCAAATTCACATCCCAATAAGCGATGTTTATCGCTCATAATTTAGAAAGATAAACTGTTCAGAGCAATGTATACAATCAGTCATTTTTAGCTCATCTGAGCTAAAAGCTCAGTTCAAATCGTGGTCCTTGGTGGTAGGAGCCACAATGAAGGGGAGCAAGTTTTATATAGGAATATATAGAGAGAATCTTAAAAAAAACCCATTAGGCCAGAAAAACTCAAATTTGTATATTTAAATTCAGTATATATTTCCCCTTATGTTTGCATTGGAAATATGGGACGTTCAAATTCCTATATTTACACTTGCAAATGTTTTCTACTTAAATAACACTTTTTGCGCAGTCCGCTGTTATTCCTGAATAGCATCATTATGGATCAAGAGGTCAAAGTAGCGCATGAATAATCTAAGTCACTACTTCTTCTTTGTACTCAAACTAACCGACTTTTGCTGAAACACACCTATTAAATATCGTAATGAAAACATAATAAAGGCATAAATAAAAAAAACGTATCTGTATTTTGTTATACGAAGTTTTATTCATTCATTTTCTTACAAAATATAACATTAATTACGGGAATAAATGATTCACGTAAGATAGGCCTGTTAACAGAATAATGTTTATGGATCGACGGTGTAACGAAGCGTTCTTGGAAATTACAATTGCAATTATATCAAAGGAGTTAAAATCAGTTCAAATTCATTTCTGATGCTCACTCCTCTTAGGCATCTGATCCTACCTTCATCTTTTTGGAGGTTTGTGTTGCTCTGCTTTGAATTTGTATTTCGTTTTAAGGATTTTTGAGATGGTTGACTGATTTTTATTGTCATTTTGTCATTCTGACTCTTATAACGAGCCTCGATCAAAATCGCAAACGCAATATCACAGACCTTTCGTGTTAAGTCCATTCAAGGATCACTGCCAAATTTAACTGCTTGTGATTCTCTCTCCGTTTTGTTCCGTAAAAAAAGAAGTTAAAATTCCTTTCCTCTATAATGTCGAAGGAAAATCATTATGCTCTTAAATTTGATTCTGCGATAGAGTTTCCCCAGAAAATGCCTAAGTAGACTCTAACTCAACTTTCAATCGCTTTGTTTTCAAATTTCCAACCGCTCTGCGACTTCAACAGTAGTGGTACTATTCCAACAAGCTTCAATCGATTTTTTTTAATTGTACAAGTGAATTTTCTTTTCTATTTCCCTGTATTATAATTAAACAGTGTTGTCTTGTCAAAAGTAGTGTCATATTTAATTATCGTGATAATCAAATACTTGCAACACTGTTGTACTACTTTTTGTTACGTCATCTTAATCGAAGCAGCTTTCTTGGTCATTAGAAAAAAGAAAGTATGGAGCATTGTTATTGTCATAATTTTAAACAAATGTAAATATAAGAAATAAGGTATTATTTTTGGAAGTATGTCGGGATATAAATACGGGTTGGTACGTGTTCAAATCTTCCATAAAGTCCGAAACTCTTACCTAATTCAAGCGCAATGTATTCAAGCATGTTTAAATCATGGTCATAGGGGGTAGATTGGGGCAACAATGAGGGGATCAAGTTTTGAATAAGAATATATGGAGAAAATCTTTACATAACTTTGATTGAAAATCCAATAGGCCAGAAAACTCAAATTCTTTGAAAGCATTCTCAGGTAGTGTAGATTCAAGTTTATTCAAATCATGGTGTAGGATGGGCCACAATAGGGGATGAAGTTTTACATATATGAAATATACATGCCCCGTTTTCGATTGGTCGAAACCTACAGCGACTGGAACTGACAGGAAAATGAAGGCGTGGGAGAATCTCGGACCATATAATTATGGTGGAGGGCAGTAATTGATTTAGTTTTTCTCTCACGGTTTTTAGTTTGTCACGCAGGTCGGCTGATTTAGCGCGCCTGTCCCCTATTTTGGCCCCTTTAGAAGCGGGTATGTTGTTACCCCCACAATGGATGACCAACATATGGGGTGAGTTTTGTACCTTAAGCAGTGTTCTAACTTTTGCACAAATCTCTTCCACCCTCATTCCCCCTTTGCCTTGCCAAAATATGGTAGCATTATGGCGATCTAGCTCTAGGTTGACACCAAACTGGGATTTTCTAGCGTAGCAAAATGCGTGCTTAACAGTGGAAGACCCAAGGATCTATATCGTTCTAGGACCTAAAAAGATGATATCAAAATTTAAAATACTAAATGTGTTGGGTGACATTAGCCCTTATTTCTTATGTACTTGTACATGCAATGGGACTTCCATCTACCCTTGCTAGCAATATTCTGTGCGCTGGTACCCAAGACCCATGCAGCGGATGCTGCCCAATGCGGAACGAATGAGGTTTGTATGATTGGTTGTCTAACCCCAATTGTTTTAGTTCTAGATTAAAAACCGATGCAACTTGATACCTAGTGACTAGTCGTCCCGAAAAGTGGCAAAAAATGCCCCCGGGTTGGTGGGTCTTGTCTGCATGAATGATTGAACTATGCGTACAGGACATATGGGCAGTAGCGTGGGGGTTATAGATATACTTATACCTTTTCCTTCCTGGTCAGTTTTTGAATGTCTAAGAAAAATGTGCACCGTATTGTTATGTGCGAGGTAGGTAACGTCCCCATATTAAATAGCATGACCTGGGTCATGCACTGAATTATGAACCAGCTCCCCCATTCTAAAATACCCCAAAAATGCAGTCGAGAATATGGCTGAGAACAGGGTTGATTCATAGGTTGATTTACATAATGTAGGCATTAAATGGATGATGCTGGTTAAGATTTCAAATGTAAGTGGTTTTCGGTCATCAACCCGTCCATTCATACGACTTAGCCCAACCAAGATTTTCTTAAGTACAAACGCCTGTGTTGGGTAGGGAAGACTCCGGATCTTGCAGAAGTACGTTATCCCTGATATGTAGGCTTTAACTGTATTAGGGGAAAACTGCTTATAAGACAAGTATGAAACAAAATCTACCAACTGATTGGGGTGGGGAGGCCACTCTTCTACTTGATAATAAGCCCTACGAAAGGAGTTGAAAGCATTATTGCAGTGTCATACAATTTCTTTGTATTGTTGGTCATGGAGTATCTCAAGAGCTTTTGAGATCTATGTTGAAGAGGACTGAAGAAAGGACAGGGGAATTGCTGATGGTTCTTCCTCCGAGTCTGGGAAGCTGGCCCGGAAACGTGACCATTGCTGTCGAAAAAGAGAATCAGCTTTAGTATTATCAAGACCCGTTATATGTGTTGCCTTGAACTGGATGTTGTACACTAACCCTTGCAAAACTAACTTCCTTAGCAAGTGCATGACTCTTCTAGACTTGGACGTTTTGGTATTGAGAATTGATACCAAATTTTGGTTGTCTGTATGAAGAATAACTCTCTTGCCAGCTAGTTTCCTACCCCAAATACTAAATGCCATCACAATTGGTACTAGTTCAAGAAATGTAATGTCCTTAATGACTTCAGACCCTTCCCAATGCGCTGGCCAGCGCATAAATGCCCATTGTTTTTGCAGTATTGCCACACAACCTAACTCTATATTCCATGCACTATCTGTAAACAACTCAAATTCAAAGTCCTTGGTCCAATCTATAATTTTGTATGATGTGATTCCATTGAAACAATCTAAGAACATTAGCCACATCTGTATGTCTGCCTCCATTTCTAAGCTAACCCTGCGCTTGTGGTGCGGTTTCGATAGCCCACAGGTAGAATCATAAAGCCTTCTAACAAAAACCCTACCAGCTGGGGTAGCCCTAATACAAAAATTGAGCAAACCTGTGAGAGATTGAAGCTCTTTCAATGTAACCTTACGCTTTCCTAATAAGGACAAAAGCTGTGCTTTGAGTTGCTGCAATTTCTCCACAGGTATTCTGATTGTCATATTGATTGTGTCAATATCTAAGCCTAAGTAGACTAAATTGGCTGTGGACCGACGGGTTTTTCATGTGTCAATGGCACCCCCAACTCTAAATAGATCAAACTGAAAATTGACATAAGGTTATCACAATCCTGAGTTCCCTTTCTACCTGCCATCAAAAAATCATCCAAATAGTGAACAACATCATTGCTTTTTGCTTGCTGCTTGAGAGCCCACTCTAATAAGGCTGAAAATTTCTCAAATTTTGAGCAGCTTATAGAACACCCAAAAGGTAAGCACTTATCTACAAATATTTTACCCTGAGTTCTATACCCCAGTAATTGGAAATCAGACTTGTGGACAGGCAACAATCTAAAAGCATTTTTTATGTCTAAACGTGCTACCAGCGCTTCTGGACCTAGCTTAGAGAGCATACTTCGATCCTCATCAAAAGAAGAATACCTAACCGAACAATTCTTTTTGTATATGAAATCATTTACACTGGCTCCAGGGGGTGGGATATATGGTGTATTAATTTATAAGAGCCTCCCTTTTTTGATACCATGCCAACTGGTGACAACCATAGATCTTTCAAAGGGGGGTTGTCAAAAGGGCCTGCTACTCTGCCCAAAGTAATTTCCCGTGATACTAATTGAACGACTTCATATTCTAACCCTGACATGGATCTGAGGTTTTTACAATCAGTAGCTACTTGTGGACCCTCATAGTAAAGCTTAAAGCCAAACAAAAAACCCTGTAATAATTCTAAGGCCACTAAACTGAAAAGATAATCAACTAAAAATTCCCGTAATTTTGGAGCTTTGACTGCACTAGCAGCAATGTTACTGAGGTCTAAATGACTGGGAATAAGAGGCACGACTGACTGCACTTGGGGCTGAGGGCCTCCTGAGGAGCTGAGATCGCCATGCTGTCTGCCCACCGCCAGACCTAAAATTCAAACTAGATCCTGAGGGTGTCTTCTGCCTAATGTAAGGGTGATTTAGTAAACACAAAATACATTCATGTTTGTATTGGCACTGGTATTTGCTACATTGCCCCTTATAATTGAAATCATAGCACTTCAAGAGAGAGTTCTGCTGCGATTGTATCTGGGTACCCAGTAATAGGTGTGCTGTACATGTACAAGAGCCATAGCTCTTGCTCGACAATGGCAAATGACTTTCTCAACCTAAATTGAATATCATAATCCGCCATCCTAATGTCTTAACTCTACTTGCCCCCAGCCTAATTGTATGTATGTATTTGAACAATTGTGAAGCTGCTTCGGGATGTGCTGATGCATATATGGAGGCGTAAATAAGGAATGCGTCTGTCCACACCTGTATATCAGTAATGGTCTTAGCTTTTGACTTGGGTGCTAAGGTGAGGTTACCCTCTTTCATGTAAAATAATTTTGTCATCATTGGGGTCACCCCCATCCAAGTTA
The DNA here is from genome assembly GCA_016163765.1 of Magallana hongkongensis. Lineage (NCBI taxonomy): Eukaryota > Metazoa > Mollusca > Bivalvia > Ostreida > Ostreidae > Magallana > Magallana hongkongensis. The sequence goes on along the minus strand of WFKH01011925.1, from coordinate 8,511,212 downwards.
GCAACTAAAAGGCCCAAATCACTTTGGTAACTCTGTGTTTGGGCAAAAAATTGTCACGAATGATTTCAGGCACTGTACCTGTACACTGATCAAGGCCCGCCATGCTTGGCTGTAGCGGTTCGATGGGCATTGGTTGGGCCTAGAATATCCGCCACCGCTTGGGACACCTGTTGCAACTGCTCACTGGAGAGGGACGATGTTGTAGTCTGTGCTGGTGCCACAGGGTCAATGAGTATGGGCGCTGACTGCGCCTGGGTGTTAGCGGCTGCTGCCCCATCGTGGTGCCTGGGTGGCCTCTTCGACCTTGTCGTTGGCAGGGCCGGCTCTCGATTTTTTCTCTTTGGAATGCCGAATTGCTCGTTATGTAAATACAAAACAAATTTACATCAGGAGAAGAAATAGGAAGCATGCATCAATACGCCAGAAAATTACGTGTAGACCAATGGACGTGCTGCTGTCTGCATGCGGAGAAAGCTTATACCAATTCGCACAAATCAAGAAAAATAACCGGTCATCAGGTCATTTTCTTTATCTAAATACCGCTTAAACAGTCTTATTTTACACCACAAATTGCTTAAACAGCAGTATCTTGACAAATAACGGGCCAAAATACAGATTTGTGAAGCGTAAATTAAAATGCACCTTACCTTGTGAATTTTTCGAGAAGAATGACGAACTTGCGTATGACGTCACAGGTTTGGTTGAGTTTACTAATATCCTAAAGGCTTAAGAGCCTGAGGACACTGATAATACTAAAACCAGGGCAAGACTCATATGAAACTTGAAACAAGCTTGTTGGCCCTTCGAGAAATGGATTTAACCCTGACTGGTTAAATCCTATTATTGTAAATCAAGTCTTCCAACAATCTGTTGGAATTACATGGGTACCAATATGCCCCATTTTAGCAGACCTATTTTTGTATTCTTATGAAGCAGAATTTATTCAAAAACTTGTACGGGAAAAAAATAAATCACTTGCTGTGGCCTTCAACTCAACATTCAGGTATATTGACGACGTATTATCAATTAACAATTGTTATTTCCATACTAACGTCGACTCGATATACCCGAGTGAACTTGAAATAAAAAAAACCCACAGAGTCTGTGTCATCTGTTTCATATTTGGATATTTTACTGGAAATGGACATTGATGGTAACCTTACAACAAAACTTTATGATAAACGAATCGGAGACTTGACTAGCGAAGATGATAAAGTATTGAAAATTCCTTAACTTTACGTTTTAAATTTCCCATTTATCTATTGGATTTTGCAATATTTTGTTAATATCGTTAGATGCATATATATACTGACACCTAAAAGAATTTCACTATCAAATTCAACATTCAATAATATTTCTCGATCATCAATTGATTTTTAACATTAATATTTCGACACTCAAATTCTTTCGAAAAGTACTGAAACTTTTACTTTTTGACGAATCGCTAAATGAGTAAAAAAAATTCCCATTCCATCCGGCATTATATTTAAGTTCATTTTGTTTTTAATAAAATAACATCATATTAATATAATTTATAAAGCCATTCATATAATTTTTGCCGTTTTTCATCAGAATTAAGCCCCCTTACATCAACTGAAAGGATTTATAATTTTTCCATAATATCTATACTCTACGTAAATAGAATACAATATATTAAGTGGAATTCAAGTATAAACATACCCGATATCGTAAACATGAGTTTCAAAATTGTCAGTGCTTAAGAGCATCTATGTTTCCTCGTCATCTCCATCCGTCTCGGATGAGAGGTCACGTCCGAATGCGGAATCGAAATCCTGCTAACGGGTGCGTATCTCACTGATCATGACCGCTATGTTGCGCTGCTTGCTGCTCTGTTTTGTTTCTGCTTCTGTTGTGGACTGCTCCATTGATCACTCTTTCTGCGCCTACGTATCTTTTGTGATTTTGCTTAGAATTTGCCTTAAGAGGTTTTTACCCGTCCATGCTTGCTGCTTGGTATTTTCCGTTCCTCTCTTGTTGAGCCCGGTTCCTCAATTGTCGATTCAGCTAGCACCAAGTTTCTTTTGACCTATCTTAGTTTTTTCCGAAACTGCTGAACATGGACGTATTTTTTTCGGTCTCTTCGGCTTTGGCGGCTTCACAGGTAGTGGACCACTAATCGTTGATCTTGGCATTGTCACCGAGTCTTTGGCAGAAAGAGCACCATCAGCTGTTTAAATGGTTTTGGTTGTATCGATGTCGCCACACCGCTTTACCTTAGCCTACTGAAAGGCTTGCTCTGCCGATTCGTAACAAACCCCATAGAGATTTATCTCGCACGGGAGGAAATTGGACAGCACATTAGGTGGCAGGGGATAGTTTCGAACGAAAGACCCGGTCAAAATTTTGAAATAAAGGGAGAAACTGAGGTTTGGCTGGGTATTGGAGGGGTATAAATTCCTAGAATATTTATGGCATTCATTTTGTGGAAAGAGGAGCCAATGTCCATTTCATTGATGTATGACACTTTAATACTGATAGCACTTTTCATCAGATATGGAATGAAAATGCGAAACTGTGGCCAAAATTTTCACTTTTGGTTTTGTGCTTGAAAAGTGGGGTGGCTTTAGAACACGAAATGTCACTCGAAAAGAATGTGATTGACCCCCCCCCCCCCATTAATTGGTGATTATTTGCATTGGTATACATTAAGCAACAAACCCTATGGTAGTTTATGGCAGTTGCTCGGGACTTGAGCGGGGTGATGGACCCGTGAAAATGTAAAAAAAAAAAAAAAAGGTAATTTTTTCAGAAAGTTTTGAGACCGACTCTGGCTATTCTATATAGTGCTATATATAAGTTGTACTTGTTTTATTCTGAAATGTTTACAAATTCTCAAGAGTCGGAACCATGTGTCCCCTGCATGCAAACTGTCACAATTGCATTCAAATTGTGAAGGGTTCTTAAAACATTTCACCAATCTGGTAAGAGGATGGTCCTTGTAAGTCAAAAAAGACAATATTTAGAAAAACAAAACAATTTATTTACAAATATACAATAAAAAATGAAATTGATGACGTCAGTTCTTTTCGGATGGACTGGCATTCGGCAAGACGTCTCGCATATGTTTGGTTCCAAAGGACCGGGTAAGCATAAGTCTTTCCACGTATATGAAATGTTCCACCACGTGCCCGCTCCGTGGTCACCTATTTAAATATTGATCAACGTGGCACAATAAGTTTTTTTTATACACATATTTGATTTTAGATATTGACACATTAAACACACAGTATATTTCAATTCTGGGCTACCGTAACATAACATCTATTTAAATTACAATTCACGTACCTGTCGTCTAACTCTACACACAATGCAAAACTTATATAAACCATAAAAATAGAAGAAAATATGACACTTACTGGGTTGTATCTCTCTCACACAAATAAGACCACATAGGGATGCCGTTCCCAAGATCACTCAGCATGGGAAAAGCCCAAGATATCTCAGCCAGAGTACAGACACGTCCACACATCTTGTCGCCCAGAATACATCTAACCTCACTCTTCAAACCACTAAGCAAGTTGATTTAAAAATAAATCATACCTGTCAAACAGGTTTTCTCCAGTACTACTACTACACCCAGTGACCACTCATGCAAGCAAAAATATATAAATAGCTCAAAAGTATGGAAATACATTTCAAACAAAATTAAGATACTAGAACTCAACCAAAAGTATGGAACATATATGTGACACAAACCAATTTTAGCAAATTTAAAATTCGACTGAAAAATTAGATCACATATATGAGCAGTATCTGCCTCACATTTCCTCGATCAAAAAAAACTATCCCCTGCCACCTTATCTTCTCCGTTGAACGCGATCACATATTGTTGGGGCTCATGGAATCAGGTCGCCAGGAGAATGATCTTGCTCCAAACACATCTTGCATATAAGCTTGTTTAAACAGTTGTTTCTTGTGTGATCTGTGTCCCAGCAGTTGGTGCACAATTTTTTTTTTTCATTTTTGGCAGCCCATAATGGGAAATTAAATATCTTAGCCTAGCGCAGAGATGTTTCCGGAGGAAGGGGTGCTAAGTAAACGAACCGGTTGCCATTCATCACACTCATTCTTTTTGTGACTGGGTGTCTGATTTTATCATACAATATTTTGCTTTTCAAATCTAATTTCAGATTATCTAGAAGTTCGAGCACAGAAATGTCAGACACCAAAAGCGGTAATCCACAGATTCAGTTTTCAGTGTTTTTTCCTTTGGGTTATGGTTTCCAGAATACGGGTTCGTTTCCAAAATCGACAGGGAGATGTTGTTTATCTCGCATCCGTCAGAGAAAATCTTTGTCTTTCAGATAAAAACTCCCCCAGGTGTCTATCTTGCTGTAAGCAATGTAAGGAATTGCCCACTACGACCGTTACACTTTCTATAAGATCAAAGTGAGTGATCTGACCTTTGTCTTTGTATTGAATATCTGAATCCTTTAGATATAACGGTTTTATCGTCGGCTCTGAGAGAATAGCGCACTCTGAAAATGTTACTTAGCACGCTTTTACGGGTGTAGGTAAAGTATAGTGCCGAAAATGGGGGGGGGGGGGGGAACTCTGTCTAAGAATAGATATTTTTTAACGATTTTTTTTCAAAATTTTATTTTTAAACTGTTTAAGTAAATTCAACGTTTCATTAAATTTTACATAAAAAAATTCAAGTTCAAAGTTCAAAACGCGAAATGACGTTTACTTGAACTCAAACGCCGTGATTGATCAGGTTTAACTTGTGTCATTGAACATGAACACCACAGATTTCCAATGCAAATACAAGGGAGATTATACACTAAAAGATATATAGAGAGATATATATTCAAACATTATTAAGTTAATAAGGTAATGTCCTTCTGCTATTAATTTTACCATATATTTGTTTTAAATTCGTTACATTGAATTTTTGTCAATATCAATAGATTCAAATAAAACGCTTTTAAGTAATGAAGCACAGCTAAATGTTTTTAAAACTTGAAAATCTGTCTAATCAAGATATTTTACTTTTGTAGCATAAAATTAAAAATATGAAGTGTATACGGAAATAATATTTTGTTATATATATTGTCAATTTAATTTAAAAATAATGACGCAGTGCTTTTTAGTTCAGAAAAGGCATTTTGTTGTGTTAGTTTTTAACAAAAATTGTTGAAGGTGGAATGGGACACCTCCATATTGTGACGTATTTCCGATCGAAATAAACAAGAAGATTAAGTATAATTTCATATTTTTTCCCCCGAATTTGTTATCAAAAAGCGTAGAGCAATGGGTGAAGGTGTTACATGTACCAACGAATCTGCATGTTTTGAGTTCAAATCGTTGGAGCTTTTATGATTTTTACCTTTCAAACAAATTTTAAAACATATTTTTGGTCAAATATTATGAAATTCGAAAAATCGAAACGGTGAAATTATTTTGATTATTGTTTATCTTTATCCACATTGATATCACAGGTGTTCCATACTACCTAAATCAGCAAGAGGTGTCTTTCTTTATTAAAAGAATCGAAGGTACATAAATAACTCTAGTTTCAAAAACTATTTTGTTAAAACCATTCTGATTGCACACACAAGTACTCTGAAGTTGACATTAAAAAGATGCTTGGGTTTCTGATAGACAACATATATGTAGTTTTTGGAAATCAAGTCTTTCAACAATCTGTTGGAATTCTCATGGGTACCAATTGTCTCCTATTGTTAGCAGATCTATTTTTGTATTCTTATGAAGCAGAATTTATTCAAAAACTTGTACGTGAAAAAAATAAATCACTCGCTGTGGCATTCAAACTCAACATTTAGGTATATCGACGACGTATTATCAATTAACAATTTACGTCGACTCGATATATCCCAGTGAACTTTAAAATAATAAATACCACAGAGTCTGCGTCATCTGTTTCATATTTGGATATTTTACTGGATATGGACATTGATGGTAACCTAACAACAAAACTTTATGATAAACTTTAATTTTTCTATAGTCAACTTTCCTTACTTATGTAGCAACATACCTTCATCACCTGCATTTGGTGTTTTTGTCTCTCAGTTAATTCGATACGCAAGGGCATGCTCTTCGTATGAACAGTTTCTAAGACGAGGCAAGCTACTGACAAAGAAGTTGATAAAACAGGACTATCAACAGTCTCGTTTAAAGTCATCTTTTCGTAAGTTCTATGGTCGATACAACGACCTTGTCAGCAAATACAATCTTCCACTGGGTCGCATGCTGACTGACGTTTTTCATACTAATTGTTAGACCATAATTAATTACCTAATTGTCTACGGACTGTTGCAGTTTTTATTTTCCCGATTACGACACAGAGCACACGGCGGTGTGACCGGTCAGCAGAGGATGCTCACTCCTCCATGGCACCTGATGCTACCTCTATCTTGGAGGTCCGTGTTGCTCTGCTTGAATTTGTATTTCGTTTTATGGATTTTGAGATGGTTGACGGTTTGTTATTGTCAATTTTTCATTTCTAACCCCCCCCCCAAAAAAAAAAAAATATTTTGTTTTAAATTTGATTGGATAAGATGATTTTTAAATAGATCCATTTGTTTAAGAAATGCTAAAATTGTAAACCAGAAAATGTTGTTATAACACAAAAACGGTAATTAAATAAATAATTGTGTAATTTGAAATGTCCATTAGTTTGTATGATAATGATATAGGGATGCTTAAGTGGTCTCGAATAAAATGTGATGTCGTTTTTTTGGGGGGTTATTTTTTTGTTTTTTGGTTTTTTATTAGCTCACCTGAACAAAAGGTTCAAGTGAACTTTTCAGATCACCTGCTATCCATCGTCCGCCCGTCTGTCAGTAAACTTTTCATAAACATTTTGATATATTGAGGTCCATGCCGCTAAGATTTTCTATTTGATACATCTTAGAACGTAGAATATCATTTCAAAAGTACACTTCCTTTACAGATTGTTTAATGTACTGTCAAATACTTGTATATATATACATGATCATTTTTGTGAGTTTTACTATTTTAATAGAGTTTCATATTTCAAAATGTCGAAAGAAAATGAAACGTTTTACTGTGAATTATTGTGCTATTATATTTCCCATATCGACTCTCGAAATCTCATAATAGAAAACCCTTATTTTATTTGAAAAGCTATTAATTTAAGATGATACAAACATAATCTAGAGTTTGCAATGCATTGTCTAAGTCATTTTGTTTTCAATTACTATGTAATTATCTTTGTGAATTAGCTAAAACAGAAGAAATGGGGGGGGGGGGGGGCTCAGCTGGGTTCTGACCCTAACGTTTTGTGCAGATACTGTACATTGAATGTAGGTATATACGATAAAACTCTTAATTAAATTAATGAATGTGACATAGATATTACATTTTTTTCTTAATTTGACGAAAGATGTATTTAATTTTCATATTTTGCACCATGCTATTGATTGAAATCAAGTTGTTCAAAATTCACTTAATTTATGTGAATTTAAATAAATGTTGCTTTCCAAAGAAATTATGGCCCAGCAACCCCACTCCCAACCTAATTCCTGCTGTCACGTGCCTGTTATAGTTTTGAGTTTTTAGGAACAAAGTGGGATTATTGACTTCTAAAGAAACTCCTGAATTTAAATAATGTTCAAATGAATAAAAAGATACAGGTTTTTTAACATTTACAGTACCGACCAGACCCAACCTAACATAAAGTAAACCCTGACTAAACCCTGGGTTCACTTTCGGGGTCTACTCTGGGTTTACTAGAGTGGACGCAGAGTAGCCCAAAGTAAACCCATAGTAAACCCAAAGTTAACCCAGAGAGTAAACCCCGATCAGACGTTTACCCCTGAGGCAGACGCTACATGTGTATTTGTATTTGGAATATACAAGGGGTGGGAATTACAGGCAGTAAGATAATTAAATAAAATACGTTTCTGCTTCATATTTCAATGTTTAAAGAGGACCATAAAAGCAAACCGCGAGTAAACCTAAAGTAAACCGCGAGTGCACCCAAAGTAAACCCCGAGTGGGCACAAAGTAAACCCCCAACTGGACACAAATTTTCCAAAAGAACAGTAAACCCGGAGTAAACTCAAAGTAAACACAGAAATTAAACCTGGGGTTTAGCTGGGGTTTACTCTGATGCTAGGTTTGGTCTGAGCGGTACTGTATATGTAAGTTAGCTCTAATAAATGATGGTGAAAAAATTCTTTGAACAGAACTTTATCGTACAGAAATGCTCTTTGATAAGAAAGATAACTTCTGTAGAAAATAATCCAGAAATATCTGAAAGCCATTTCATCATCACATTTCATTTTTTTAATGTACCACCTTGTTATATTGTGTGAATAAACGGCGTGAATAAAGGTGTGTAATGTATACTGTTGTTGATGTAAACAAAACAGATTGCGTTAAAGACTAACCCCTCCCCCTCCATTTCATTAAAAAAATATATTTTTACATGTAGATATAAACTTATTCTTAAAGTTTTATTCAAGGCATTGTCCGAAGGGATTTTATGGAGACAACTGTGCTAGAAGATGTCTGTATCCTAATTACGGTCAATATTGTTCTCTATTATGTGACTGTACTGAACAAAAATGTCACCATGCGAATGGCTGTCCACGTCTAGGTACGTGTATTAACTACTGATGAGAACAAATGTTAATCATTTATTCGTCAATGTGCACAATGTTGACGAACTATTTTTAAAAGTCAAAACAATGCATATCATCTTTGGTTGTAACACAGTTTATAACATATTAAATATGTTATCACCGTCAGTTAAAAAGTTTTATAATATCCTTGTTTTTTATTTCGATTTTTTAAACATAATTCATAGTATCTTTAATGTCAAATTACCGATATCTCATTTGTTTACATCCTAACTGGACGAACGATATTTCAGATAAAGCGTAGATATAACCCTGGTATCACTTTTTAGGAAAACCTTGTCCTGCTGGTTTTATCGGAATACGATGTGAAATACGATGCCGATTTCCAAGTTATGGATTTGGATGCCAACAGATTTGCAATTGTCAAGAACTATACTGCAACTCTATCACTGGATGTAGTGATAAAACAAAGAAGGTAGAGATGCATTGAAGATGAAGATTAAAAAAATAATGACCACTGATAAAAAAAAATAATCAGCTCAAACATAGTATTGGTAATACATTCTAGTTTAGATGATTATGTATTTTATTTTGCATGTTATGTCATATTTGTTTGGCACAAAAATGTATAATTATAAATCAATCTATAAATATTTCATAGACTTGTTAAAATGAACTTTTGCTTCTTTTATGTTTTATCGTCCAGTGCTACACTTATAAATTACTTTTACATATACCCTTCATATAAACTTCAGTTTGGTAAGAAAAACAAGTAAGAAAGATCTGAGTAAAACTTAATATATTTCACTGTTGAAATTAAAACACATCACTTTTCAACTGTTTTCTTCAGAAGGGAAAGTCAAATACATGTATTGTAAAATTATTGGACAATTCGATGAGATGTTTGCAACTTTGATACTTTTTCAGGGTATAAGAGAAAAAACAGTGAATTCTCAATCGTGCAAGAAAGGCTTCGTTTAATTTCAAATTAAAATTAAAAACAATGTTTTCTACCTGATGTGCTTCTTAACTGTAACTGTATACAGTTTATTGCATCATTTACACATTATTATTTAAGCTATCAAGGAAGCATTATATCCAGAGATAAGAAAATAATGAAAACTTCGTATCATATAATAATAACGATATCATATCTGTTAAAGTAAAATTTGAATTTCCTTTCATTATATATTTTTATGACACAGCAATATCAAAAATATTTCAAAACTAAGTAAGTGTATGTAGAATCATATCGACATGTCTAAATAAAAAGGTGTTATCGACGCATTTTCTGAAATTGCACTCTGAAGTACTTCATATTGAATTAAAGGGACTTGGACACGATTTGAACTGAAATTTTTCAAATTTTTTTTTTGGTCATTTTTAATGTCTAGAACGGTCAGTATGGGTGTTTTTAATGTTTTGTCAAAATTTGAAAGTCAAATATCTAGTTAGAAGCACGTTATAGAGGTTATAATTCTTTGTTTTATAAACAAAGCAAAAATCCAGTTATTGTGTACATGTGTCATTTTGGTATAAGTTTCAATCTAATGTTACTTTTTGTCGTTGATAAAATTATTCATGAACACATTGAATAAGTTTATTTTGTTTCCCCAAGTTATTTTGTCAAATAAATGGCAATTTCTGTACTTTGCATTATTTGTAAACAAATAGAAGACTCGAGCTTTGTTTACATAACAACAACTACGTTCCTCTGTATCTCGCATGTCCATTGACTTCTAACATTCAAATTTTGGCAAATTATTCAAAATACACATGTAAACTATTTTGTACATAACAATCAGAAATAGAATTTTCATCTGAAATCGTGTCTAGGTCCCTTTAAAAAGATATGTTTGAAACCAGAAAACGAAGTTTCGAAAGAAAAAATTGAATAATAATTTTTTCAAGATGTTTCTAAAATAAATCCGACAAATTTATTAATAATGTTAAATATGCGAAATACTAAAATGCCTTAACATAACGATTTCTCTAATGTTTTTGTGCACCATTTTTGCGTATTTGTTTTAATTGATGTTATAAAAGATTGAGTCATTATTTTTATACCCTTACTTTTGCAGATGGAAATTCTAGACACCTTTTCCACACCTTGCTTTGCCTCTGTCCAGACTGTAAGAATTGTGTCAAAGTGCCCATCAGACATGTTTTCATATGATGAAGCTGTCAACAAGAAGAACTGTTTATCACTAGCTGCATATGGACAAGACTGCCAAAACTTGCACTATCACTGTGTCTTAAGTGAAGATCTGAAATATGCTATTGAAGTTTGCGCACTATCTTCTTATATCGTTGGTATGTTAAGTATTTTGTTGATATTTAATTTCTGTCTTTAAATTTATAATGTATACTAATAGTCATGTTAATTAGTCTTAGAACTTTTTTGATATAGATTTGATTACGCTTTCGACAGTAATGATCCCCCATAATGTTCATAGAATGATTCCTTATTATTTATATTTATCAATTTTTTTAGCAATTTTACAATTAAATGAATTAAATATCAAATTATTTATATTTATTTCTTTTTAAATTGGTAATATAGCCCACCTGAGCTGCAAGCTCAAGTGAGCTATCCTGATCACATTTTGTCTGTCGTCCGTCTGTCCGCCTGTCTCTTAACTTTTCACACATATTCAACATCTTCTCGAGAACCACTGTACAAATTTCAACCAAACTTGGCACAAAGTATATTTATTCTAAGGAAATTCAAAAATGTGAAAATTAAGGACCACGCCCTTTTACAAGGGGAGATAATTAGGAATTATTTTAAAAAATCGTCAATTTTTCAAAAATCATCTTCTCAAGAACTATTGGGCAAGGAAAGCTGAAACTTACGTGGAAGCATGCTCAGGTAGGGTAGAGTTAAACTTGAAAATCATGACCCCCGGTGGTAGGATGGGGCCACAATGGGAGTGGTCGAATTTATACATAGGAATATATAGAGTAAATCTTTAAAAATCTTCTTCTCAGAAACCGTTAGTCCAGGAAAGCTGAAACTTTTGTGACAGTATCCTTAGGTAGCGTTAATTAAAAGTTGTGAAAATCATGACCACCGGGCGTAGGGTGAGACCCCAATGGAGGTTCAAATTTTAACAAAGGAATATAGAGAGTATATCTTAAAACATCTTTTTCTCAAAAACCATTTGGCCAGGAAAGTTGAAACTTATGTGAAAGCATCCTCAGGTAGTGAAGATTCAATGTTGTGAAAATCATTACCCCCGGGGGTAGGGTGGGGCCACAATGGGGGTCGAATTTTAATATAGGAATATAAAGAGTAAACCTTCAAAATCTTCCGTTCAAGAACTATTTGGCCAGCAAAGCTTAAACTTATGTGGAAGCATTCTCAGAGAGTATAGATTCAAAGTTGTGAAAATCATGACCCTTGGGTAGGGTGGGCCACAATGGGTGGTCGAAATTTTACACAGTAATATATAGAGTAAATCTTTGAAAATCTTCTCAGAAACCATTTTGTCATGAAAGCTAAAACTAATATGTGGAAGCATCCTTAGGTAGTGTAGATTATAGATTGTGAAATCATGACCCTCAGAGGTAGGGTGCGGCCACAATGGGGGGGGGGGTCGACTTCTTACATAGGAATATATAGAGTAAATCTTTTTAAAAAATTCTTCTCGGAAACTATTTGGCCAGGAAAGCTGAAACTTATGTGGAAGCATCCTTAGGTAGTGTAGATTATATTAAATTATGAAATTATTACCCTCGTGGTATGGTGAGGCCACAATGGTTGGTCTAATTTTTACATAGGAATATATAGAGTGAATATTTAAAAATATTCTTCTCAAGAACCATATGGTCAGGAAAGCTCAAACTTGTGTGGAAGCATCGTCAGTTAGTAAAATTTCAAGTTTATTAAAATCATGATCCTCGGGGGTAGGATAAGGGTCACCACAAAGGGGGGGGGGGGGTCGGGGGAGACAAATTTTTACATAGGAATATATACAGAAATATCCTCAAGTTTTTTCTAAAAAACAAAAAACAAAAACATATTCCTAGAAAAGCTGTAACTTTAGTGAAAGCAACTTCGGATAATGTTGATTTAAATCTGTTCAAATCAAAATCTTTAGGAGTAGGGTGGGGCCACATTGGGGATCCAGTTGTACAAAGGAAAGCATTTTAATTATTCACAAAAAATGAAATGTTACTATAATGTTTTAACTTATATGCAAGCATTTTTACATGATGCTGATTCTTTAAAATTGTTTAAAGTTTGGCCTGGACGATTATTGGACCTGTTAAGGGGTTCGGAGTTAGATGTGGGTTGATATCCTGTATATTGTATGTTGTTTGAGTCTTTTTGAGAACTGCAATGCTGAATGTGATATGACTATAAAATCATCAGGTTAGAAAAGGGACTTCATCAGAAATATAAAACTATTCAGGGGGAAACTGATTTTTTTTAACAGGATCTACATAAATATGTGGTTGTGTATTATACGGTAATACCACATTGTCCAGATATTTTGTATTATGACACCATGAAGCTGATTTTATCATTCCTATTATTTCTCAGGTGAGCGATGTGGCCCATGTCGTCTTGGTATACAAACCCTGCTTGTGTCCATGTTACAAATTTGGTTCGTAGTGTTATCACAGACAAAGACACTGGAAATATGTATGTAAACATCATAAGCAAGCAACAACTAGCAATTTTATTTAAACTCCTTGTTTTATCAGGCCATGCCTGTGCCATGTTTGTGACTGCTCATAGAAGAATCAGGCCAATAGAAGATTTTGATTGTAAGACATGTCCATTTTCATACAACTCGACCGAGGCATTTAAATGTAAGTTTTCGTCTGTTAGAATTCTAAACACTTTAATGATTTAAAAGGTTTTCAGTTCAGTTTCTTCTTGTGATCAGATTAAATCAAGATGGCAAAAAAGTGACAGTTTCAATTTTCAACTTATGCTTTCTTGCATAATTTCAAATCAACGTCACATTCTTGAAAATATAATCAATTATACATACTTTGCAAGAATATGTTTCTGTATTATTATATATTTTTTTATATTTGCAGATTCCGATTGCTATTCAAATATTACTAGACTGCATGTGACCAAGATAACCCAGAGGTATTTTTTGGCATTAAACTATTAAATCTACCTACAGCATGTATGTGTTTAACATTCTGAGAAAAAAATAGCAAAACTGTCAATGTGTGTAAATAATTGCTTTACCGATTGCTTTTGTCATAGAAATATAATATTTTTGGCATGAAATGGACAAAAAAAAATTACAAAATACAAATATCAACCATATTACTCATTTAAATTTATCGAAAGAATAGTTTATTGTCATTTTGTCATTTAAAACAAATCATTTACTTAAAGTACATATAATACATTAAAGGGAAATGGTCACGATTTTGGTCAATAATTATTTTTCCGATTCTTGTTTAAAATACTTCAGTACGGCATTTTTAAATGGGCAGCCAAAATTTGAATGTCATTCGTGTAGTTATAAGCGAGTTACAGAGCTTACAATTCTTTGCGATGTAAACAAATCTTTAGTTTACATTATGAATGTTCAAGTGAAAATTCCATTTTAGACCTAAAATGAATGTGTTAAACGTTGGGAACTGTTTAATTATGCTTAAAATGAATAAGAAGATAGGCAAATCAGCTTAAAAAGATTTTTTCTGGTATATTAAACCTATGTTAATAAAAACAGGGCACGAGCCTTGTTTACATGACAAAGAATTGTGAGTCCTGTATCTTGCTTATGACTCTACGACTAACTCTCAAATTTCATTTGATCATTAGAAATGCATTCCTAAAGCAGTGTAAAAAATAAAAACAGAAAAATAGAATTTGACCAAAGTCGTAACCATGCCCCAGCTTTAAAGCTTTAAAGTTATGTCAGTTTTTAGTAAATGATGTATGTTAAAAAAATAAAAGTTGTTTCTTTTTCCTACTAATTGATAGATATGTTGACATCTAAAGGATGATATGAGTTTCTGCATTTTGTTCTGGGATTTTTTTCGTTAGGGTCGATTTTTTGGGGGATGGGGTGAAAAAAGTGGAATTTTTTAAAGTTTACAATTCTGGCAAAATTGTTTGAAATTGCATCAAATTATTTAATTTTTGAATGAATTCATTGGGTTTGAGGCAGATATATGCGTTTGTATGAATAAGTATATGTATAATGTTCAGATTCTGCCTCGCGATGTCCTATTGAACACTAGTGATATATTACCGACCACCTCCTTGCGGTCGATAATTAGAGAACAAATATAACAAAAGAATGAAAAGTAGTTCAAAAAATTCATTTCGTATAATATATTATCATTCTAACAATAAGTTTACTGAAAGTTAATGAAATGTTCAATTAGGTACAGTCAATTTTCAGTAGATGTCAGACAATGTCAGTGAATTTTCGGGAATATTAGTGATTTTTTTAATTCAGTTGTATTTAAATGTTAGAACTTTTTCCTTTAGAGTATCATCAAAAAGTAGTCCCACCGCTTCCAATTTTGTAAGAAGTAGATCAACCAACTGGTTGGACACAAGCCGTGTGTCATCAACACATATCTTTATAGCTAAAGGTAAACGCTAATTTTTGATAAAGGGGAATTATCAGTTTAATTTCATACCAAAATACTTGAAGGCTAACGTCGAAATTTTTATAACGTTCTACTTACCACGCAAATTAGACTTTTAGAATCGTAAATAAAAAGAATTTCTATAGTTGATCTCTTGTTGTATTATCGATAAGATTCATTATGATGTTAACTATCTGACATTTCAATCTCGATTACTGGTAAAATTTAATATGCAGTTGCATATTATCAGCAATGAGTTTAAGGTCAAACGACACGTTCCTCAATTTTATATATCTTTTTCCAGGAATTTGTTATTGATATACTACTTCTTTGACAAGCTTTCTTGCAAAAAATTAAGGTACCTTACCAGACATTTGTGCAAGATACTAGAGTA
>WFKH01011925.1:8465908-8477430 GCA_016163765.1 Magallana hongkongensis | reverse complement strand
GCACAGGTGTCGTGAATTAGCCTCAATTCACTGCTAATTAACCTTATTCCTGTCATAAACTTCAAAGGAAGTGGATTGATCATGTTTATGACCATTTGGGGATAATTTCAAACACACGGAATCATCTAGAATATCTTTAACCAATCTCTGTCATACTCGTCCGCCGCCGCCATTTTTTTAAACTTCACAGGTGTGTGTATCACGTGATATCTGTCAAACCATTGCATAACCTGACTGTGTATAATCGTCTGTGTAAGGTGGACACTATTAGGTGTTATTTGCCACTAAATTTTGAATCAGACAAGTAAAATAAACACAGAATATTGAGGCTTTATATAGACGCGTCATAAGTCGTCATTAGGGAAATGACCAACGCGTCATATCGTGGCATTAGGGGGTAAAGGGTAAAATGCTTCAGGGGGAATAGAGTTAAAGTTTAACATAGAAATACATAGGAAAAATGTTTTAAAATCTTCTTCTCAGGACCCACTGCACCAGAAATGCCGATATTTACACAAAAGCTTGTATATATAATGAAAATTATAAATTGCAAAAACCGTGACCCCCGGACCAAAACTGGGGCCCCAGGCGGGGTTCAAAGTTTAACATAGAAATACATAGGAAAAATGTTTAAAAAATCTTCTTCTCAAGAACCATTGCACCAGAAATGCCAATATTTACACAAAAGCTTGTATATATAATGAAAATTATAAATTGCAAAAATCGTGACCCACGGACCAAAACAGGGGCCCCAGGCGGAGTTCAAAGTTTAACATTGAAATACATAGGAAAAATGTTTAAAAATCTTCTTCTTAAGAACCACTGCACCAGAAACGCCAATATTTACACAAAAGCTTGTACATATAGTGAAGATTATAAATTGTAAGAATCGTGACCCCCGGACTAAAACTGGGGCCCCAGGCGGAGTTCAAAGTTTAACATGTATAGGAAAATGTTTAAAAATCTTCTTAAGAACTACAATGCAACAGTTTGAGATATTACTATGCAAGGATCCTCAAATAGTGAAAATTCTAAATTGTAAAAGCTGTGACCCCCGGACCAACACTGGGGCCCCAGAAGGGTTTCAAATTTTAACATAGAAGTATATAGGGAAATTGTTTAAAATTTTCTTTTCAAGAACTACAATGCAACAGTTTGTGGGATTACGATGCAAGCATCCTCAAATTGTCAAGATTCTTATTTGTGTAAGCCATGACCCCCGGACTAATACTGGGGCAACAAGAGGGGTTTAAAGTTAACATAAATATATGTAGGGAACATGTTTGAGAATCTTCTTCTCAAGAACTACAGTGCAACAGTTTGTGGGATTACTATGCAAGCATCCGTGGCTATTGTAGATTCTAATTTGGTAAAATCTAATACTGGGGCCCCAAGAGGGGTTCAAAGTTTAACATAGAAGTAAATAGGGAAAATGTTTAAAAATCTTCTTCTTGAGAACTGCAATGCTACAATTTGTGAGATTAATATGCATGCAACCTTGGATAATGTAGATTCAATATTTTTAAAATAGTAACCCCTGGACTAATACTGGTGACCCAAGACAAATTCAAATTTTCACGTAGAAGTATATATGGAAAATGTTTATAAATCTTTTTTTCGAGAACTACACTGCTTTATTTTGTCATATTACTACATAAGCATCCTCAAATAGTGTAGATTCTAAATTATAAAAGCCGTGACCCTCGATCTAATACTGGGGCCCCAGAAGGGATTCAAATGTAACATAGAAATATATATGGAAAATGTTTAAAAATTTTCTTCTTGAGAATTACAATCCTACAGTTTGTGAGATTACAATGCAAGCATCCTCAAATAGTGTAGATTCTAAATTGTTAAAGCCAACCATAAACCCTGGACCAATACTGGGGCCCCAGAAAGGGTGTTAAAGTTTAAAATAGAAGTAGCATATGATACCAAATTGAATGTTACAAGGAACTGTTGTTCAGGTGAGCGATGTGGCCCATGGGCCTCTTGTTCTAATTTGTACAACTATGTATGGAGTCTGTGTTTGATAATACAGTTTTAAAAAGCAAGATGCCTGCTCTCTTCTCCAATTCATCTTGAATAAAATTCAATTCAACCAAAGAAATATGATGCAATTTTGTGACATCATAATTCAAAGAAAAGCATGTTTTTATCGGAAAAAATTAAACGATTTTACTTTTTATTTGAGTCACAATTTACAAGTTATGGCCAAATATTATTTAATTTATATGAATTTGAAATGGTATCGGCTATTCTGGGACACCCTGTACAATTATTTCAGTATGATCACATTTGAATATATAATATTAAAATATCGTTACATAATAGAATATTTAGCATTTCTACCATGGAGGTAAAATATCAACCGGTGTGTTACCTCAATCAGGTCTTTTATAGCGTTCAGATCTTTAGTATATCTCTTATAATTTGGTTATATTGATTGGATGAATTGGAAAAATACAAAACAGTAAAAAAGACACATAGAAGTTAAAAATTACTGTTAACAAGTGATACATGTACCACATAATTAAATGATGCGAAACGTCTCGGAGCAAAACGTCAATAGGAGCAAAATGTCCCATTACCTAACTATCTGTCTAACTTTAAAAAACATTTACAATCAAATTTTAAAAGAAAGGTTTTGTTCATGAATGGCTCGAACCCCTTTACCCATAGGTAGTAGATCTTGGTGGAACCACTAAGCCAAGTATTTCATATGAATTACTGATCGTTTTATTATATCTAGACGGCTAAATGAACTTGTCTATATATAAGGCAGATTTATGGTACAAATAAAAAAAAATCCGAATAATTAAGAGTTACCAAACATAACCGAGGATCGGAGATTGTTAAGGGTCCTCCATTTACATTTTTTAACAGAAACACAACATTAGTATTTAACTTTCTATAAAACTTTTTACGTCGTGTGGTCTGACATCCAACTATATACAGTAGTATAATGGGTATACCGACCCACAAGTCCTGATTTTGAGCAATGCAGGAACTTTTGTTTTTCATAGAGCAGTAAAGTTTTAAAAGTTGACCTTTCATCCTAAAATTGACCCCTTTTCTGTCATTTTCAAGTTAAATGTATACTACAATTCCTGCCATTTTCAAGTGGAATGATTGCTATAATTCTGTATCAGTAACAATATAAAATTTTTGGCTTATATGCAAAACCTTTCCTTAGGATATGCAGGACTCTGAGAACTTCTCTAAAGCAGCAATGTTTTTACTATCTTTTCTCAGAGTTGATTTTTTAAACATGTTTAAAATTACATATATAGTACTAATTGTCACTTGTGACTTTTTGTCTAAATTTGTTTAATATGATGTGTATGAAGATGCTTAGTTCTTAACCTTTGCACATGTATGATACCTAATCTAATTAAATTAATTAACCAATTTAAGTTATTCAACTAATTAAAGCTTGTATATATAATGAAGGCTGAGTCGAGATTCTAATTGTTAAATCTCTGATCCCTGGGCTAGAACGGGGGTCTCAAGAGGGATTCAAAGTTCAGCATTCAAATGTATAGAGATATTATGTTTAGAAAGCTTCTCAAGAACTACAATGCTACAATTTATCAGATTGTTTTTCAAACATCCTTAGATAATTTACATGTATATTCTAAACTGTTCATATTGTGACCATTGGACTAGTACTGGGACCCCAAGAGGAATTGAAAGTTCAATATAGAAATATACATGTATTGGGAATATGTTAATGGAAAAAAAAACTACAATGCTAAAATTTGTTAAATTACTAAGTAGTAAGTAAGCATCTGTATATCTTCTTATCCTCATATCAAGATCACAGTTACCTTACACTATATAGTTCACCTGACCTGAAATCTCAAGTGAGCTTTTCTGATCACTTTTTGTCTGGCGTCAGTCCGTACGTATGTCTGTCCATTCGTCTGTAAACTTTGTACATTTTCGATTTCTTCTCCAAAGCCACTGGGTCAATTTCAGCCAAACTTGGCTCAAAGCATCATTCAAGTTTGTTAAAATGAAGGGTGACGCTCTCTTTCAAATGGAGATAATTAAGAATAAATGAAAGTTTGTTGGTATTTTAATTTTTTCAAAAATTAAATTATTACACGTTTCTAAATTACGGGACAGTTTACATTTTTGTAGTACATGTTTTGTTTGGTGTAAAAAAGTGGTAATTAGCCATAAAATCGATTTAGATCAAAACTCTGATCATAAAACTTATACACTAAGGCCTAAGAAAAAAAGTTGTTTGTTTCCGCTTTCCCGACCGACCCTAGCTTTTACCCCCGACTCAAAACTTTTTTTAAGGATTTTTGATGGAAAATCCTTTATTTTCGTTTTTATTCGATTTGGAAAAAAATTACTCAAAATTTTGGTCACAAAAACGCTTGAAGCAGTTACTCTTCTCAAATCAGTGTAACTCAAACGTTTTGTTTCAAAATGGCTGTATGTTTCCATGTGTTGTAGATTTTAATAATGCTCTCATCGTTGGCAGAGGAAGTATCTGATACATAATATCATTTTTGTGTTTTCTTAAGACCAGCTTAATAGTCAGGAATGATATTAAAAGTATTTCTCATTTTATACCATTCAGCAGTGTCAGTATCTCACCGGCATGTATGGATGCAGCAATATTAAAGGAAAAAAAATATTTGAAAAAATAAAAAAAATTTCCGACCGACCGACCCTACTTTTTTTCAGCATGAAAGCGGAAACAAACCATTTTTTTTTGTTAGGCCTAATAAGATAGCATGTTCTGGGGTACTGTGACATTACATGCAACCTTCTTCAGTCAACTAATTGTAAACAAATAGTAGGATTAGCTTTATTGGCTTAATATCTTTCATTTTTATTCACCCTGGACAATGTTTTTTTTCTGATGTTGATTAACGAGGCCGGGTCTAATTTGTTTTACCCTAGATTTTTTAATAAATTTTTTTACATGAATTTCTACTGATATAATTATTATTTAAAGATAAAAAAAATCAGACATATACCACATTGTTTGTTTAGGGGGTCATCTCAAAGTTTGTGAATTTTTATAATAGGACCCTATGGGATGCCTTCTACATGAATATTTGGCAATAAGCTTAATTCTGGAACATAGTTATTCCGAAATAAAATAATACCTTGTTTACAATTTGTGATATTACTATGCAAGCATCCTCAAATAATGTAGATTCTAAATTGTTAAATCATGACCAGCGGACCAATACTGAGGCCCCAAGAGGGATTCAAAGTTTAACATAGAAATGTATAGGGAAAATATTTAAAAATCTTTATTCAATAACTACGATGCTACAATTTGTGAGATTACGATGCATGCATATTCAAATAATGTAGATTCTAAATTGTTAAAATCAGGATCTCCGGACCAATACTGGGGCCCCAAGAGGGGTTCAAAGTTTAAGGTAGAAATATAGGGAAAATATTTAAAAATTTTCTTTTCAAGAACTACAATGCTACAATTTTTGTGATTACTATGCAAGCATCCTCAAATAATGTAGATTCTAAATTATTAAAATCGGGATCTCCGGACCAATACTGGGGCCCCAAGAGGGGTTCAAAGTTTAAGGTAGAAATATATAGGGAAAATATTTAAAAATTTTCTTTTCAAGAACTACAATGCTACAATTTTTGTGATTACTATGCAAGCATCCTCAAATGATGTAGATTCTAAATTATTAAAATCGTGACAGCCGCACTATTTCTGAGGCCCCAAGAGGGGTTCAAAGTTTCACAGAAATATATTGGTAAAATGTTTAAAAAACTAATATTGAATGATACAAGGAAGTGTTGTTCAGGTGAGCGATGTGGTCCATGGACCTCTTGTTAAACTTCTGCCCTAGGGATTTTTTTTCTGTTCCACATATGAAAGTTATTGCTAAAAGGCATTATATGATCAAATAAAAAAAACCTTTTACCTCCTGGTTTGTTCCAGGGGTATTCTCTATTTATTTCTTTTGTATGCCCAATTTCACAGATTTATTTGATAATGGCTATTTTTCTCTTTTACAAAGGCAGAAATGGTGGTCTTTATAGTATTATTAAAACATTCAAACATATTTAAGTAATAAAAATATATATAGCATCACATATTAAGGGTCATGAATATAAAATACGTGGTTACTGTCTTGAAATACATGAATTAAGCTATATTTAGGCACGGTAATAAAACGGTAAAGAGGGCTAGTCTTGCTAAACCCTTTTCGTGTTTTCGACGTGAGCCGAAATATAGCTTATACTTTGAGACATTTATGTTTATTCTACAATGTAATATAAATTTTAGGCCTTAAACGAGTTATTTTTGACAAATTTCGCTGAATATCTGCAGTTGAAACCATAACACCATGGCGTCAACCAAGCAAAAAGATGACGTCATAGTGCAAATGAAATGCTGCACGAAAGCTTGCGTACTCGAACTGTACTCGGCCTCGTTAAATTCCAAGAATCTTAACAAATAGCTGTACATGTTTAAGCCACCAGTGCGAATAAATAATGATGATAAATCTGAAGAAAGTAGCGAGGAAAGTGAAGTCGGTAATAATGATCATATCTCTCGAAGTAACACAATTTGGTACTAAGAATTGTAACCAACAAATCAGACAAAGATGTGGTTTTTATTAAAATACACAATATACTCAAAGGGAGATAATTAAGAATTATTAAAAATTTGTTTGTAGAGAAAAATCTTTAAAAATCTTCTTCCCAAAAACCAATTGGCCAGAAAAGCTGTAACTTGTGTTGAAGCATCCTCAGATAATAATCCCCATGGGTAGGGTGGGGTCACAAGGGGGGTCGAATTTTTACTTAGGAATATATAGAGAAAAATCTTTCTTCTCAAAAACCAATTGGCCAGAAAAGCTATAGTGTGTTTGGAAGCATCCTCAGGTAGTGTAGATTTCAGTTGTTCAAATGATAATCCCCGGGAGTAGGGTGGTGCCACAATGTGGGGGGGGGGGGTCAAATTTTTACATAGGAATAATAGAGAAAAATCTTTAAAAAATACAAATTGACCAGAAAAGCTGTAACTTGTGTGGAAGAATCCTCAGGTAGTTTAGATTCTAGATTGTTCAAGCCATGATCCACGGGGTTACAGTGGGGCCACCATGGGGGTCAAATTTTTACATAGGAATGTAAAGAGAAATATCCTCTTTTCATAAATCAATAAAGCAGAAAAGCTGTTACTTGAGTGGTAGCATCCTCAGGTAGTGTAATATATATAGAGAAAAATCTTTAAAAATCAAATAAATAAGGATGGGACTATAAGGGGGGGGGGGGGGTCGAAAATATTTTAATACAGGATCTATTGTACTCATTTATTGTCCTGATATTTTGGATTATTAGGTATGACTTAATAAAGCTGATTTTATTATGTCAAGTGTTGCTCAGGTGAACGATATGGCCCATGGGCCTCTTGTTTATAATTCAGGGTGTTCAGTGTTATCATTTATTTTGTGTCTATATGAACAAACTTTGTCCATTCCTTACGTATGCCTAAACATTTAATTTGACAACTTCTTGGCTTCTCCGGTCACTATACAACTGTGACAGAAAGCTCAAGTATTGTACTTTTGTTTTCTTCAGTGGTAAACTATATATGAGTGAAGAAATCATTATGGAAGAAAGCATATATGTATGTCTAGTAAGACCAGGCATGGGCACAATTACTCAAAAATGTAATCGATTAATAATCAATTACATACGAAAGTTTGTGCAGTTTTTTTTTAAGAATTTGCGACTGGGGGTCTGGGGCCATTTCAATTGGGAAAAATGGCGACAAAACAGGAAAATTGGGAACATTCGTTTTTATTAATTTATGATTAAATTCAATTCTATCATTTATTCAAATGCTAATTAAAGCACAATGCTTCTTTTTCTAGAGTTCATTAAATTATTTATTATTCTGTTCAATCTTTCTTGAAAATATTGAAAACTCGTACAAAGTCTTTTTTTAAATACAATTCAGAATTTTGGGATCGAATTGGGAAAAAATCAGGCCCCAAAAAACCACAGATTTATGTAATCGATTAATAATCAATTACATAGGGAAGTTTTGTGTAATCGATTATTAATTGATTACACTCATTTTGTCCCGTAATCAATTGTAATTGGATTAATATAAATTGATTGTTTAATTTTTTTTGCATTAAAATGTGAATGATACCTCTTCTCAACATATTGTAATTACTCTTCAAGTTGATTCGGTTTTAGAGTTGAAGGGGTATTTTTATTATGAATGATATGAAAATTTTAGACTTCATATTTCAATCTTAATAAGATAATTCCTACTGCTTATTCAAATTTAAAGTCCAATTATAAGCAATATTAGAGGCTCAGTCTTTTAAATTGTGTAATCAAGTTTGTTTCTTGGAAGTTATGAGTTTGGGTGAAATCTTGACCTTGCACCTCTAGCCATCATATTAATTTTGTTGTTATAGATTTCTTGAATATTAGAATTTAATTAAAATGTGATAATAAAAATGTTATTGGCAATATGCAAAGAAATTTGAGGGAACTTTGCTTTATGACTTGAATGAATTGTCTTTGGAGCTTGAAATTGTTCTAATTCAATAGATCCTAGTTTCAGCTATTTCCATTGTTATTTAAACATAAGGGTTGTCACACTACATTAATTGCATTGTGGATTCCTTAACAGACATTGACAAACACACTTGGTGACACTTTAACACTCTTTTGTCTCTTTCTCTGGCAAAATAGATACAAAATCTCTCTCTCTCTCTCTCTCTCAATAATGGTAAATCATTAGGTAGCTCTTGTGATTTTTCTAAAACACATTAGGTTAAATAATTTAAATATCTGCAAGAAACTCTGAAACACATAGTGAACAATTGCTTATCTATTATATTCTAATGTGAACCAATATTTATATTTTAAGTTAAAGTAGAAAATTATAAAAATTGAATATAATAATTTAATTCTATGAATTATATTATAAAAAAACACTTGTAGAGTATTTTTCTATGCAATATGTCCATCACAAGATATTCATGTGAAAAGTAATCGAAAGTAATAAAAAAAATTAATCAATTAAATTATGCGCAATCAAAAATCTCTTCAATTACAGATTACTGTCAATAACTTGAAAAAGAGTAATCATTACAATCGATTACAATCACTAGATTACAATTACCCCATGCCTGAGTAAAACATTTTAAAATTGAGAAAATAGCTGATGAAGCAAGGCCATATTCAAATTGGTGTCCTCACTTCTTTTTTCTTCTGAGCAACTTATTACTTTTTGTACACAAGCCCTTCTGCATTCTAAACTTC
This sequence comes from Magallana hongkongensis, assembly GCA_016163765.1. Taxonomy (NCBI): domain Eukaryota; kingdom Metazoa; phylum Mollusca; class Bivalvia; order Ostreida; family Ostreidae; genus Magallana; species Magallana hongkongensis. The sequence continues at coordinate 8,468,133 of WFKH01011925.1, read as the reverse complement.
TTTTTCTCTATGAAAAATAAACAAGATTTTTATAAAGCTGAAATTAACCCAGTCCACGTCCTCTTTTCTAATGGCAAGAACACCTGAAGGCAACACAAAACACCATCATGTTCTATTATTAATTAGGGCCCCGCTCTGCGGGGCCCTATAGTGATCAGTCTGTCTGTCTGTCTGTCTGTCTTTCTGTCCTTCCGTCTGTCTGTTGTCTGAGATCGCTTGTCTGGAGCATATCTTCTCTCCCCTTGGCCCAATCTGGCTCATACTTCACCCACAGAGTGCCTTTGGGTAAAGGGTGTGCAGTGACCTTGAAACTTGTTTCTAGGTCTAAGGTTTAGGTCAAAGCAGAATTATATTTAAAATCCTTGTTCAGGGCATATCTTCTCTCCCCTTGGTTCAACCTGGCTCATACTTCACTCACAGAGTGTCTATGGTCAAAGGGTATGCAGTGACCTTGAATGAAGTTTGTAGGTCAAGGGTCAAGGTCATATTGGACCATGCAAAAATCCTTTTCTCAGAGCATTTGTACTTTCCCACTTGGCACTATTTGGGTCATACTTCACATAAACAGAGCTTTTGAGTAAAGGGTGTGTAGTGACCTTGAACTAATTTTCAAGGTCAAATGTGAAGGTCGAAGCAGAATTATATGAAAAATCATTGTCCAAAGCAGATCTTCTCTCCCTTTCCTCCAATCTCGCTCATACTTCACCAACATGGTGCCTTTGATCAAAGAATATGCAGTGACTGTGAATGGTGTTTGTAGGTCAAGGTTATATCAGATCACACAAAAATCCTTTTTTAAGAGCATATATATACTCTCCACTTAGCCATATGTGGCTTATACTTTACCTAAACAAAGCTTTTTGGTAAATGATGTGCAGTGACCTTAAACCAAGTCAATGTGAAGGTCATAGTGACTCTCTTTATAATCAGTTTTAGACCATAGATTCTTTCCCATTTGCTTAATCTTGCTCAGATTGAACAAAAATGCCTGTATGTAAGGGGTAATGAGATTGAAACAGAAGTTCTATGCTAGCTGGAAAATTTCTCTCCACTTAGCCCTATTTAGCTAATACTTTAACTAAACAGAGCTGTTTGGTAATGGTGTGCAGTGACCTTGAACCAAGTCAATGTGAAGGTCATAGCAGATTTCTTTATAATCAGTTTTAGACCGTAGATTATTTCCCATTTGATTAATCTTGCTCAGATTGAACAAAAATGCCTGTATGTAAGGGGTAATGAGATTGAATTAGAAGTTCTATGCCAGCTGAAAAATTTCTCAGTTATAGGTCAAGGTCAAAGCAAAATTCTCTGAAATTCTTGTTATCCTATTGTCCATTATTTAAGCGGGGCCCTTTGAGATGGTCCTTATCTCAATGTTGTCTAGTTTGTTAGGTGATAATTGTTTTGACTGTCAATTAACTTTAATCCAATTACAAAGCTAACAGCACCTTTTCACTCGAGGTCGCATATGACATCACATATAATAGGAAAATTGAAAAAAGAAATATCTGATTTTAATATGGCTTTTGTTGCTCAGGTGAGCATTGTGGCCTATGGGCCTCTTGCTATAATTCTAATTTGTATTCAAATTTTGTTATTATTGATACATTGAGACCTAGGATAATAACATTGGTCAGTTGATGCATCTAAGATTTTAAGATGTCTAAATGAGAACGATGATAAGTATTTGAGAATTTTTTTGAGTTTTACAATATTTTTGGAAGAGTTTCATTTTAAAACTTAAATTGATAGAGATGCAATGGAGTTGTTCTGGTGACTCTCATTATAAACACAATGTCAATTAAACAAAATTGTATACTTAAGTGCGAAATCTCTACTTTGCTGTTACAGCTATGTAGGTCATTTAATTATTTGAATAAGAAGGCGGAGCATCAATCAAGCGTGCAAATCCTGAAACTTTGTTTGGTCATGCATTTGAAGAAATTGCAATTTTAATTGGTCTTCACTTAGCTTAAAGCAACCGTCTGAAAACAACACAATTTCATTCAAAGGCATTTAAAGAATTGAAAATAATTTCCAATTACTTTTTATATTCTGGACCAAACTGTAAATATTTTGTAAAGAAAGTTTTGAAGGAAAAATATACTGTTAAAAATGCAAACATAGGGGAATATACACTGAATGTAAATATAGAAATTGAACGTCGCAGATTTCCATTGTGTGTGTGTGTGTGTGTGTGTGTGTGTGTGTGTGTGTGTGTGTGT
>WFKH01011925.1:8451779-8465898 GCA_016163765.1 Magallana hongkongensis | reverse complement strand
GTGTGTGTGTGTGTGTGTGTGTGTGTGTGTGTGTGTGTGTGTGTGTGATGACATGATGCCCAATAAATCTATCTATTTACACTTGGCAATGGTAAAACAACACTACAAGTTTAAAGAAAAAGTTGTTTTATTAAAAGTACACAGTGTTCAGGAAATAGTAAAATGAGATGAATTTTTTTACAAATGAGAAAGGTGAAAATAACATTAGATTTAGATAATTAATTGCTTTAGTTTTTATTTTTAATTGTTCAAACTGTGATCTATGAAAATTGTTTGACATCTTCTCGATAACTTAAATACTATTATATGTGATAATTATACCCCATGCAGTGAAGATGTAAGAAATATAATGATTTTGACCCATCCTTCAGGCCTGTTTTATGCCCCACCCTACAAGTTGCAATGGGTATAATGCTTTTGACCCATCACTCCTTTTTTTTGTAAGAACAACTTTTAAACAGCTACACTGAATCTTGTTAAACTTTGTTGGTATTTAGAACAAATTGTGTAAATGTGCATATACTCAGGAAATTCTGATTCCATGATTCCGCGAGTTTTGGTCCTTTTAAACATAGAAATGAACAAGTTGTAAGCACAACACCATTTAAACCACTACATGGAATTTCTTAAAACTCTGTTAGTGTATTTAAGATACAATGTGTAGATATGCATATTACAAGGAAATTGTGATTTCATTATTTTATTAAAGAAAATATAGTTTAAAACAGTTTGTAAACACATTTTCTCTAAAACCATACTTGGAATTTTGTGAATCTTTGATATTATTTAGGTCACAATTTTTCAATATGATATAATACAAGGAAATTCTGATTCCATGATTTGTCTTGGAATTTCTAACTTTTTGAACTTTGTTGTTGTTAATGACAAAACAATGATTATAATAAATTTAGGAATTTTTTATCTAAGGATTTTTTGCAAGTTATGTCCTTCATCAAATTATTTTGTGCATTTAATGTACAACCTGTGTAACATTGTGAAGTTATGGGGTAACATGGAAAATGTTAGTTTCCTTACTTTTTCTTCCATTAATTATGCAAGCAGCCTGATATAATGGTGTATATTCATACTTTAAATAAGGGATATAGTTTAAAATTCAATTTGTGTAACCTTTGTCCTCCACATTTAAAATCATGATAATGGCTCTTAAAAGAGGTTAAAAAATCAGTTTAAGGATATACTGGTAAAAATCTTTAAAAAATATCTAACAGTAACTGCAATTATACAATTTGCAATATTATTATGTCTTAAAACATTTTGATTCTTAATTCACTTAAACACCACTCACTTACATACTTGAATTTGATTTTAAATAACTGCTTTGATTACTAGTTAACTGCTTGGCTATGGCCAGTGTTACTCAGGTCAAAGATGTGGCCCATGGGCCTCTTGTTTACACAAGCCAACACGCAGACCCCCCCCCCCCATTTTTTTTTTTTTTTACTAAAACAGAACTTTGTGCCTTGTCTGTAAAATCTAACAAAAAAATTAAAATGTTTGATACTAGAATGCTACATCATTCATTTTGCTATGAATGCCATTTTGGCTAAATTTTATGTGAATATCATCCCTATTAAAAAAAAAGGATCATCCTAATACATGTAGTATGAAATTCAGAGATTAAAAAAAAGAAAAAGAAAACAAAGACATTTTCCTGGAATCAAAGAATCATAGTGAAAATAACAATATAGTAATCTGTAAACAATAAAATGAGATGGTTATTTTCAGATGCCAAAGAAAAGAGCTGTCAACAGTCGACTGAAACGACAGAAAGACAGAGAAAGGAAGAGGCAGGAAAGACAAAAACCTGCAACACAAGATGTCCAAGTGGACCAACCTGTGACAGAGTCCTCTGTTCCTTGTGGAGCAGAGGAGGAAGCTGTGTCAGCTTCTCTCAGCAATTGTCTGGGGTTCGGTTCTATGGGGTTTCCGCCTAAAGAGGAAAAACCCCTGGCCAGGGTGCAGGCCTCGCCTAGAGTGAAAATGCATTCACCTGCCCCGAGGTTGCCATCTCCTCGGGGAAGTCTGTTTGTCCGTGAGCAGGACAAGGCACCGTCCCCTGACTCCCTAGAAAGGGTTTGTGCTCCACCGAGGGCATCTGGACCAGACACCGTGCACGTGTCTGGACCAGCAGGTGAGGCGCAGCTGGAAACCTCTATGTATGGAGGGACCAGCAGGAAAACAAAAGATAAGGGCAACTTGAGGGTAAACAAAAAGGAAACTGAAAGGAAATCAAATAGAAATAACAATGAAAACAATGAGAAACATAGAAATGAGAATGAAAACAATGAGAAACATGCTTTTTCAGATAATGATATTGAAGAAAACAGGAATGCGAAAAATGCAGATCAGTGCTGGCTGAAATCACCAAAAAGAGGTAACTATGACATGTCTTATTCAGTGCAGGGTTCATTTCATCAAGCTGATCCTATATTTGAAGATAATGCTGGAACACAATGCGTTTCTAATTGCTTAGCTGCATTGGCTTATCACAAATTTAAAGATGCAAAGTGTTGGACAACAAAGGACATGGACAGAGTTTTAATGACAGGAGATGAGTTGTATTCATATTTGCAAAGAAGCTCATTAATCAATGAAAGGTACCTGCTTGTGGAGGAATTACCACAACTCTTTGAATGTTATAATCAATCGTATGAATTTCATGCAAATGAATCAATAGCAAGTCTTATTTTGGCTGATGATGGATTAAACTTTTCAGATTTTAATGCACTACCATTAGACAAAGGGCTACAGGTTACTCTTGCAGACACTGATGGCTGTTTCGTTTGCTTTGGTGGAAACACCTTTTTGATAGGAAAAACAGAAAGTGCCTTTTTTGCTTTTGACTCCCATTCGAGGTCTTCTGATGGAATGTTAAGTGTGTCTGGAAAAAGCACAAGAGTTTTACTTCATAATGAAGCTGAAGTATATTCACATGTTCAAGATCTTGCTCTTTCAATGGGTTATTCACACAGCGTTGAATGTAATTTGACTGGTGTATCGTGCACAATGAGTTCTATTGAAAATGTAAGCAAGTTGTTTTGGGAAGAACAAGATGCTAGTGAAATATTTGAAATTCCGTCAGTATTGGAAGAAATGAGTGTTGGAACAGATGACCAAAATGATTCTGTAATGTTCATTGGTCAGGAGCAGTTTATATTTAGTTTTTGAGGCGCATCGCTATCAGCGATGTAGCCTCATTGCTGTCGGCTCACTTCTCTCGGCTTATATACACGCGGCGTCATAGAACTCAAGTATCAGTGCGCCAATAAATATATAGTGCCGTTCTGATTGTTACGTATTTTCAATCAGAAACATATATTCAGTGTACGTTTTAAAAATATCAACAAATCATTACAACAGATATCTCCTTTACACATTGAAAAAACATCAACATCAATGAAAGAACAAAACAAAGATTAAATACGCAGATGAGCCTGCAATGCGATGTACGTATGATAGAGACAGAGGATCAGTCAACCGATGAGATAATTTGCATAACAACAGTTCGTACTTCAATTTAAAAGCGGTGACGTTAATTGTTTGAATATCGGAGGTAAACAAATGTAATAATTTCGTATATAAAATATTTATATTAAAATGAGAGTAAGTGGCTGTCTTCCTATAGCTAGGAACAGATTTCGTATTTTTTCACTTGATAAAACGAATAAGACGATGTCCAACTAAATGAGGAAAAGCGCGCTGATTAATAATCAGACAATACTGAAGTATGGTCAAAAACCTCAGCCACATTCGAACTTTGCATTTGTGGTTTACAAGCCTGATACTTTAACCACTCATCAAGGAAGATAGTCAAACACTCAGTTGTTTCATGCCGCCATAAAAATGCTTGTGGTGATGTTTTTAGCTACCTTCAATGCGATGCGCCTCTCAGGCCTTCAGTCCTTTGATTTTCCTTTGAATTCAAACTTGAAAAAAGATCTCTGTCAAAAACTGAATGTTCCGTACATTTGCATCAATTCAGCTGACATGCAGTGCTCTAGAACAAATATGACATCACCAAGGTTAGAACAGAAAATATTAGGAGATGGAAACTGCTTTTTTAGAGCTGTTTCATTTAGCCTTACAAACTCTGAAGATTTCCACAATGTCATTCGCAACAGTGTTTGTAATCATATGATAGAAAACAGAGTGTTATTTCAACCATTCTTAAATTGTGAACAGTGTGTAGAAAGTCACATTTCATCTACTCGAATGTTGCATGAAGGTACTTGGGCTACTGAAGTTGAAATATTTGCTACAGCGCACTTGCTAAACACTGATTTATACACATTTTCTGGAGGGAGGTGGATAAAATTTTCAGGCAATGATGTAGAACCTTCTATGCAAATCAGAAGTGAAGGAATTTATTTAAATCACCACCAACAAAACCATTACAATGTAGTGCTCTCTGTAAATGGAGAATATCCTAACATGACAGAAACACAGAATCCTAAAATTCCACATGAGTATCAAAAATGATACAGAAACCGATCACGAAAGAAAGAAATAAGACAACTTTCATCAAAAATGCAGAATAAAGATAGTTCTGCAGAGAAACGAAAACAATCGTTAAGGAAAAAGTATCAGGACGATATAGAATTTAGAGAAAAGAAACTGAAAACGGCTTTTGTAAGATATTTGGAGGATGAGGAATTCCAAGCCAGTGTTCGAAATCTTAGCAAGCAAAGGTATTCTACTGATGTTGAATACAAGATGAAAACGAAAGAAAGAAGCAGAAGAAACAGCAAATTCAAATATGCAACAGATCCATACCATAGACAAAAAGTAAAAACAAGAATTATTGAAGCATATGCAACACACCAAGAATATAGGGACGTTTACAAAAAGAGAAGTATTGAGAGATATGCAACTGATGAACAGCATAGAGATGACATGAAAAAAAGAAGTATTCAGAAATATGAACTAAATGTCAAACACAGAGAACATGTCAAAACAAAAAGCAAACTAAAATATAAGTTTGATGAATTGCACAGGATGCATGTCAATACTGCAAGTTTAAAGAGATACAGAGAAAATGAAAACTACAGGAAAACAAAACTGAAAGCGGCGGCAAAAAAATATGAAACAAACGATTCATTTAGGTCAAAACGCAAGGCTTCCAGTAAAGAAAAATATGCTTCTAGTCCAACAAAAAAAGCAAGAAAAAACGACACAGTAAAAAATCAAAGAATTGCTGAACGAGCTAGACTGGAAAATCAGGAGGAGGTAGTGAGAATGTTCAAACAAAAGGCAAAGCAGGGCATTGACTATTCATGTTGTTGCTGTGATCGACTCTTATTTCAAAATCAAGTACAAAAGTGTGAACGGCACAATTATGCTAGGAATGAGCAGGCAACAAATGTTTCAAACTTATGCATTCAAGAAAAGTATTGCCACAAGTGTACAGAAGCATGTCCAGATGATTGCATTAAATCCAAGTTATGGATTTGCTTTACCTGTCATAGGAAAATATTGAGTGGCAATATTCCTGCAGAAGCGGCAGCAAACAAAATGGCTCTTGAAGATATTCCAAAAGAATTTCAAGAATTAAACAGTCTTGAGAAACACTTGATTGCAATACACATTCCGTTCATGAAAGTTATGGCCCTTCCACACGGTGGTCAGCAAAATATTCATGGACCAGTTGTATGTGTTCCATCAGATCTGAAGAAAGTAACAAGTTTACCAATGAAACCAGATGAAGACCTGTTATTAAGAGTAAAACTTAAGAGGAAGCTGAGTTATAAAGGATACATCGAATACCAGTTTGTGAATCCAAAACACATATTTGAGGCATTAAAGTACTTGAAAGAGAACAATCATTGGTATGAAGATGTAACAATAGATACACAATGGGAAGGAAATGTGGACACTTGCCAATCAACACCTGTAAATGATGAACAATTATCAAACGATGATGATCAACTGCAGATTGCGACAGATACTTGTTTACAACCAGTTGATATTGCTCAAGAGGTTCTCGATCACTACTTTGATGATATTTATGATATCGCTCCAGGTGAAGGAAATAATCCTATAAGAATGTTACAGGAAACCGGTAATGAGGCAAAAACATTTCCCTTCCTCTTTCCTACTGGAAAATTTTCATGGAATGACGAAAGAGAAAAACGAATTACACTGTCAAGATACTTCAACAATCGTCTTATGAATACTGATGATAGATTCGCAAAAGACAGCAGTTACATCTTCTTCAGCCATTTTTTGTCTGATTTGAATCAAGTTATTGAAAAGACACAAATATCTATCAGAAAATCGGTTAGAAGAATGGAATGTGACCAAAAAATGACCGCAAATATGGTTCAAAACCCCGAAGTTCTATCAAAGTTAATGAGAAATGACGAGGCTTTGCGGTTCATGCAACCCATACGAGGAACACCAGCATATTGGTCAGCCGCACAAAAAGATCTGTTTGCTATGCTTCGTCAGTTAGGAATTCCTACGTGGTTTTGTTCATTTTCTGCTGCAGAACATAGATGGAATGATGCAATTGCAACAATATTGAGACAACAAAATGATAGCAGAGATCCTTGTAAGCTGGATTGGGCTGAAAAAAATGAAGTGCTTAGAAGTAATCCTGTCACAGTTGCTAGAATGTTTGAACACCGATTTCATGTTTTTCAGACAGATGTGATATTTTCACCATCACAGCCGATTGGAAAAGTTACGGATTATTTCCAGAGAGTCGAATTTCAGCAAAGAGGTTCACCGCACATGCATTGCTTATATTGGATAGAAAATGCACCAAAACTTGATGAAGACGGAGAAGAAAGAGTATGCAATTTTATTGACAAATATGTGAGTTGTGCAATACCTCATGACAATGAAGATTTGGAGCTCAAGGATATTGTTTTGTCTTTACAACAACACAGCAAAAAACATTCTAAGTCATGTAGGAAAAAGGGCACAGAATGTAGGTTTAATTTTCCTAGACCCCCATCTGCATGTACGTTTATAAACTCTTCAAACGAGCAAGACACACTTGAAGATGATGATGATGCAATTTATTTAAAAGAGGAACATGCAAAGGCTAAACAAATCCTTTTACAAGTTTGGAATGAAGTGCAAGATGAAGCAAACGGATTGGAAAACACAGAACAGATTTTCGAAAAGTTGGGCTTGACACAGTCTCAGTACATAGATGCACACAAAAGATTAGCAAAGAAAACATCAGTTGTTCTAAAAAGAAACCCATCGGAACTGTGGACCAATCAGTATAATCCATGCCTTTTGAAATGCTGGAATGCTAATATGGATATTCAGTTTGTTTTGGATCCATTCAGTTGTATTGTCTACATAATTTCCTACATTTCAAAGTCTGAGAGAGAAATGGGAATGGTGTTAAAGCAAACAAAAATAGAGGCAGAAGAGGGTAATGAAAGTGCCCGTACAACCTTAAAGAAAATTGGTTCTGCGTATTTAAATCATAGGGAAGTGAGTGCACAGGAAGCTGTGTATCGTGTATGTAACCTGAAAATGAAGGAATGTTCGAGAAAGGTAGTTTTTATACCAGTGGGTGACAATCCGACAAGACTGACAAAACCATTGTCCCAAATCAAGAGAACACGCACAACAAAAGACGATCAAAATGATGAGGAAGACGATGATGAAGACATTTGGATGACAAACATTGTAGAAAGATATGAAAATCGGCCAAACGAACCATTCTTTCAAACTATGTGCCTGGCAGAGTTTTGCTCAGAATTCAGAGTGCTTGCTAAATCACAGGTTCCCAAGACTCAAAATGAAAATGTGTTTGAACTGCAAAATTCAAAAGGATTCATTCAAAAAAGAACACGTACAAAACCGGCAATAATACGATACCCAAGATATGATGCTGAGAAAATGTCGGAAAAGTATTACCAATGTCTATTACAACTGTTCTTGCCTTACTGGGGAATTAATCAACTAAAACCACCAGGATTTGATCAATATGAGACATTTTACGACAACGGGCACGTACAAATCGCAGGAAAGAAGTTGAGTTCAGTCAAATCAATTGTGGACACGAACAAAGCAAGGTATGCTCAAAATGAAGATGTAATCGCAGAGGCACAGGAAAACTTTGAAAAAATCGGGGAACCAGAAGATGCTTGGGCAAATCTTTGTCCGGAGACAGAATTAATGAGACATGAATGGTCTGCAGAAAGGAATTCTGATCTTGATTTGAATGCTACGGAAGAATTGCCAGACCTGCAACCAAAGACAAATTCTGATGTTCTTTACAAGGTTCAACAGAATACACAGTCAAAAGAAGAGATAACTAATGTTTTTCAAAATTTGAACGAGACTCAAATGAAAGTATTCTACTTGGTGCGGGAGTGGTGTTTAAAAAAAGTTTTGGCGAAAAACTTGAATCACTGCACATATTCGTAACTGGTGGAGCAGGAACAGGCAAAAGTCATCTTATTAAGGCCATACATTATGAAGCATCACGTTTACTTGGAAAACAATTGACAACTCCCGAGAGTGTTTCAGTACTACTTACTGCTTTCACAGGAACAGCTGCGTTTAACATCGGAGGAAATACTATTCACCATTTGTTTTCGCTGCCAAAACATATGCCTTTGCCATATGAACCACTACGAGAACAGAGTCTAAGTGAAATGAGAGTTCAACTTGCAGATTTGCAAATTCTGGATATTGATGAAATTTCAATGGTGTATAAAAGATTATTATACTATATCCATGAAAGACTAGTACAGATTAAAAAATGTAAAGAACCTTTTGGTGGAGTTTCAGTTATTGCCGTGAGAGATTTCTACCAACTTCCTCCAGTGAAACAGCGCAAAGATGAACGTCTCTATAAAGACAATCCACTTTATCCTTTTGATTATTGGGTAGATCTATTCAAAGAAGTGGAATTAACAGAAATTATGAGACAACGGGAAGACATCCCATTTGCTGAGGCACTCAATTCACTTCGGACTAGAGAAATAAAACAACCACTGGAAGAACAAACCAACTGTATCCTAAAAGAATGTATAAGAGAGGGGCCAGACGATGTCCTTCATGTGTATGCAACAAATGATGAGGTCAATGCCTTTAATTTGACAATGCTTAAGAGGAAATGTGAAGACTTCGTTGAGATTAATGCTCAAGACTTCACAAAAGATAAAACTACAGGAAAACTCAACATGAGAAGCAAGCCTTTGACAAGGTCTAGAACAGACAGTCTTCCAAGCACTTTGTTATTGGGACTTGGTGCAAGAGTTATGCTCACTAGAAACTGCAATGTAGGTGATGGTCTTGTAAATGGAGTAATGGGAGTTGTATCAAAATTTGTATATGGTCAGAGACATGCAGATAAGAGCGTTGTTGCAGTAGAAGTATTATGTGATAATATGAGTGTTGGGAAGAAATCCGGAAAGAGAAGTAGAAATGGAAATCTCGTGTCAATTGAAAAAGTTCAAGAGGATATGCAGGATCAGAAAACAAAAAATGTTGTTCGGCATCAATTTCCATTACGATTGTCGTGGGCCTGCACAGCGCACAAAGTACAGGGATTGACAGTTGACAAAGTAGTTGTTAATTTAGACCGTACATTTTCACCCGGAAAAGGTTATGTTGCGTTGAGCAGAGTTACGTCAAAACAAGGTTTATTCATTGACTCAAACGAACCTGAGTTATTACAAAAAAAGATATACGCTGATCCAGAAGTCAATACAGCTTTGCAGAAAATGCCGCAATTAATACTCCCAAACCTCGAAACATCAGAGAATGGGATTTATCTTCACAATATTCAAAGTCTCCGTAAGCATTTCAATGATCTGCTGAAAGATATTCGCTGTAAGAATGCAGACATTATCTGCCTAACAGAGACTTGGTCGCGATCTGGACAAAACACCAATTCGTTTGAAATGAATGGTTTCAAATTTCATCAAATGAATCGAGAAGATTCATATGATTGCACCAATGCTCAAGTTTCACAATTACGAGCCTCAAAGGGTGGTGGTGTAGCTGTTTACATTAAAGAAACTGCATTGAACAAATATGTCAGCTCACTGCCAGTAAAAAATGTGGAAGGACTCTCTGTAAAATGTTTACCAGAAGATATAGTAGTTGTCACTGTATATCGCCCAAATTCGCTGGATGTAACACAGTTTTTAATGCAACTCGAAAAGCTAATTACATATTACAGATCTCGAAGTAAGTTTCTTGTTTGTCTTGGAGACTTCAATGAAGATGCAACATATGCAGGCCCTATTCAAATTTTTATGAATGATCAAGGTTTTAAGCAAATTGTTAATTTCAAAACAACAGAAGGGGCTACTATTCTAGACCATGTTTATTTGTCAAATTCCTTAATAGGAAAAGTAGAAAAACTTTCAACTTACTACAGTTACCACGATGCGTTAATTTTGACCATCAAATCAAGCACATAGATGTTTTTGAACTATCGATTCCTGTTCCTGACCATATAAATACAAGACTGATTTTCGCCTTAATAGATAGTGAGTATACTCAATACGCAGTACAGTTAAACTCGGTTATAGCGAAGTTCTAGGGACTGATGGATTTACTTCGTTATATCCGTAATTCGTTATATCCGTACAACGAGTTCGTAATAATTTCTAAAGCGAATTCACTATATACATGTTTTCTTTCAGCAGACTACAATTTTTGCTAATTGAGGCTTAGAATGAAAATACATTCTTTTGATACCTTTAATAATCGGATTGTGAATTGAAGAATTTATGTGAAAATTAAATCATTCAAACTATCATGTAAAATGGTAATGCATACTTTTTAAACTGTAAAGAAATTCGTTATAAAAATGTTAAATTTTGTTATTTTTCACCTTTACGGGACTCAAAATCAGTTCACTATATCCGTAAATTCGTAACATTCGAATTCGTTATAACTGTAAAGTTTTGCAAAGATTTGTTAAGAGTTTTACCGGGGACTCGCTAAATCCGAGATTTCGCTATATCCGTGTTCGTACCAAACGAGTTTTACTGTATATAAAAAATCTCCGGAACCTGAGAATTTGATATAGCACATGGTGCTTGTTGCAAATGATCGTCGTGAACGAGAATGAACATTTACAAGTCAACAGGTGGCTGAATACGTAATGGCGAGAACTGTTTTGATGCAGGGAACAATGGATAAATATTATATAAATGAGAATTTTGAGCATTTTGACAGAATAATATGCAACTATGTACATGTAGCCATACAACGGGGATAACAGACGATATCGGCAGTCTTACTCCCGCAGTATCCAGAATCACGGCCTGAAAAAAAATAGGGTGAACTATAATCTAATTATCTAATTTTGGCAAAAATGCGTATTTATTTATAACAAGACTTAACGGTATAAACTGAAATAAGTTCCTAGTTTGGATCTATATTCACAATTGTTTAAATCAATAGCAACGAAAGAAAATTAATTGGTCGATAATTGAACATTAATTATCTGGCAGAAGGCCGATCGATCGATAAGTGGCCAGACTACGGGAGATAACTCTCACTAATTATAAGCATTCGTTTTTTTCCATCGCGGCCGGTTTACAGAATAGACAAGATCCGGATTGCACAACATTTTTTACACGATGTCAAAGAGCTGAATAATGTCGCCGGATTGGACAGCATGCCGAAATACACAACATCCGGAATCAACAAGTTTCAACATGTACATTAATTTTTCATTGAAATATGGCTTAATTGACCGGGAAAACTACTGCAACGTATATTATTACACACATACTTAGCATAACAATCGTTTAAAAGCTCACAAAAATTTTATTGAAAATCGGACCAAGCAGCTTTAACATTAAGATTAGCATGTGTAAGACACTTTATTTGTCTTGTGCATGATCCTGTGCATGAATTATTTTCACTTCCTGTTTATTTCTCCAAAATTATCCCCAATTCCATTCACAACTGTTGTCATTCAAAATCAAGTGAGGTAAATAAAATTTCAGATTTTGAGTCGATCTCAACTGTTATGTATCCAAGAAATCTAATGATTTTATCATGTTTTACGTAATTAAGGGTTTTTAGGGGACAAACGTCCAAAATTTTGATCACCCATATATCATTTGATATTTGACCTTTCATTTGATATCAAGAAAAGGGGGCTTGCCCCTCAAATTGAGAGACCAGAGGGCTCTAAAGTCTTTTATCTATAGCCCTTTACTGAGAGATATTTTGTGAAATGTCATAAAAGCAGATATGTTATCTTACAGTTATGTATCCAAGCAATGTAATGATTTTATCATGTGTTACGTAATTAGGTCTTTTTAGAGGTCAAATGTCCAAAAAATTAATCACCCATATATCAGAAAGGAAAAATCTTTTGAAATACAGTAGAGAGGAAAAGATGCTCAAAATGATGTACTAAACAATATGCCCCCTTCAAAATTTTGTTAAACAGCCCCTATAAGGGGATAAAGGATAACCCTCTAAAACATTTTTTCCCATATATTTCATGAAAAGTAACGAATTCTCAAACACTTGTTGAACAAAATATGTTTAAAATTAAAAGACCTTTCATTTGATATCAAGAAAAAGGGACTAACCCCTCAAATTAGGGATTAAGATGGGTCTAAAGTCTTTTATCTATATAGTCATTTACTGAGATATGTTTTGTAATAGGTTATATAAGCAAAATTAGGTATAATACGTTAATATATCCTAACCATATAATGATTTTCTCTTGCGTTACCTAATTAGGGTTTTTAGGGGCCAGCGGTAAAAAAGTTTAATCTTTTCTATCTCAATTGGAAGAAATACAAGTATTTAAAAAAGCAACGTAAGAGAACTTATAAAAAGCACCACAGGAAAGCAATAGTACTGAACTCCTATTTCCAGATCATGTTTTGTTGTCGAAAATCAAAGTCGATGATGTCATATCACCTTCTAAAAATCGGACGGAAGACCTCCTCGTTGCTCGCAACGAGATCGTGTCTAGTTATTATTATTTTTCTTTTTTTTCTTACAAATTTTGTGCACGCGATTTCTCAAAAACGGCTCGACCGATTTTCATGAAACTTTCAGATCTGACAGATAGTAATCTGAACCTGATAGGTTTTTGATTTTTTTGATGACGTCATTTCCGTTTTTGAGAAATTGACGTTTTAGCGATTTTTTGAGGGGTGGCTTGTCCGTGGAACTTCTCCTAAACTATAAAAGATATTGAGTTCAAACTTTCAGGGATAGTAGACAAAAGATCGTTGATTTGTAATTTTATTTTCATTTTGATCTGGCGTGAAAGGCGCCGAAGCTCGCCTGGACCCAAAAATTGAGATTAAAAAAACGTCGTAATTTTTTCTGGTTTTCTTTGTTTATCTCTTTTCTGATAAATATTTTGTTAAAACATGTAATGTAAGAAAAGTTTATTTTCACAAGAGCTTTCATTTGATACCAAGAAAAAATGCCTGGCCCCTAAAATTAGGGGACCAGAGGGCTCTAAAGTTTTTTATCTCTAGCTCTTTACTGATAGATATTTTGTGAATTGTTATAAAAGCAAATATGTTTATCTCACTGTTATGTATCCAAGCAATGTCATGATTTTATCATGTGTTACGTAATTAGGGGTTTTTAGGGGCCAAAAATCCCAAATTTTGATCACCCATATCTCAGAAAGGAAAAATATTTTGAAATGCAGTATAGAAGAAAAGATGCTCAAAATGATGTACTAAACAATATGCAACCTTCAAAATTTCGTTAAACGGCCCCTATAAGGAGATAAGGGATCGGCCCCTAAAACGTTCTTTCCCATATATCTCAAGAACGGTAACGAATTTCTAAACACTTGTTGAACAAAATGTGTTTAAAATTAAAGGACCTTTCATTTGATATCAAGAAAAAGGGGCTGGCCCCTAAAATAAGGGTACCAGAGGGCTGTCAAGTTTTTTATATGTAGCCCTTTAATGATAGATATTTTGTGAAATATTATAGAAGCAAATATGTTTATCTCGCAGTTATTAATCCAAGCAATGTAATAATTTTATCATGTGTTACGTAATTAGGGGTTTTTAGGGGCCAAAAGTCCGACATTTTGATCACCTATATCTCAAAAAGGAAAGATATTTTGAAATGCAGTATAGAAGGAAAGATGCTCAAAATGATGTAC
>WFKH01011925.1:8416674-8435988 GCA_016163765.1 Magallana hongkongensis | reverse complement strand
TGTCCGTATACCCAGTAAGTCTTTATCATTGAAAAAACAGTGCAGACAAGTAATGATTACTATAGCAAAGGACAATGTGCGGTATTATGCATTTATTTCATACCCAGCAATTTTCCTTTCTTGATACTGTCCACAGGATAAATCTCTGCCATTCAGTTAACTGAAATGTGACTGAAAGGTGACTGAATGGCATAGCTGTGCCATTCAGTCACCTTTCCAGACCTTTAGTTAACATTCAGTTGACTGAATGGCAGAGGTTCATCCTGTGGTCAACTTTACAGAATGTGATCCAATTTTTCGAACTCCACACTGTGGGTTTCCGATTCCGAATTACCACGCTCTGAAACTAACGACGTACTACACATTAAATAACTGTTTCATATTAAATACGCGCATAAAAATTCCAATTAATGTTTTGACGTTTTGTCACGGGTAATTGATTTCAATAGTTGTTGTCCTATTTTATTTGATGAAAAGTCATATCAGTTACGAAATGTTAAAAATTTCACATTATTATATTCCACCATTTTCAAATCATTCTATTTTTCTGAGTGTATATTCGAGTCGGTTACGACTGCTTGGAGTGATGGTTGGCTGATACATAAGACGATATCTTGCATTGGGAGATGGAAAGCAAGGACAAAAGTATTCTTACAGGCAGGTAATCAGAAGCAATCCGTTAACGTTAATGCGAGTCTGTTTTCGTTTATTGAAAAAAAAACAAGAATGGTTCATATATACATATTAAAGTCGGATCAATACATTCAACTTCATTTTCGGATCTCAGAAAACATTGATAGGTGGTACTATCTATCTCTGTCACGTCATGTAATACCAAGGTTGTAGATCATGGTAGATCATGATCAATATCAAATTGCTTTTTTCGATTTGAGTTTCGTTCTGTTCTTCCCAGATCACTTTGTTTAGCTTTCTGTTGATGTGTTCCACTCTTCAAGCGATGACGTTGTCATATTGGCGAACTCGTATTACTTAAACAGTCAAAGAAAAAAAATAATGAAAATCATATTATTTTTTTATGTTAAAATCGACATACCTCGTGTGATGTCTTTAAGATTAAAACATTAAGTATAATAACAACAGATAATGATAGTTGTTTTTCTTTATAGGAAAGGATCTTTAAACAAACTTAAGCGAAACTTCCTTGAAACTGTAAAATCAACTTAGATAAACGGATGGATATCTGATATGTCAAACGTTTATTGTTCTCACAAATAATCTTAATCCTTTAAAAATAAACATTGCTTTTATTTTAGAATATGTAATATAACAGAAAAAAAATCTCGACAGTCACAACTTTTACGCGTGGTGTTAACTTTTTATAGTGGAAATAGAATGTTATTGATTATACATGTATTTGATAAATTTTGAAATTTTTAGTTCAATTCTAACCAATACTTCATATTCAATGTGGTTTGATAGTAGTGGTAGTCTTTCATAATTTTCCCTGCTGTGTTCCCTACGATATCTAATGAACAGCATCATATTAAGATTAATAAACAGAATCTTTCATAAAAACTAACATTGTCCACGCTAAAACTTTCTACGCAGTCAGGGGCCCGTTTCTCAAAGACATAGATTTGGACCTAGGTCGTTTATCAGACATTTTATGACGTGGCTAGGAAACCGATACCTCTCTATGAGCTCCTTGTCGTCATACGTCAATAAACAGTTCGTCCTGTCATTATAAATTTTCTCTTTTCGTCTTCGTTTCCGCCTTAAAATCAACAGCGTCGCCATTTTTGTATACGGACTACCAACTTACGCCTACCCAAAAGCAGGCGTAGATTTAAACCCAACTTTAGTCCCGACTAAAGTTTCGCCTTTTTGTAAAAAGCAATTTAGAGTTTAGTCCCTGATTTTGTCCGGACTAAGCTTACGCCTGGACGTAGGCCTTTTTGAGAAACGGGCCCCAGGGGCCCGTTTCTCAAAAAGGCGTAAATTTGGGCTTAAGTTAGTCCGACGAACGAAGTTGAGCCAATATATAGTCGGGTCTAAGTTGCGTTTCTGAAAAAGGCGTAAGTTAGGGCTTAAATGTCGAAGAACTTATACATCTCCGCTGAGTACTAAGCATGCGCATATCGTATTTTGTTTTGCTTTGAGGCTATGATTACATGTGGTGGATAAAATTTTCCAATTCATAGTACATGTACCCGAAAATACACGTTATACTATACCACAAAATGTGCATATTTCAAGTTGTTGATAACAGTTTATATTACTGAAAGTAGAACAATTGTCTAAACGTTGCTAACATAATGAATCTTTTGAAAAATACAGACAATATGAAAGAAGCAGATACATGAGGTTGCAAAAACCAAATATATGTCAATTGAATGCATTGCAGACGATATTGAGACACAATAGTACATATTAATTGAACGAAACAATGTATAGAAATTAACTCCAATATTCGTGTAAAATGGAAAATATACATGCAGGGGCGGGGTACAGTAGATATGTCCCATACTTCTGCAGAATGATAGGTTATATGCTTCATATA
The DNA here is from genome assembly GCA_016163765.1 of Magallana hongkongensis. Classification (NCBI taxonomy): domain Eukaryota; kingdom Metazoa; phylum Mollusca; class Bivalvia; order Ostreida; family Ostreidae; genus Magallana; species Magallana hongkongensis. The sequence continues at coordinate 8,433,467 of WFKH01011925.1, read as the reverse complement.
GATATTTAGACACTTTCAGATGCTGGGATAATGCTTGGGTTTTTTTTTAACATATCACTAAATAATTTATTGAAAATACTATGACTATGATTTAAACAGTAACCTACTGAAATCGAAAATATCCACTGTATAAATAACATGTACATGAACATTGTCCATGTCTACAGAATGAAAAAATGACAATAACAAACCGTCAACCATCTCAAAAATCCATAAAACGAAATACAAATTCAAAGCAGAGCAACACGGACCTCCAAAAGATGGAGGTAGGATCAGGTGCCTAGGAGGAGTGAGCATTCTCTGCTGACCGGTCACATCCGCCGTGTGCTCTTTGTCGTAATCGGGTAAATAAAAACCGCAAAAGTCCTTAGACAATTAGGTAATTAATTGTGGTCTGACAATAAGTATGAAAAACGTCAGTCAGCATGCGACCCAGCGGAAGATTGTATTTGCAGACAAGGTCGTTGTATCGACCATAGAACTTACGAAAAGATTACTTTAAACGAGACTGTTGATAGTCCTGTTTTATCAACTTGTTTGTCAGTAGCTTGCCTCGTCTTAGAAACTGTTCATACGAAGAGCATGCCCTTGCGTATCGAATTAACTGAGAGACAAAAACACCATATGCAGGTGATGAAGGTATATTGCTACATAAGTAAGGAAAGTTGACTATAGAAAATATTGAAGTCATCGCGTTTATCATAAAGTTTTGTTGTTAGGTTACCATCAATGTCCATTTCAAGTAAAATATCCAAATATGAAACAGATGACGCAGACTCTGTGGTATATTTTATTTCAAGTTCACTGGGATATATCGAGTCGACGTAAGTATGGAAATAACAATTGTTAATTGATAATACGTCGTCGATATACCTAATAAATGTTGAGTTGAGGGCCACAGCGAGTGATTTATTTTTTTCACGTACAAGTTTTTGCATAAATTCTGCTTCATAAGAATACAAAAATAGGTCTGCTAACAATGGGGCACAATTGGTACCCATAGAAATTCCAACAGATTGTTGGAAGATTTGATTTCCAAAAACTACATAGATGTTGTCTATCAGAAACTCAAGCATCTTTTTAATGTCAACTTCAGAGTACTTGTGTATGCAATCAGAATGGTTTTTAAAAAAATAGTTTTTTAGATTTCCAATCACAAGATAAGCATTTTTACGACTTCCATTTTTATTGAAGAAACAACTGTCGATGATATCAAAAAGTCTAGATTTTAATTTGTCGTGGGGAATGGTTGTATAAAGCGTTGAAAAATTGTACGTTTTAATGTTATTGATTTTGGTAAGATTTTGTGCTCTCAAAGTTTCTAATAATTCTTTAGAGTTTTTTAGTATCCACATCTGATTCACACCACTTCTGAAGTATATTGTTGTACAGTACTCTTGAAGCTTCTCCTTAACTACTGTAAGAATTTTAGTAAGGAGTAAAGAGAGAGGTTTGGTAGAACATTTACTGGAACCTGCTAAATATTTCTGTTTGTAAGGACTTTTGTGAAGCTTTGGAATCCAGTACAAATAAGGTAAATCAAATTCATTTTGTTTATTGGGGATATTAAAAGTATCCATAACCGATTTATGATTTTGAAGTATTTCCTGCTTGGAAAGGCTGCTATAGGTGTAAGTAGGATTACCATGTGTAGAATCGAAACCTAGTTCTTTGAAAATGCAATTAATATGATGTGCCTTACAAACAAAGACAATGTTGTTACTTGCCTTATCAGCAGGGACCAGTACATACTGATCATGCAATCTACCTAGTTCTTTTCTCACTTCTGCTTTATTGAAAACAGAATGATATATGGTTTTCATTTTACCTCTCAGTCGTTTAATACGAGATTTTAATATACATCTGATGCTTTTAACCCACTCTGACAAGGTATCAAGGTCTTCTTTTTTCAGATTTTGCCCATCGCTTGGCGTAATCTTCAACAGAATTCATGATATGTATAAAATTACGACGCCATGTGAAGGATCTAGGTTCCCTAAATTTCAGTCCTTTCATAATAAGTGTTTTTAGGTCATTGTTGTTAACTAAATTAATATCACCAGTAATGAGTAAGAAGAACATGAACACGTTGGAGGATTATCTTTCAGATGTTCGATATCAAGGTCTTGTAGAGTTTGTTTGTAATTGAAGAGTTTGGAAGCAACGGTTGAAGTATAATTGTAGCAAAAACAAGGAGTTGACTTTATCTTGAAATATGGCGGAATGCAGGACTGAACTTTTTTGTGATTAAGAATATTGCTTGTATTAACGGCATCGATTCCCTTGTTGGCATACTGCAGTTTGAAAAAATGACGTGGTGCATGAGCAGTATTTTCTGTTCAGAAGGAAGAAAAATTCCATCCTCTCTTCCAATATTGTAAGAATTTCGACAATGACATGGAAGCGATTTTTGATTTTCTGCGATTTAAATGATATAAGTTTTTTTAACGATATTGTCTACAATTAACAACACAGGAATAATCGACATTTGAGGCCGGGGTCTCCCCAACTCCCATTCCTGTTTTTGTTTTAAGCAATTGGTTGGTTTGTTTTATTGTTTTTGTTGTGGGGGGGGGGGGGGGTATTGAAAGTAATACATGTATATTCTGTATACAGGGAATTATTCGCCCCGTTTGATTTTTAAACATTTCATTCTCGTTGTCAGCGGGCGAATTTAAGACATCGAATTTCAATTTCAAATATTAATTAAGTACCTTTGAACACAACTGTGATTGTGACTGGGCGAATTCACGACAGAGTGTAGAAATTACACAAAACAAAAATAGCCCTGTATACAGTATCTTGATTAAAATATAGGTATAAAAGCAATCATCCAAGAACCCCTCACTATTTGAAGAAAGTATTATGAATAAAAGGTTTCTAAAAGTTAAATGGATTTAATGGATCTTAAAAAAAATCCCCTTTCCCCCTCCGTATAAGATATTTTGCGTCTTTGCAGTTTTAAGTACCTACTTTTTATCTCTATCTGCTTTGGGTTATTAATGGGGTGCACAATTGTTTATATAATACGTATGACAAAGCTAGTTAAATTTTTAAATAATGCAACCTGTTGTAAAACTGCTAAAACAACGTCTTTTGAATTGCAAGTTGATAACTTCGGAATTAAAAAAACATCCCTTGATATAGGTCAACATCTCTAGTTGATTATTTATTTTTATATATAATAGTAATATAATACTGATATAATGATATAATAATTTAAGTATTAGACTTAGTTGAACAATGTTAGCTTAAGATGTTAACTATTTATCAAATTGATTTAATCATAATTTATTTAGAAATTGGAACAGTTATCGAACAGTGGGTAATTTTTTAAAGTTATAATAAGTACATGTAGATGTGAATGTTTTCCTTAATAACGCGCAAAACAATCCCAAACTTAAAATTTTCTGGGGGGGGGGGTTGCCTTAGAAACAAAAAACTCGCCATTTTTGTGTACAGACTAAGTACTTATGCCTACCCATTAGCAGGCGTAGATTTAAACCCAAATTAAGTCCCGACTAAGTCCCCGCCTTTTTGTGAAACGTAACTTAGTCTGGTTTTGAGGTTTAGTCCCTGATTTAGTCCGGACTAAGCTTTCGCCTGGACGTAGGCCATTTTGAGAAACGGGCCCCAGATGTTTATTTTAGTAAACGGCATTTACTCACTATCAATTTTTTTAGCATCACATTGTTTTTTATCGGCATAGATAAAGATGGTTAATTACATGTATCTGCAATCACCATTTATACTTCCACTCTGAATTGTTATAGCCACATCTTAAGTGGATACTACATCCGTAAGATGTAAACAAGGAAGATTGGTTGTTTTGCCGCGATTGACAGAGTTATGAATGATAATATTGATCAGTTAGTACGTATTTTCTTAATTTGGTACAAAATATTATTGTTATTTTTCCATTATATAAATCATAACTCTTTCGTTTATGATCGAACAATCGATTCTCGCGATCCGTTAAATCGAGGGCTTTTCAAGTAGCCATGAGTCTCCCAACATCGTTTCTGTCAATTCAGTTGATTCACTCAAACCATGAAATGGTACATGAGGTCAATCAGTATAATTATACAGTTGATCAAAAGTCAGAGGTACATTTTTTTTTATAATTATGCTTTATTTCACTTCAACAACAATACCCATTTACAAAAGCCAAATATCCCGGGTATTAGGAAAGTTGGCATTATTAAATAACAAAAGTAATTTATAACAGATTTGTCAAACGCTTTACCGTATTTCTAAACACATTCATTTTTGAAAATTCTATCATGATATCCATATCCATATATAAAGAATTTTTAACAAATTGTTTTAATTTTAAACCATCTTGACACTTGTGTTTTATTCTACATCCCATTTTGAATTTGTATATCTTAAAAGCTTTATAAGATATAATTGTATTATAAAACAATACTTTTGGGTTGGTTTCAACATAAAAACCAATTGCAACAAGTTTCCATTTAACAATAAAATTTAAAGCATTGTTCTAATTATGCCATACCTGTTTGACATTATCACAATCAAAAATAATATGCTTAATATCTTCATTTGAGATGTCACAATAGTCACATTTTGCATTTTGTCTCAATTTACATTTTTGCAAAAAAGAATTGGTACATAAAATATTGTTAAGCAGGTTGTAGTTGAATTCACTTAAACGCTTGTCATACATGTTCTTTATCTTATTTGTATAGATGCTTGGCCATTACTCTTTATTTACACAATACTTTCTGCTTAAATAAGAATATTTACATTTGCAAATATATGTCCTTATATGAACCTATAGAATAGCGAAAACGTTCAATTCTGTATGAACGTTTTCGTGACGTCACAATGATCATAGCACGCGCTTATCGCTTGTCGCTTGTCGCTTGGATTATTGTAAACATAAAATCTCGGTTATTTTAACAGTTCGGAACGATTTGTCTTTTTCAAACGTAAATATAAGTAATAAACAGCAATGTTAAAAAGTTCACCGGGATATGAAGTTGGTTAGTACGTGATAAATCTACTGAGAAGCCCTTCGGGCTTCACAGGATTTGATCACGTGACCAACCAACTTCATATCCCGATGAACTTTTTAAATTGCTGTTTATTTCTTAATTGATGGCAAGGAGGTTTAAACATTCTTGACAACATATTTTCGTAGTAAAAATTACATTTTTTCTCTAAGATACAATGAACACCGTTATGAAAATTGAATGTATTTACAAAAGCTGTTCTAGTAAAAACACTGCATTTCTTATCAAACAAAATACTCTTTTTCTTAATAACATTTCGAATTATATTATATTCACACAACCAATTAGATTTAGTTGACAGAATATCTGAAAATTCCTATAATGATTTAAACACACCATTTTCTTTAAAAACATCTTTTACATACAAAATATTATTCGCTACCCAATTCTTAACACATAATGTTTTGCCCTTGTATTGAAACAAATTGTTATTCCACAATGGCTGCTGTGCAAACTTGACGGCTGAATAAATAGATACATCTATTGTTTTTTTTTTATATTCATTAAAGTAACTAACTATTTCTTTATAAAAAATGGGCAATTTAGATATTAGTGTAAAGTTTTCGGTTTTTATTTTAGACAGTGTGAGTAAATAATTCAAATCTATTTTCATTACATTTAAGTAGCTGTTTACAATGTTGTTAATGACATTTGATTTATCAGTCAATCGTTTAACCTATGATGCCTTAATGGCCTTTCGTTTTAGCTCTATATCTACTAAACCTATACCACCATTTCCTTGTTTTCCTATTACTGTTTCTCTCCTAATTCTATCACGTTTATTCCATATAAAGTTAAAAATACTATTTTTCATTTTTTTTATTAAATCGTTTTCTGGAATTGGTAAGATTGAACCAACATATATTAATTTTGATACGGCTAAGGAGTTAACAACGCATGTTTTTCCAAAAATCGTTAACTTTCTTTTCTTCCATGATTCGAAAAATTTCTCCATATCTTCATGGATTTTTAACCAATTAAAATTATAACATTGTTCTTTGTTATGTCCAATAAAGATACCTAAACAACGAACAGCATTGTTGGTAACACTTATATAACACACTTCTGTGTACCTGTCTTTGAGATTTCCTAAAAGTATGCACTGTGTTTTTTTCTTATTAATTTTTGATCCAGCATGATGGCAAAAATTTTCTACAGTTTCGATTGCCTTTTCTAGTGACTTTATATTTCTCAAAGCTAGGGTTACATCATCTGCATGTTGTAATTTTTTTTATCTCTGTAGATGTGTTATTAAGTTGAATGCCTTTAATTTGATTATTGTTTTTTAGTTTCAAAGATAATATTTCTGCTACGAATAAATACAACAAAGGTGAAATAGGACAACCCTGTCTTATTCCTCTAGACACGAGCAAGTTTTGAAACCCAACCATTATTTTTAATTCTAAAGATTGGATTTGTATACAAAACGTTTACCCAGGTAATAAAGTTATCCCCAAAATTAAATTTCTTTAGAACGTGAAATAAAAAATTCCATTCCACCGAATCAAACGCTTTTTCAAAATCTATAAATAAAAGAATACCATCATTTGCATGTTCGATGCAATATTCATAAATATCTAAAACAACTCTAGCATTTATTCCAATAAATCGCCCTTTGATGTATGCAGATTGCTCTTTGCTAATTAATTTATCAATAACGTTTTGTAATCGTCTTGCAAATATGAAGGCAACAATTTTATAATCTGTATTTGTTAAACTTAACGGTCTATAGTTTTTTAAATCGGTTTCATCTCCTTTCTTGAATTAAAGGGTATTAAGAGATAGGCGTTGTGAAAAGGACATTTCCTGATTATCAAATACGGATAATAATACTTCATAAAATAAGGAGCCAATATGACTCCAAAAACATTTATAGAACTCGCATGGTATTCCATCTAAACCCTGAGACTTGTTATTTTTCATGTTAAAAACAGCTTCTTTACATTTCTCTATTGATGGTAATGTATCAAGGTTTTGTTTTTCATTTTCATCTAGTGTTGGGCAATGAATATCATGTAAATAGTTAGATAAGTTATTGTCATTGATTGACGTACTTTTATAAAGGTTTTCATAAAAATTACACATTTCGTTCAAGATTTCAGAGTTTAAAGAAAACGTCCCATTATCATTATTTATTTCATATATTGTATTGTTTATCTGATTTTTCTTTTCCATACTGAGGTACATTATATAAGTGAATAAATAGGTAATAAGTAAATAGTAAAAAAAGCATAAATATATAATATATACAATGAAAATAGGAAAAGGTAGAATTGTGGAGGACAGACTATTATATTAGACTGTAAATTTTGATAATGAAATAACATTTTTTTCAGTTTTGTAACACTATTACAAGACATAAACTCACAGAACTTTACAGTATTTATGTAAGACGCTAACTCTAACTATCCGTCTTACCATCTGCGACCAGCTACATTTATTATAAAGCAAGAACTAAGTTTAATAGAACTCTGAAACCACCTTAAAGGCATTCTTACCTCTTAGTTTTATGAATCAATATTAATGCATTTCAAGTAATTTAAAAGCAAAATCATCCCATCTTTCATGAACGAGTTTTCTGTTTTATGGTTAATAAATAGAATATCTAGATAATCAAATTCAACAAATATGTGTTTAAAACCATTACAAGAGTACAATTTCATGCTTAATAAAATTTACAATTTTGAAGTTTTTATTACACATTTTTAGCAGCATAATTTAATCCGAATAAAAAATATTGTATTTCAATTCAAGATACGTCCATATCACATATGTTAAACGTTTTGAACATGCACTAATTTTAATTATTAATCAAAACGAAACATAATAAATCAATTCTAATAAAACGTGTAATTGTGTGAACTATATAATACATTAATTCTGTTTACATCGCCAATGAGAAGCATTGAGAAGCATAATGCGACATTTATTTTAGATTAACATTTACTACATTTGTTTGTTAGAATAAGCAACACTTGTAATTGGTTAGTGATGGTATTTTTTATTTTCTATATAACAAAAGTTAGAAAATACAATTGACACAATAGAAGTAATACAGTAATATTAACAGCAAGATTTTTACAAAAACTGTTAAAAGTACAATAAAAGTACAAAACAAGCAAACACATTATACACAGAAATGTTCAAATTGCTTTCAGTATGGTTCATTCTAAGCTCCCTAAACTAGAACATGCTCAACTGTGTTTTAAAAAAAACGTACAAAATTGTTGTCGATGAGTATGTACATGAAACACAAAATACATTCCTCTGATATTTAAAATATAATTTTGCGAATGAAACAAATAAAACCAATTGTCGTGTGACTTACTGAGGTAAATTTAAACTACCTTAATAGCTTTCCATGACCCACTATTCCGGACTCTGTCTGTCTTTTCTTTCTTTTCTCTTTGTCTTTTTTCTTTCTCTTGTCCCTGGTGTGTTAGCCTATTTCAAGTTTGCAAGTCAAGCTTTCTCGACAACATTTTAATAATGTTTAATATGCGTGTGGCATTAGGTGATAATGCCTATTTCAAACTACGGCGATTACTGTCCATCTGGATGAGTAAATACTAATATAATTGACAATAATCTTTATTACCTTTAATGTAAATAAATTCAATTGTTGAAATTTGAGAAAGTTTATTAATTTTGTTGGGTAATCATAACACAATCATTTCTTTCTTTACAAATATTCATAAAATAAGGTAAATATAGATGAAGGTTTGTTGTTATCATAAAAAGAAAATAGTGCAGGCCCAACGATAGATGAACTTGAAAGAAAAAATGTGTGGTGTTTGTTCAGTTGTTTAAAAATTCGTTCGATCAACCGAGAAAGTATTTAAAATAATGTTTGGTTAAAAAAATATCTATTTTTTTTTCAAAAAAATTCCAAACTTAACCACAATGGTTGGTGACTTTACATTTTTTATTTAAACAGAGTTCAGTCTGTTAAGTATACTTTGTTTACAATTTGCGGTAAAATTCGGTAATAGCGGAGATTTAGAGACCAGATATACTTTTAGCAGTAATTCGTCATATCCTTATACAGAATTTGTACACTTAGTATAGTGAATGTGCTATATGCATTGTTTTTATCCACTTTTCCACATTACTATCATATTTAAATATTAAGGCATAAAATGAAATGCCCCTTCTAGAAACCTAAAATAATCGGAGAGAAAATTGAATGATTAAATGTACCTTGCCGGGTACTCCAAGAAACTTCGGTATATCCGAGATTTTGATTTATTCGTGTTCGTACTAAACGAGTTTTGCTATAGTTATTTAATGTTTTTGTGGAAGTTGTTTGTAGGTAAACAACAGGAATCCGTTTAGTCTACAAAAAAACATTTTTGAAGGACTGTAAGTGCGTTTAAAGCCTTTTTATGGCATTTCTAGGTTTATTCAGTACACATTAGCTCTTGAATTTACCTCAAAGTATTAATTTTGTAAGAATTTAGCAGAATTGTTAATGTCTTACTTCAGAGTACTTGTGTGCACAATCCGAATGGCTATAAGCAAAATAGTTTTGTAAATGACCGATGACAGTGTATTTCCTAGTCATCTTGGTCTAAGAAATATGTAACTCTTTAAGTTGAAGAGTTGTGTCGTTAACACAGCTGCTGATCCATACGTCTTGACAATGTGTTCTGATGTATAACTGTATGTTGCTAAAAAATTGAATCCTCGCAGACAGTCAAAAATGGTACTAGTCTATGTTTAAAAGATGTCCAAATGCCTGAATCGAAACATTATGTTTGACTGTGTAAGTTGATTGATAAAATGGAAGTTGACATCTAGCGTTCCATGATTATCATGTTTCTTATAATTTGGACTATAGATTGGAAATCGCAAAAAAAACACAGTTTTTCATTTTCTTATTAATGTTCACAGTTTTTCTTTGCTTGCTGATTCATATCAACGGTATTAAATCTGGTTCCTGTCATATCTTGAAACAATTTACTTTTTGATATTTCTTGGAACATCTTTCTACAAGGATATTTATATCCTTACCAAAATAATATCCTTTTATTTCATACTAAATGTTGGGCCATTATTATTCACCGAATTGTCTACAGATTTTTCCGTATCCCCGATTACAACAAAAAGCGGATGTGACCGGTCAGCAGAGGATGCTTACTCCTCCATGGCACCTGATCAACCTCTGGGATCTGTGTTTGCTCTGTTTGCTCTGTTCCTGTTTTGTATTTTTCCTTTGGACTCTTGATTTTGAACACTGTTCCTAATCACCCCATTTCATTTTTAGACAAATGGCAATATGGCTTGGTGAATTAGAAAATAATCCGGTTTAACCATACTTGTTCTTATATTAATTGTTGTGACTCTTAGAACATGCACTAATTACATTCAGCTTTGAAATGGTCTGACACATTGACAAAAATGAGAACAAGTTTTCCCGATCTCCCTCTCCCGACATCCCTCTATTTAAGATCTCGATCCTTCTTATATACGTTGTCCTGAGTGCTGTCAGTCACAGAATCAATCCCTCCTTGAATATTGTTGGTATTTCAATTTATGTTTGCTACTGTTCTTAACCAAAAAGTCTTCTAACGCGAAATCTGTAAATTCCTTTGTTGATTTCGTTTTCAATTTGTTTACTAAGAATGACGACGCACGTTGACGTCAATTTGACAAAACAGAAGTCGCCATAGCCTTTCCCTTCACGATAGTTGATAAGGTGTGGTCTATGAATTAGAAACCTTTTACAACACAATGACTCCTTCTCGAAAACATTCTACTTTGATATTTAGTCATCATCCATATCTTTAAATGAATATTTTCTCATGTACAATGCCTTTAACTGACGCTTCTAAAAGATGCAATGGCGGTTCCATCATCTCACTATCTTTCCCCTTCTGACAATCTTAAACATCTGTTGCTCTGGTTTACAGCTACTGAATAAGCAAAATGATATCATGAAATGTGGTAACAACTTTGTATTTTATTAGCACTTGCACATTTTCATTTTTAAATGACTGATTAATTCCTATCCCTCTGATTGGCTAAATCTAACATTATAGGAAAAATTATATTCACCTGCACGTTACCTACGAGAATATAACATTTGATTTCTTTCTACATTAGACTAAAAATACGTCGGTCAAAATGCTACGATTGGTTTTAATCGTTTCCGTCGTCCCATGAAATTTCCCTTTTCTCAATGTGGTTGGTTATTTATGAATAAGGTGATGAGGTTTTCCTCGCCTTATTACATTTTTGTATCAATTTGTCTCTAACTCATATATTAAAACAATTACTGCTGAATTTGTTCGATCAATAATGACCTCAATGTACAATTTTACCAAGCCCGAATGGAATCAATGAAATGTAGCGATAACGAACAAGGCAGGTAATATTTCCAAATGTACCTATTACAAAAATTGTACTTCAGTAAACTCATTTTGTCGAGGAGGATGTATTTAAAAAAAATAAGAATTTCTTGACAGAGCATTAGAAGAAACAAATTACCATTTTAAAAGTGTATTTCGTTAAATTTTTGTAAGCCAATATATGCCATGATATGCAAATTTTTTGGAGAAAAAAATCCCTAGACCAAACCACGAGGTAAACTTTTTTTTAAATTTCACCATTTGGTAACTTTGTTCAATAGTTTTCATATATTTGAAAGAAAAAAATACCAAGTGTAGAAATACCAAAAATATGATAAAAACGTGAAAATTTAGCTCTTTTTCAACAAATTCGTATAGGGTCCCAAAGTAAAAAGAGTTAATTTTTGAGACGACCCCCTAGGAAATCGGGGTGATAAATACTTTATTTTTTCATCTGAAAATATTTGATATTGTAGTAAAAATACATGCAAGAAATTTCATCAAAATATCTAGGGTAGAAATAATTATAGACTCGACCTCGCTAAAAAGTAGAACAGATCTAAATATGATCAACAAAAACATTATGATTGCAGTATTTAATAAAATTCATATATTTACATATGTTCCGGAAATTGATAGTTTTATGATGACGTCTTCATATGAAACCAATATTGGTACAGTGACGTCTATATGATTAAAGTAATATCGTTTGGAATGTTAATATTCTTACATAATTTGTAGTGTTGAGAATCATGCATCATAAAACGCAAACTTTTGATCTGCCCCTTGCATCTTTTCTTGACAATATCAATGTCCGTAATTCACTTAAATGGATAAATAGTAAAATATTAGTCGTCAGACTTATAAGAATCATATGAAAATCAAAACAAAAGAAAAAATATCATAAACTTTAAAAATAACAGTAGTATTGCTCAATTTATTTTATGTAGTTTTAATCAAAGTGCTTAATAGTAAAAGTGCGTAATATTACATTTTTGTCGAAATGTTCAGAGTGAATTTGAATGTATAATGCCCGTCAAAAGTATATTCTGTTATCTAAATTAAGCACGTTCCATACAGTGTAATCTATGAAGTACTTATTTTGCTTAACTTATTACAATTTATCATATCTCTCGGGCACTGTATGTAGCAAACGGGAATAAACCGAAAGTAAATTTTAACATCATAACACAAAGTTGTCAGATATCGTTTTCTAAAGTAAAATAATATGAGAAAAATAATCATTCATTATATACTCCTGTGGGATAGTGAACCTCCACCTGAGGACAAAGATTCACGATCTAGAAAGAGGCTCTGCCATGTCCTAGACCGTGAATATTGGTCCGGCACGAGGTAGAATTTCAAAATCATACACTCGTAGTAATGAATGATTCCATTAGTCTTGTACAATACAAGAACAACGTCCGTTCATGTATACCAATTTTGCAGATATTGATTTTGATCATGAAAGAGTCAATATTCTTTTTTGATACCAGGTAAACCGGACTTTTGAAATTGATCAAACTTTAAAAGGGCATAGGATTTGTTTGTAAGAATAACGCAATTCAAGAGTGTGTGTTACTGGTTTTACTTTATGTTCGGAGAACTACCAATCTCTGATTTTCCGGAATTTTGTGTACGTAACTATTTATGATATTTACAAAAATAATATTTCGTTGTAAACTATAATGAAAGTAAAAACATTTTAAATACAATTTTTGATTTTAAGAAACTATCAAAAATATTGCTTGCATGTAGAAATATGCGGTGAATCGTTTATCAGAAACAGGTAAATTGACATATTGACATATCATATATGTAATGGGTTTTTTTTCTAATTTTTCTAATTTAATATTGATTTGTATAAGAAAAAGGCAATGCTTTTTATTTTTTCCCGATGTTTATTTTGTAATCCATTTCATCACTATTGATATAGCAAAGAGACAGATCATTCATCCATAACATGCGCATATTCGCGGGTAGGTTAAGGCAACTCCGAGTTTAATTACCGTCGATATTATGATTAGTTTAAAAATTGGTTACTTTTATGAAAACAGTGCTGAGTATTAATATCAAGTGAATGTGTTCGTCAAGATATTATTTTTCTACATCGGAATCGAGTCGATCTTTGAAGCTGCAGCGCATGGTATCACGTGACAGTTAAAAAGAGATCACTTTTTTACCTCAACAAAAAATCAAAAAGTGTAACACTACCCCGAAGTTCATTTGTATGTATGATACACCAATTCGATCGGCAATTCATGTTTTTTAGTATAACTGCTAGAATCCTGTTGTTAATCGCATAAAATAAATATTGTCATTACTTATTAGAAACCCCCTCAACTTCTTCGATTTCATTGAAAATACTACGTATTTTTTATTTACAACAACGAAGCACAGGATTCTAGCAGCACTTTTCAAATATTTTTGGTCATATGCTTTTGATATTTGCCGAATTCAACTTTCATAATATTCGGGGTAGTGTTACACTTTTGCCTTTTTTGTACACACTGACAGAGGAAAGGCCGGTCAAGCCATATAAATGTCTATCTGCTTACCTAATAACATTCGCTGGTAAAACAAAATATCCATGCCTGTATTATCCTGATTATATCCTAACTGACACTCATCTAAATCTTAGGTATCTGTATAAAATAAATCTTATTTCGGCGTTGTTTACACTTCATTCCGATGATTTGTCTCCCGACATTGATCTTCTCTATTTAACATGCCTGTGACGTCATCAGGAGATTTCATTTAAGAAATAAACAGCAATTTAAAAAGTTCACCGGGATATGAAGTTGGTTGGTCACGTGATCAAATCCTGTGAAGCCCTTCGGGCTTCTCAGTAGATTTGATCACGTACCAACCAACTTCATATACCGGTAAACTTTTTAACATTGCTGTTTATTACTTATATTTACGTTTGAGAGAGACAAATCGTTCAGAACTGTAAAATTACCGAGATTTTATGTTTACAATAATCCAAGCGACAAGTGATAAGCGCGTGCGGTTATCGTTGTGACGTCACGGAAACGTTCACACAGAATTGAACGTTTTCGCTATTCTATAGGTTCATATAAGGAAGCATATTTGCAAATGTAAGTATAATGCATAACATATTTACAGTGTTATAATTATGATTATTTCGTGCAGTTCGGTATTTTTCTTAGGTCGCTGTAGGTTTCGACCAATCGATAAATGGGGCGTGTATATTTTAGTCCTGTCAATTTCCTATCAGTTTCATGCAGTCGCTGTTGGTTTCGACCAATTGATAAATGGGGAGCGTGTTGCTGTTTCTGTATGAAAATTAATGTTCAGAAGGTTGTGACGCATTTAAAACATTAACAATCCACTCCAAAGCCTTTATGTTGGTAAAAGATTGACAAGAATTAATACTGAAAACATTTTTAAAATCATATTTTTTTACCTGTTAAATAAAATATCAGGGAATCATGCAAGAGTTCTACTCTGGCAAATTGTTTGCATCACCATGTCACATTAAAACACGACTCACGTTTTTTTTGTTTATATTTTTTCACTCTATCCGGCAAATACTTGTTTGAAAAGAACTATATTTTGAGATTTTCTATTTGGAAAATAGCAGTAAATATTGTAAGTGATAAGTGATATGCATTTTCTGTGCTGTAAATATTGCATTTGTTTGGGTGGGCGGGGCATGACACCAAACAGTAGAATATGCGAGCACTCACATGTAATTATGGCGGGACTTCTATTGTCTATCTGATTTTCAATGAAAAATATTTCATTTTTTAAAGTAGTTGATCTTTATTTCACTTATTCAATACTGCTATGAGCAAGAACTCGTTCGTATGATAAATAGAATATACATGTACCATGGAATCATTTGTGTCGCAAATTTTATTTTCTTAAAATAATACATGTAGGCCTAGCTTACATTTTTTCTCTAGTTAATTTATGAAAAAATCATATATAAACCACAAAAATGCAAAATTTATAATATTTTAAATGTGCATAAATTTCATTATTGTTATCTTTAAAACCATAAAAGATGTATAAAATATCTAAAGTTTAAATCGGCCCAAAATCGGCCCCGTGGCACAGAAGTGGTTAAACATGCCTGTGTCGTCATCAATGATAATTATATGTAATACAGATAAATCGAAGATATATTCAGTTAGAAGAGTTTCTAGTGACATTTTACGCCTGCAGTTTTTATAATTTAAACCAGAGATAAAGTTTAATATAGCATTGAATCATGATTTTTTGAAGTATACAGTCTCATAACTGCAGCGGTGTGTGCATACAAATTGAGTAACGCGCGTTAGCGCGTTATGAAAATTTGTATGCACACATCGCTGCAGTTATGAGACTGTATACTTTTAAAAAATCATGATTTAATGCTTATATTTACATTTTTTTAACTTCTTGCCTTGTCTGCAAATGTGATTTATACCTTAAAATTCCTATCTTATCCTAAGGGTAAGTTAATATTAATGGAAGAGCAACAGTAACAGCGACAAGCGTGAACTTTGATTTTCGCTTGTGACGTTGCAGTTTACAGCGTTAAACGTTTGTGACGTCATAATAAAACTCGTCATTTTAACCTTTGAGTACCCGGTGATTAGTTGTTGCATTTAGAGGCATTTAAAAGATCACAGAATTTAATGGAAAAACACAGTAGAATGTGAATATAGGCTATTGACATGTTTCTGATTAAAATATGACATCGTGCTGCTTATTGTGACGTCATCTCGATCAAAGGAACTTTTACTCAATCGATCGCTGAGAGTTGCCTTATCATGTACCCGCGTTGTTTACTATTCATAATTCTTTATTAAACATGTAGGTTAAGCTTGAAGAAGTGGAGAGAAAGGGGTGTTTTACTACTTTTTAGCTCACCTGAGCTGAAAGCTCAAGTGAGCTTTTCTGATCACATTTTGTCTGTCGTCCGTCTGTCTGTCTGTCCGTCTGTCCGTCTGTCTGTCCGTAAACTTTTCACATTTTCAACATCTTCTCCAGAACCACTGGGCCGATTTCAACCAAACTTGGCACAAAGCACCCTTAGGCAAAGGGGATTCAAAGTTGTGAAACTTAAGGACCACGCTCTCTTAAAAGGGGAGATAATGGGCAATTATTGGAAAATTTTGAGAAATTTTTAAAAATCTTCTCAAGAACCATTTGACCAGAAAAGCTGAAACTTATGTGGAAGCATCCTCAGCTAGTGTAGATTCAAAATTGTGAAAATCATGACCCCCGGGGGTAGGGTGGGGCCACAATGGGGGGTCAAATTTTAACAAAGGAATATATAGAGTAAATCTTTAAAAATCTTCTTCTCAACAACTAATCAGCCAGGAAAGGTGAAACTTATGTGGAATCATCCTCAGCTAGTGTAGAATCAAAGTTGTGAAAATCATGACCCCCG
>WFKH01011925.1:8404992-8415216 GCA_016163765.1 Magallana hongkongensis | reverse complement strand
GGTGAAACTTATGTGGAAGTATCCTCAGGTAAGGACTAGGTAGATTTAAGTTTGTTCAAATCATGATCCCCGGGGGTAGGATGGGGTCACAACGGGGAGGGGGAGGGAGACATAGGAATATATGGAGAAAAATCTTCTACAAAACCATTTGTCTAGAAAATCTGTAACTTTAGTAAAAGCAACCTTGGGTAGTGTAGATTCAAATTCGTTAAAATAAAAATCTTGAGGAGTAGGGTGGGGCCACATTCGGGATTCAATTTTACAAACGAAAACATTTTTAATTCACAAAAACTGAAATGTTATAATATATATGGTTTTACTTATATGCAAACATTTTGCCAATTTGTGATTCTTTAAAATTGTTAAGACTTTTGCCCCTGGACAATTCTTGGGCCTCACAAGGGGTTCATAGTTTGATGTAGGTTTATATCCCATGTATAAACAATTGTCTAGGATCTTGTTGAGAACTGCGATGCTCAACATGTGATATGAATATAAAATCATCCTGTTAGAAAAGGGACTTAATTATAAACACAAGAATATCTACATGTATTACTACATTGTCCAGATATTTTGTATTATGTCGATCTCCATTAAGCTGATTTTATCATGCCTATTGTTGCTCAGGTGAGCGATGTGGCCCATGGGCCTCTTGTTTATAAATCATTTCTGTTCTCCTCATGAACTATTTCTTTGAGGTTCACACGGTTAGCAGTCACCGTAACAGAAAAGCTATACAATGCATCGTGGATTCCGCCTTTTTTAAAAGCAGCATTGTGGCAACGCACTTTGGAAAAAATAACCATAGTGCGTTAAATTTGGGACCAAGTCAATGCATTTTGACAATGTACGTTGATATGGTCAATATTCACGCACAAACGTGTGCAGGGTTTTGTCAAAATTGTTAAGACACTCAAATATGAGTGAAAGTTGTTTCAGCCTAGCTAAGTTCAATGGGACCTTGAAAAGATAAGTATTTATTGATGTTTATATAAAAAGAAAAGTATTCTGTGGTTTTGGAGTACTGAACCGGGTGCTTTTGGCGTGTTAAAATGTGACTCATATCACTAGGCTAAGTTGGATTTATTTCTTCCGTAACATTTTATATTTAATTATAAAAAATACCTTTAGATTTTTAGTTAATTTTTTGTGATGTCATACACAAGCCTTCTATGTAATTCATTAATGAGCTTTCTTTCATTGTTCGATAGTCAATTTTATTATTTCACAGCAATACAGTTAGAATCTTTCTATAGAAACACTTTCAAAATACTTATTTCAATTCTCTTCCAGTTCTTTACAGCATCGCTTTAAAGAAGATGGGGGAACAAGATAGCGCAAATGCCCATTTGGTTTAGTCGTAAAATACAATTTCAAATTTAATTTTTTTTCAACTCAATATACTAGAGAATGTTATTATACATGTTTACAAAAGTACAATTTCTAACTATATTCAGTTTTGAATATTTAAAAAAACGGTAAGAAAAAAAATAAATTCTAAAATTTAGGTGGTATCGAACCCACAACCTAAAAACCCTATCTTTATAATGTGACTTAATGTCTGCTGCTCTAACCACTGAGCCATTTCAGTCACAACAAAACTCTATTGTTAAATGCTATATGCGACTTCAACCACGGATTTACGGACTTGTATTATTTTTCTAAAACGTTCAATTGTTGCGATACAAAATGACATTTTTAAAGTATAGTGGGTCATCTCTCCACTTTTTTGTTGATTAAAATCGGTTTGATTTCCTTTAAACCTTATATAGACTATGAAAAAAATATGGAGCTCAGACCCACTCTATAAAAGAAAAGGCATTGAAGTTCTAAAAATGATACTATTTGGAGGTTTTGGCACGCACACGCCAGTTTGAATCAACCTATTCCAAATATTTAACTTATGTAAGGGTTATAAATCGATGTAATGGTAAATATACATTGTTTTCAATAATGTAGAAAGAAATTATGAGATTTGTTGATCTTTTAATTTTATAGTTTCTTATCTATCCTCATATAGGCAGTTTACACGCCTTATTCACCCATCTTCTTTCAATACTTTTATTCTTTCCTTTCTTTCGAAATTTTTCTCGATGGACCTTTTTTAAATTGCCTTATTTTACTTGCAATACAGAAGCATATCTGTGGAACTTAGAAACCAGTCCATAATATTGATCAAACCTTGTTTATTCTTATTTTAATTGTTCCCCGATTTGAATATAGAGCAGCTGTATAAAAAGGTTTTTGGGACAGGTGCAAGGGAGCTAAAATACAATTTAAATAGATAAAAAGGATGTGTATTTAACGCAAGAGAAACAAAATATAATATGTATTTTATGCATCAAATATCAAAATATAAATGTAAACGACCGCCATTTTGATTGACTGCCCCAGATTACGACATTTAAAACTTCCACATAACGACGGTCCCTTAAAAATACAGGTATGTTAAATTTAATATCAGACTTTGTACATATGTACCAATATAAATCCGATTCAACAATGTCTCTAAACTGAAAGTATGTGTAACCTTATCATAAAAACCTTGATAAATCTGTATATTTTCTGAAAACAGAAAGGGCATGACAACATCCCCAATGACTAGACAATGGGGTTTTTCGATTGTTTGTCACTACTTGTCTGGTATATCGGAGTGTCCTACTATATGACATAATTCAAATAAACAACCACGTAAAGCATCTACATGTGTTAATGTGTTTTGTCCCTAGTCTTTTTATTGCTTTACATTTTAGTTATGAAATGTTTTTTCTTAATAACGATTTTGAGGTTATAGATATTTTTAGACTAGTTGATCGTTTCAAAGGACACCTTAGCATACGCGTAATCGATACAACAGTCGTTGGTTTGACCTTTAAAAGTTTAAACGTGGTAATGCAGCCATGCATTTGATATCTGAGGTGACTGGCGTTATCGCTTAATTCTATATATAGATTGGAAACCCTTTGGCAAGTTGCGTGCTTTAAATTTTTTAAAAGTGTGCTAAATTTGGTACCAAGTTAATGCACTTTAATTTTTACTGCTTTTATATAGAATAGACGTGAATTTTACGGCGAACCGTACGCGCATAATTTACGCGCATGTAACAATTCGTTCTATCGGCCCGTTGCCAAGCGTGCGAGGGAGAGAGAACGGATTGTCAACTGCGTCTAAACCAATCAGATTGCAGTATTTAACATGAAAGTATAATAAGATGGTTTGTTAACACAATAGTGAATCTCATTTACCGTCTTTGAGAAAGGGGTTGGAATGGGGGTTAACCAATGATACAGGTCAATTACCATATGCATGCAGTTCATTATCTAAAAAAATTAATTACAGAAAGATGGCACAACTTTCCTACCAAAACATATGATATTTAGCAACATGGAGTAGACATATAAAAACTGAAAAGAAATATGCTTTTTTGTAAATTAATTAAGTTCAGTGATATTTAAAAAGCGAGCTGGTCAAACAATAATTCCTTCAAAAAAGAATCACTTTATTATAAAACAAAAAGTTCAATTAAAAACATATATTATTATAAATGTTAAAAAAGCATTAGGGTGTGTGTTTTTTCTCTCGCACTAATGTTCCTAAAAATCATATTGTTTTTGATAAACATGACTACCGTATCCTTATTTCACATTATGTTTGTTTATAAACACATGCAATTGAAGCCAGTTGAAATGTTATACATTGATCTCCATTATCAATGTATAAATAAAAGTCATTTTCGTTGCTGACATAGCCCAATGTAACCGATAAGAAGTAATTAAATTTGCTGCATGCACGAAAAAGAAAAGGTAGTTGCTGAGCAATGTTGTTTATGTCATGTTTGGTCAATGAAAATCTCCCGAGTTGTGCTTTATGTCTGAATTGTCAAACTACGTAAGCTTATGAGAAATCATCTTCACTAGCTAAGGTTTTTCAATCCCCCCATAAACCATTGGCAGATCTCGGTGATGCGGTGGCGCTATCTAGCGAGCAACTTGAGTTGCGCCCCTTGCATATTTACATTTAATTAAATCGAATGAAACAACGGGTTATACACACGCTGCGGCATAAACGGCATAAATACAACTTGATAAAATGTTGACTAGAATCGGAACATAATTAACGATGCTATTAAATAGGAATGAAGTTATAACCTAGAGAGTGTTTGTACATGTAGGGAGTTGTATCGAGAAGTGACATGTCGCTGATATATATGAAAGCATCCATGCCATCAACCAGGTATCGTCGTCGTGAATTTTGCACACAAAAGATATCAAATAAAAAATACTAACGGGATAGGCACTTCTACATTCACCATGTTTACTTTCCATATTATCTCGCAACCATTGACAAGTTTGTAAATCTCTGTTTAATTCCATGCAGCCATGCTGTAAAATATATCGGATTTTTTATGCGATCTGGTTAAACAATTGTTGGGGATCGAGGCACTGTACGCGAGCACTTATACCTCAACTTGTTAAAAGCACCAAATTAATGTTTCACCAAAGATCACACGTTTATTCACAAGCGCCTGTTTTAAACGCTGCAATTGGATTAGCTACTCGCAGCTGCAGCCAATCATAAATTGGGCTTGTCATCGAGTTTTTGAAATGAGATCAGCCAAGGGCACTTGTCTAGAGAAGATGATGAGAAAAATTCTTGTCGAAAAACTATTTATCAAGTTAACTGAGAACGTGTTGGGTTCTTTTTTTTTTTAATATATCCACTGTGCTAAACAAGGTTAAAACAATCATAATTATATTGTATACAAAAGTATCAATTATTTCGGCCAAACCCTGAACATTTTTTTTTCCAAATTAAAGTATATCAACGCATTTTAAGCTGCTTGGTCCGATTTAATATCAAATTTTGTGAACACTTTTAAAAGATGATTATGCTAAGTATGTCAGCTGACTATGGATTTGCGTATGTTAATTTGACTAATTAAAATGAAAATAGTATTTGAGCCATAATTTAAAAATCGTTAATATAGACATTTCAATAAAAACGGTTTAACATTCGGTTAAGCTATAAACAATTATTTAGAAAAGAAAAAATCCATAAATTTTAACGTGAAAGTTGGAATGTTTTTCTAGATCTTTACACAGAGCTCTTCATCTTAAGGAGATTTATCAAGTCTCAAAATGGCAACGGCCATCCAGTCCTCTTGATGTGAAAACAAAACATGTATCAAGATGTCTGGTGTGTTCAAGTTAGTCTCTGGAATTACCTCCCCCTCTCCCCCGCCTCTGTTTGTAGTACTATTCGTACTTTCATTGCTCATTATAATTAATTTACTAGAAAGCTTTATTCTCCCTTTAAATGACACATATATTAAAGCTTTCCCTATATCATAAGTGATACATGAAAAAGTATTTCGAGTGTCTCCTATAAGTGAGTGACAGATGTAAGCACTTTAATGCATTAACGAATATCATAGACTATATTGTACAATACTGAGTTTACATATATATTTGTATATATCTTACCAAATTTATCATAAAATGTATCAAATGTTCTTGTTGCCAGTGACTCAAAACAAAAGTAGCACATGGTTTGTTCACAAAAAATCCATATTTTGAACAGTTCTACACGACATCGATCGCTATCATACAAAAAAATACTCCATAATTTATGCACCAGCTGCGAAATAACAATAATAAAACATGGAGTATGAACTCCGTGGAAGTCGACGAAACTCGGAACGTTGATCTAGCTATATTTATAGTCAGTCCGTCTAAAGTGAGTCCTGCTTATTCATACACTAATTGTGCAATTTATGCTGAGGTAGTTTATAATACTTATTTTGTATGTTTAGTTGGGGAAACAAATGTTATTATGGTGGTTTTTACAGTGTGGAAAATCGATCTACTCTTTGTCCTGCGCAAATCAACTTTTGCTGAGTCACCTCTCAAATTTCTAAAGTAAATTCCACATCAACATAAGAATTATTCTAAAATTGTATGAACAAATATGAAATTGCAGAAAAGAAGAACTTACATGTGTTCATCCAGTTTTAGTCCGCTGTGTATTCGTGGACTCCAACGTGAGAATTGTTTATTGAATAAGATCGAGTCTTCAGTGTCGTAAAACCTATATAGACGAGCTCACTTTTGATCTCAATCTCACTTAACAAGATGTATATACCCGAGCATAGTGGGACCAAGATCAAGTGATATCATCTTATTAGATTTTGAGGAGTCGCGAAAACGTGCCTGGAGAGATGCCAATCAACTTTCACTTTAAAAACAGAAATGAATACATGTGAGGAAATCCCCTCCCTTCCGTAAATCCACTGCAAGATCCAGATACATGTACATATAAAATAAAATCTAAAATGCTTAAGTTATCCAATTATATCGATATCAAGTCGTCCTGTCCAGGGGATCTTCCGGAGTATTTTGAAGTGCGGGTGAAGAGAGCACAGGCACCTGAATTTTTATCAATCAGTCGCTTAATAAGCCAAATACAAAAAAATTCTACCTCCTCTATATGTATTTATATATAGAGAAGGTAGAATTTTTTTGTATTTGCCTGTGAAGAGAGTAATGTTGAACGTTTTTAGACCTGGTTATTGGCTTTTAAAACTGTTCATACTATTTTGACAACAAAACTTCCTCTTTCGTTTCTGTATATTTTGTCTTCTCAAATCCAGTGGTAATTGTTGCGTTTCCATTTCGTAAGTAAAATACATGTCATTTTCATCTTTCCTGTTTGACTAAACTGATATTTCATTAAAAATATGAGCAATAGCTATGGTCACCTCAGCAACGAAACTGCTATATCTCTTTTCCTGAAACGGGGTTTCAAACACGCCTATTTCGGTAACTTTGCTATAAATTGATAAGTTTAAATTTTCCATGGGTTGGGGGACGATACTTAAACATGTACACAATGTTGTCTAAGCACACGCAAATATGTCATCTTTCAAGTACACTTGTATAATAATAATAGTTTTATTTCCAATTTTGGGCCCAGAGGGCATACGAGGTCAACAAGAATGTGTATATATGTATTATTCTGAAATTTATATAAAACTAAAACAGAAACATTTTGTAATGGAATAAAATTTGTTACAATGAACAAAGCCTATACAGTGGCGTATCAATAATGTATCTTCTCACAAAATCGAAATTCATATTCACATGTACAATGTACAGTAGTCTGCGAGAAGATTATTACCGAATATCCCTAAATGTCCTGATATGGTGTAGATATCAAATTCCTTTTCTTTTTAAAAAGCAAGGTCAATAACCTTCATATTTATTCTCGAGTTTTATTATAGAAAAGATAGATGTTAGAATGTGTAATTAATTTAGGATATTTTAATTTAAGATGTACACGATTAATTGTAAGTTTAAAGAAACTACTAGCATCTAATTTACTAAGTAAGACTACTAGTAGGTAACTGAATGTTAACTAAAAGGTCTGGAAAGGTGACTGAATGGCACAAATATGCATGCCATTCAGTCACCTTTTAGTCAGATTTCAGTTGACTGAATGGCATAGCTTCACCCTGTGAGATGTGTCGCAGGAGACGTCTGGGGCATATTCTAACCACAAGTTTTTATGCGGTTTCGTTTTTATCTTTATCATTTACTCAAATGCTATATTTAAATACGCGGAAGAATTAAATGCAAGAGCCTAAACAAGCAAGCACTTGATACAGTATGACGATGATCGTTCAAACGTACACTAGTAGAAATACTTGGGAAACAGAGATGTTTTAATCCAGAGAGCGCTAGTGATAGTATTTTGAATCTGCATTTTTCTGTTTAACGTTTTCTAATTATTTTGAGGGTGTGTTATTATCTTTCCCTTTTTATAAATTACACATATTTAGTTATAAGTTTTGCAAACAATATACAAAATAAAATATAATCATATCTTGATTAAACTGCTCTTAAACAAAATGAAGTTTGAACATTTAAAGGTTGGGTATTGTTTTAAAATTTTACGTGCCAACATTTTTACCCGCTAATTTTCTTCATTGGTAAGATTGTGTAGGTCAAGTGGCCCAGAACTGACATTAAACACAGTGAAATTTGACATATTTAAACGTTAATAACACAGCAACGAGCAATGTTGTGTTGCACTCAGTAAACACATCCCCGCCCCAACCCAGAAAATGCTTGAGTAAAAATAAAAAAGAACTTGATTAAATATTGCTGACATATTAATATTTGGTTTGTATACATTGTTTATATTATAAATTTAACGATGCATACATGTTTCAATAACATTTGCTTCCATTCTGTAAACATAAGAGATACAGTTTTCCAAATTAGACCACGCTACATTTTATGCATAAATCTTGACCATTTGTTAGACTCCATCCTAAAAATACTTTTGATAAAAGGATAAGTTTTCACTCTTTACAATTATTGATTTATTAAAGTGGAGTCTAGACCCATAATGAATAAAAACTCGTGGATTTCATAAAAACTTAAAACTTTTTTATAAGTGTCAAACTATGAAAGTTTTTCATGGTATTCAATATGTGTCAACGAAGTTCAGTGTGATAGGCCGAGGATTGTAGACAGTGCCTCTCAGCTGAGTGGGTATTCGAATCTAGCGGTCGTTTTCTTTTCTTTTTTTGTTTCTGTGCTTTGGCTCCCTTTTAAGTCAACCTTTAAAAAACAAAATTTACAATAGATTTACTTTGGAAAAGATTTTAAAATTGTCAGATAACCAAAAAAAAACCCCTAAAACACAATGTATTGTCCTGTCAAAATAATGTCAAATAAACAATAGCGCTAGCACAGTCAGAGATCACGTTGTAATGTATAGAAATAAACATAGAAATGAAACTAATGAGAAATGTACATACAGTATAAATGAATGTTTTTTAATGAAGTTCTATGTTATAGTATTAATTACATGTACTGATGCACACATTCAAATGTACGATTTTTTATATAAGATTTACATGAGTCGTTTAATATATCCTAGGTGCGGGCAATTTGACAGGCATTGTACGCTCTTCTCCTTTAGACTTTTGTGATATTTCTTCTCGTGATTAAAACAATTGTTTACAATTTTTAAAGGTTTGTAGATTTAAGACCTGCATTAATCCCATCAAAAACTTCTGCCTTGCAGAAATATGAAGAAACATTTCCTTTTATTTTTATTGGGGTCCAGCGGGCGAAGCTCCCGGAAGCTGCTGAATTCTAGAGATTTTGTAGAGTAAAATTGAAGTCTTCATATTTAGACTTTTGTGACATTTCTTCTCGTGATTATATTTAAAAGTAATAAAATTAGTTATAATTTCAAAGATTCGTAGAACTATTTAAGACCTGCAGAAATCCCATCAAAACCATCTGCCTTGCAGAATTTTATTCTTATGAATGGCAGTTATCAGTTTAAAAAAGTCTAGTTCAATGGGACGATGAAAATGAAGTTATAAAAAAGATAACGATGACATCTTGTGTCATAATAAACATGGAAGAGTCGTTAAAAACAAGCTAGTATAACCAGTTAGGCCTACTTAAAGGTCACAGGGTGACTGGTCACATGTATATGTAATTTATACCATTCTTCATACTACACCGTTGCGTTGAAATTATAATCTAATGTAGAGAAATCAATCCCAAGAGTTTCCAAAAAGTTGATAATTAAGACTCGCAAGCTGTACATTTTCTTTGTCAGAAGGAGTGCGATTTAACTTTATTTTGACAATTTTTTTTTGGGGGGGGGTCGAGTGCGCCCCCACCCCCTCCTTGAATCCGCCACTGAGTTTAACAACTGCAAGATATTAGCTGATGTGATGAAGCGAAGAAGTATCCAAAATGGCGTCCTCTCTTGTATTGTCATTCCGAAATACTTTTTTTTTCTATACGAGTCCCTGTGTGCGTCCTTCACATCACACGCACCGCACCTGACATTATATAATTTTCTCACACCGTGTGTATTATTAGGTGCAGAATATATATTTTCATTATTAGAAAAATATATAATGTCAGGTGCCTGTGCTCCCACAAGAGTCGGCGATTTTATCAATTTGTTGTAAATAAATGATCGAGAAACAAGCAAAATTCTACCAGTGCATGAGCGTAGCGAGCGAAGCGTCAGGATGGCAATGAGTTTTCTAGACTTTATTTCGCTATCCAACCAATATTAACACCAAACATCAACTCCGTTGTATTATTTTTTCAATTCATTTCATTTATATCGATAAAATTATTCTTTAAAGTCATTTTAATTCCATTTCTGCACATATCGGTCTTAAAC
>WFKH01011925.1:8388264-8404660 GCA_016163765.1 Magallana hongkongensis | reverse complement strand
TACTGATGCACATGACAGGCTTGAATGCTGAATCTGAGCCAAAGGTTTCGGATGCTGGATGAGGTTTAGTTTTTTGGAACAGGTCACATGTTTCATAGATATTAGTACTATTTTAAACTTGCACAGTTGATATAAGTATAATATAAATGAATTGCAGAGGTAGCTTCAGATGCAGAGCCTGATCTCCATTATCAAGGATGCTAAAAAAATCTCCTACCTCACTTAAACCTGCTTGATAGATGTGTTTGTTGTTAAATGATATAACATGATTCCTATGATATAGTATTACATGTACATGAAATGATACACTATTGTTTTATATGATACAATATTATATCGTATTGCAAAAAGTTATATGATACGATATGATATTTTATCAAATTTTTTGTACATTATGATATGATATTGTGTCATGTAATTGTTATGTATAGTGTTGTATATTATGATACAATATTGTAAAATATGATATTGTATTATATATTTAATATTTTATGACATGATATTGTTTCATATGATATTGCAATATGTAATATTGTATCATATGATACGATATTGTATAATATAATCGTATAATATGATATTGTATAATATGATATTTTGTTTATATAATATATTTATTATATCACATGAATTGTATAATATGATATTGTTATATATATTATTGTATCATATGATATGATATTGTATAAGATGATATTGTATTATATAATATATTACTATATCACATGATATTTTATCATATGAAAAGATGCAATGTTGTATCAAATCATATGATATAATATCATATGTATCAAATATGATACAATATCATACAATACAATATCATACTATATTATACAATATAATATCATATGTTACAATATTGTGATGTATTATGTGATATGATATTGTATCATGTAATACTATATTGTATCATATATTATATAATGATATTGTATTATGTGATCAAATACAGTAATGTATGACACGATACAATGTCATATCATATGTTTCAATAATATATAGCATAATTTTTATTACAGTATTATATTGTATTATATGATACTATATTGTAAGTATCATAGGATGCAATATCGTATAATATATTATTGTATTGATAAACATTGTATCTTACAATACGGTACCGTATGAAGTGAGCATATGATTATCATACAATTTTTTTAACATATGATATACGATATTGTGTCAAAACAGTTTCCATGAATATCCAAGATCATTAACTATGATTTTCATATCATATGATAAAGGTGGTCTCATAAAGGTGATGCCTCATAAAGGTGATGTCTCGTCTCGGTGAGCTTTGTAATCTGTGATTACCTATGTTTGTGTGATTGATAGACCACAATTAATTACCTTATTGTCTATAAGGACTTTTGCGGTTTTTATTTTCCCGATTACGACAAAGAGCACACGGCGGGTGTGACCGGTCTGCAGAGGATGCTCACTCCTCCTAGGCACCTGATCCTACCTCCATCTTTTTGGAGGTCCGTGTTGCTCTGCTTTGAATTTGTATTTCGTTTTATGGATTTTTGAAATGGTTGACGGATTGTTAAATTGTCATTTTTTCATTTTAAAAATCACTCTAAAACAAGGCAAAAGATGACTGAAACTGTACCTAGTTCTCTACATGTAATAGATTTGCTTTTAAAAGTTGGAAAACAAATGTTGCATGTTTATAACAGATTGTTAATGTATAGTTATAAATAAATGTCAGTTTAAATGCTATCATGGATATAATTCATATATTTATTTCAGAAACAGCTGATGTAAAGTTTAGAGGGAGAGACTCAGAGGACACATGCTGTAGATATAGTAAGTAGATATCAATATGGCCAGATTTTAGCATTTAATGAAAGATCAAGTCTTATTGATTAAAAAAAAGAAAACTTGTACCTAATCTACTTGCACTTTTTTTTCAAATTATTCATCAAATTATATTGAGCAATCATGCAAATTAAAGTTGGTTTACAGTAATTATTTGAGATCGTACAGTGTAACAAGTAGTACTCATAACTGTAACAATAAATTACTGGAAAATGGCAAGGGATCAATATATTTTCAAATCTGTTATAGAGACATTTCATATAATATACTATGCATCATGTGCATATTAATACATTTTCAATGGAATTCTACAGGATAACTTCACATTTGTTTATAGCAATTAACTGTTCAATTTGATTAGTTTTCTGTACTTGGAAAATTGAATACAAATGTACTTTATGTGCCTCCTCCGTAAAATGGCAGAAGGGATGCAGTGTTACTGTGTTCCATGACATCCATCTTTATTAATTAACTTTCTGTTCATTATCTTTTCAATGGTTTCACACATTCAACTCAAATTTGATATATGAATACATCATACAAATTGATATACCAGGTCAAGTTTGAAGACAATTTTTGAAAGTTTAAAATGCTTTTTGAACTTTGGAAAAAAATCAGAAATTTTCAGTGTCTGCGCTATAACTTTTGAAGGGATGTATATATTAAGTCAAAATTGCATATACAGGTATCTTACCAGAAAATACATGTCATGATACAATATATCCATCTTTTTCATAAGAAGTCAGAAGAAACTTATCTCATTAAACTAAGCCAGGAAGGTTAGGTGATTTTTGATAGAGTTATGGTCCTTAAAAGGTTGAATTATTCAGTAAAAAAAAGGGGGAGGGGAGGAGGGTTCTATTATACTAATTACTTGTTAACTTCTGTGCCAGGGTTCTCCTTAATATCACAAGTAGCAGGGGAATTAGAGTAAAGTAGGAGGCACCATATGTGAGCGCCAAAGGCGTGAGCCTGCTAGGGGGTCCGGGGGCATGCCCCCCCCCCCGGAAAATTTTTGAAAATAAGAAGCCATTTGAAGCAATTTCCTAATTTCCTGCATTCCAGACACAAAAATGTAGCATACTGATGAGTAAAAAAAGAACGAAGTGTTTAAGAAGTGACCATTCACTAACTCATTTTATCGAGAATGCATGAATGAACAGGTTTTTTTAAGGACAAATAGAATGTTGGAACATGTTCTTTCTTTTCCTTTGCATGTTTCTGTTACTCCTCAGGTGAAGATCTGTTTCAACCTTACACAATTAGGAACCAAAAAGTTAAATAAAAAATTGCTTCAGTCTTCCAAAACCTTTATTTGTTTTTGATTTAAATGATCTTTTATCAAAAGTTTCGGCAACATGGACAAGATGAGTTCGGTTGTCAGATAGTGAAGTTATATTAATTCTTAATTATTTGTTTCCGGAGACAAAATGGATTACAACTAGTGATCTTATGTGTTTTTCTGTTCATTGCAATATTAACAATCACTTTAAAGTGTATTTGATGTACATTGAAAAAAAAAAAGTAAAAGACGACACTCCCCATCTTGTATTTATAGGAGGTCCTCGGTTCAAGCTACAGTGTATGTGTAAAACAAGTTTTCCAATTTCTCCAACGTTTTTAGACGAGATCTATAGATTGAAAAATGATCAAATGACTTATCCCTTTCGTCAGACTAAATCTATGTGCCGCATAATTAACACATCGTGTTGAAATGTACAAGATACTCGATCGCCAAACTTATCGAAAGCAACGGAAGTTTACCTTTGAGTGATGTAAATTCTTCAAATAATCACGAAGATATTCCGAAAGCGTATGATAAGTCAAGAGAGAACAAAAACCCGTGAAAAGACTCCTCCTGGTTTATCTTATGCTCTCTGATCTCTTCGATGTGTTTATTGGTTATGCAGCACAGGATCGGGATCGATGTACTTAATAAAAGTACCCAACAACAGAAGGAATCTGTCACCATTCTGTGGAATATCGTTTATGTACTTAATTCTTTATGAAAGAAAATCTTAAGTGTTAAAAACTTTGTTTCAGTTACAATTATAGTAGGCGGCTAATTTGCTACAAGTAGGGGGCGAGAAATCGCTGGGTGCCGACTCTAAAGGAGAACCCTGCTGTGCTGAATATTTGTTATGAACTGGTCATGTATTTTCTACTTAAATATTTGCATTGTATTTAATTCTTCTGTACACAGATCAGTTTGAATTTAAATTGCGTACGTACAGAAAGTAAACTCTGATTTTAAGAAATATAAGTAGAGAAAAGAATAGTTTGTTCTTATGAGTACTAAGAACTCGTTTTGAAATGAGAACTGAATGAATGACTTTTAGTATATAGTGAAAAAAATTGTATGTAACTTTGATGCAATTTCTTAAATAAAAAGAAACACAAGCCGCAAACCTTACTTGAAGAAATTCAGAATCTTGACATCTGTCACTTTTTAAAAAAGGCAACACATCCTATAAATACACATTGACTCTGATTGTTTAAAAACATTAAGCAATTTTTGGCTATGTTGTTTCAGGTGATGTTTCATGTGATGAAATAGGAACTCTAATCAGTACAATTAAAAACTAAAAGGCACATATAATTCACCTCTAATTTAGCTGGATTAGATTAGTAGGAACACTCTGGGTGGGGTCGGTCTTTATCATCAAGTTTTCACAATAGTTCATCATATTACATTATTATTTTGATAACTCAATTGTATATATATTTCATAGTTAACATATTGTAACAGCCTAATTTATTTTTCTCTTTGTTAGCATATGTTAAGGTCAAACAATGATAATAAACCACAGAGTCTAATCAGAACAGAATATGCTAGGAGCATGAAGCAAGTAAGTATATATCATGTATTTTAAAGGTAAGAGAAACTGAAAGTGGGTAAATGTGTAATTTACAGAGGCCAACAAATCTGAATAAGTCTATAAATGTAAAGTATGATCAATGGCAAAAAGGCACTGGACTGATTGGTACAAAGAAGATGGAGTCAGAGTTCAACAAAGAAATAAATCAAAACAAGTTTATGATATATCCTTAAAAAATTTATAATTTTAATTCAGTTGTGTTTAACATGTTTAAAGCTGAACACCGCTCGTAAGTAGCCACTGTCACACAGGTGTATAAACCCTCGATTTCGTTACACCTGATTGCACACCTGAAACTCGTGGCCGATGTGTGGTACTCCTTTAGTGGTCTTGGATTTTATGCATTTTTTATTTTATGTGCATATTCTGTTTGTAAATAATACATTCCTCTGTCTATTTGATGATGGTATTCTTCTGGCTTGAAAAAAAATGCCTAAAATTTGATAATATTAATTTCATTGTGACCAAGTAACACAGCGAGATGCAGGTCCACACAGATGTGACCTCGACAGCGAAATACTTTTAACTAGTAAGAGTTCTGCGGCTCACATGTATATAGTGGTTGTAGGGATAGTGGTGATAAAAGAGAAATATGGCGGACTGTGCCTTTTTATGAGCGGTATTGCTCAAATATATAGTTAAATTAGTAAGCAGTATTCTTGGTCAAGAGTCATTCTTACTCGCAAGTGATGTGGTACATGAGCCTCCAGCTGTTTTCTAATTGTTATTTTATCTAGGTATGAAAATTAGTCACTAAGGAGTGTGACATTTTGTATAAATTAAAGTAGATTGCAAAGCCAATTATCCTGGGGTGTTGCTAAAACGCGAAACGGAAAGCAGAATGGAAAACGGAAATGTAATATCAAGTTTATTGCTTTGAAGGGTATATTAATAGACTGGCCAGAAACGATCATTTATTCATATCTAATGAATAATTATGTTTCCACTTTCTTATTCTTCTTCATCCAAATTTTGTCCGGGCCGTAACTTAAATACCCTTTGACATTAAGACTTCAAACTTGAAACATAAACAGATAGTATTGAGAAGGAGTGCACGCCACAAAAAATTTTGACCTTGACCTATTTTGTCCTTCAAGGTCAAGCATTTTCAGAAAAATGGTTTTCAGACCATAACACAAGATTCCTTGAACATAGAGACTTTAATCTTGTATCACAGATAGATGGTATATAACCTAGGTTAAACCTACCAAAATTTTTTACCTTGACCTAATATTTTTATTTCAAGGTCAATTTAAAAAAAATCATTTTTCATCTCCGGATTAAACTTTGACAGAAGGACTTCAAACTTTGAACAAAGAACAATAATAATACACTGAGGTGTACTATTGTTCAATATTTGACCTTGACCCTTGTCTTTACTCAAGGTCAAATGAAGAAAAAATAATAAAATTCTGTCTGGACCATAACTTAAATATCCTTTGCCATTAGGCCTTTAAACTTAGGACATAGATAGATGGTATTGAGAAGGAGTGCACGCCACAAAAATTTTTTACCTTGACCTACATGTATTTCGTCCGTCAAGGTCAAGCGTCTACTGAAAAATATTGTTCGGACCATAACACAATATTCCTTAAACATACAGACCTTTTACTTGTATCACAGATAGATAGTATATGACCTAGCTGGAACCTACCAAAATCTTTGACCTTGACCTAATATTTTTGTAAGGTCAAGTTAGACAAAAAAACATTCTCTGTCCTTATTTAAATATACTTTGCCAGAAGGACTTCAAACTATAAACAAACAACAATAATAATACCTTGAGACATACTGTTGTCAATAAGTTTGATGATCTAGCGAAAAAGTGAACCATACCTAACATTTTGACCTTGACCTATTTTGATCTCAGGTCAATCATCATATGAAAAAATTCCTTACAATAATGACTTGTATCATATATGGATGATATATTAAATATAGCTGAACCTTTCCAAAAATATTTGACCCTGATTTGTTTTTCAGATTTTCAAGGTCAAATTTAAAAAAGATTTTTGACTTAACCAGAGTACAGTACCGATATGACATTTATACTAGCTAACATCATTCTTTTTCACTTATTAAGTTTGCCCCATTTTACAAACCTTTGGGAGAAGGGGAGACATGTGTTTTTTGTTAAAAAAACAATACCCACTAGTTATAAACATGTGGTTGTTGTTGATATACTTATGAATGTCTATCAGATATACCATTGCATTCATTTGCTTTAGTTGAGTGCGAAATGGAATAAAATTGCACAATA
Organism: Magallana hongkongensis; assembly: GCA_016163765.1. Lineage (NCBI taxonomy): Eukaryota > Metazoa > Mollusca > Bivalvia > Ostreida > Ostreidae > Magallana > Magallana hongkongensis. The sequence goes on along the minus strand of WFKH01011925.1, from coordinate 8,397,697 downwards.
TTAAGAGTAAATTAGCTATATAACTTTTTACTTATTGTTCTTGCATGTAATGGCTAGCCCAACAGCGTAACGCAGTTAGTGAAAGGGTGTCATGCGTTTTATAAATATTATATTTCAAATATGAATTACCGGTATATACATGTACTTACATGTACATCAACATTGAATTTTCGGTGTTCTATACGATCTTGAATCATAAAGACGATATCATCGAGATAAAAAACCGAACGACTGACGACATTTATGATCATCTTTAATAACAAGTCTTGCTGCATCATCTATTTGCAAACCTGTCCCGCTATTGTAAATATCATAACACCAAGAATAGCATCATTTAATTGGACCAATAACGTTGTGGTTGTCATGTTATGTTTTCTTTTCTCTAATATCGGCATTCGTTGTCTAAATCTTCTACTGTTTTAAAATACTTAGTAAAATTAGTATTTTTAGCAATGTACTTTTGTTTACGTTTGCCTTATTTGGCAGTTGTTTATTCCTGCAGCTATATACATATGATCTGCATAGAGAGCTATAGACGTTGTCTGGTTTAATTTTCCAATTATAAATTGGGACTATAGTTTGTCGATCCCAAAATATTGATGCAACACATAAAAAAATGCACATGCTTATCAAAGAAGTGCAATCGAAATATATGAAACGAGAAATATCAAAGAAAACTTCATTGACACATCATCATTCTTTAATCGAAAAAATTCACAGGATCGAATACAGATTTCTTCCTAATATTTATAATGGGAAATGTTGACATCTTTTCTCCATTCGGAAGTCATTCAGAAGACCTCGCACAATATTTCATTGTTATCATTCGGGTCTGTTGCAATGCAAAACCCCGTAGACTTCTTTTCTTTTAGCCGTGTATTGAAACTTGATGAGCTAGAAAGGGTGTTCTAAAGAAGAAATCTTGGAAATTTTTCATACTTCTGAATCAACATTGCTTGGACCCTAGGTATACATAAATATCGAGTTACTCAGCAAAATTGAATCGATGATATCTTTGGACAGAGTATGGTTGTTAATTCATGTACTGTTAATTTTGAAGAAATCATATATTTTCTGAATAAATAATATCATAATTATAATCTTGTTTTAAAAATTAATTAAAAAACATAAGTATATCGTTTTAGCATGATTTACAAATCTATCAAGTAAATAACATTAGATAACTTAAGGTTTTCCGTTCCGTTCCGCTTTCCGTTCCGTTTTCCGTTCCGCATTTTAGCAACACCCAATTATCCTGTGCTGAAACAACTCAATATTTTTATATGAATAGTGTCATTATCATTACACTGCCCTTAAACTTATCATGTGAAACATGTGTGTATAGGGTTATCTAAATAGATAAAGTGTCTAGTATTTGAATATAGCACACAATATTTGAAGGTAAATATGACAGTTTATTCTTGTATAAGTCTATTGCTGATTTTGCAGTAGTTTCTGTTTTTCTCATGACTGATTAACCTTTACCTTTCCCAAAGTAAATAAAGGATATAATATTGTATTGTAATGTATGATGTAGGCTAGAGTATCGCCAGCCACCTTACGATATGATACGTATCATGATATATTAATGCGATACGTCATGTATTACGATATAGTTGTCATTCATAAATAAACTGTTATCTATGTTTCCTACCTCTATAAAGAATGATATTGCATAAGGAAAATAAACTTCTTACAAAATCAATCAACAAACTCTACAGATGTAAAATTCAATTGAATAGAACAAAATTTACAATAACAAACTTTAATTGAAATTTCTTAATGTCTTCATGTTATGTATACTATGAACTATTCTAGAAAGTCAATGAAAATTAACTCATGGGCCCTCACGATCAATACAATCGATGTATTGTTACGACTTCTAGTATGATGCATATATTTTTGCAAATTTTTACCCCCGCTCTGAAGGAGAGGGGATATACTGTTTTACCCTTGTTTGTCTGTTCGACCGTCCATAACAAATTTCTGTCACATTTATCTCAGCAACTATCAGTATTTGCAGATGCCTGAAATTTTAAGACACTTTATGTTTAACAAATTGGATGTAAACTTCCTTTTAAATATTGTCGTTGCTTATTTTGGATTTTCAGATCAAAGTTGGTGGGGGGAAGGGGTTAATCACGAGTGAGAATGAGAATTGGCTCACAGTTATCATGCACTCAGGGGTGAGACTGAAATCTATCATGTTGAAAAATGACTGATTGATAATTAGAGATGTGTATACATTATGTAGTAACTACATAAGGCCATATAAAACTAATATTTAGATTCTCATCCTGATTTGCAAAAAATATGGGGCGGATGACGGATTTTATTTATTATTTTTTAAGGCATAGAGCTAATGCTCGGCAGCCTTCTAGCGATCAAATGGATTGGTAAACGTCCAAAAATTCATTCTCTGCACCGCCTTTTAAATGCGCATAAGAAATAAGTTCCTTAAAGTATTAAACGTATTAAAAGATTTTTATTCCATTTTTTCAACTAAATTGTGTACATGCATGCAAAATTCCCCTGGTTATTGACAACTCATTTCATAAGTATAAATTTGCTTAATCAAAAAATGGCGGATGAATACAAAAATGTGTAAAAATTCACTTAATACTATATTAGTTTATCGCTTACATTTTAATTTGAGACCGTGCTAGATAGAAATCAAATTTGACATGTAAATTTATTTGTTATCAGGCATGGTCTCCCCAAAAAATGTAAGCGATAAACATATCTAGTGATTTTGATGCAATAAATAAACATGATAATGCAGTTGGTTTGGTCGCAGGCATTTTAGGTAGCACATGTTGTGAATTTGTTTGTAAACAACCATACCATAGGTAATCTTGTTTCAAACGGGAATTGAAATTTAAAAAAAGTATGTTTTATTATTATAATAAGGGACACACTGTAAATGTATTCAAATTATGAACCTGTGAAATTTGTTCAAAGACTGTTTAAAGCAGAAAAAAAAATTAATAATTTATTTTTGAACTTTGAAATTTCTTCGATTTTTGTAACCATGATGAGTTATTGTATTATAAATGCATCACTACCTATTTTATAAGGAAATATACTGATTTTTGTTCTTAAAGCAGCACAAAACATAATTCATTTACTTTTTTATTCTAATATTATTTGATATACAACTATATTAATTAGTACAGAAATTCAAATTATTGATATCATTCGATATAAAAGTAAATGTCAGCTCAACGCCTTTGTGGCCGTTCCGGCCTTTGGTTATTATTTTATTTTAAAAACACCTTTTTCACCATTCATGTTCTAGAAATAACAACTGCTCTATCCTCTCAAGTTGTTAATGCTGATATGTCTTTTAATTTCATTTTATTTCAACTTAACTGTTAATTTATGAAGACATTTGTATCCTTGGGTGCAGCTGCGAGTAGCTGATCCAATAGAGTGTTGTAAACAAGCGCTTATAAATAAACTTTAAAAGAAACACGTGTGATCTTCCGTAAAACAATCGGTGCTTTTCACAAGTTGAGGCACAAGTGCTCGAGTGGCAGTACCTCCACATGGATGATCTAACCAGATCACTATTAAAAACGATATATTTTACTGGATTTAATAGAGATTTACAAACTTGTCAAAGTATGTGTGATCGTAGTAGGTCTATGGGAAGTAAAAATGGCAAATGAAGAAGTTGCGTTAGTATATACGTCCCTGCTTTGGGTTTTGCTTTTAAAGGTTCAGTGAGCTGTATTTTGTTAATTTCTTCTGTCCACAATGATTATTACACTGATACCTGGTTTTAGAGCTTAATTGTCTAATGAATGCATTGATTTCATTACAGCGACTTTTTCACTCCTGGTACATGTCCCTACAAACGCTATAAATAAAATATACCTTGCTTTCTCTAGGTTTTATCTTCATTCCTATTTAATAGCATCGTTAATATTGTTCCTATTCTCGCTAGTCAATGTGTTTTCAAGTTGTATTTATGCCATAGCATGTATATCACCCGGTAAGCCATTCAATTAAAATGTAAATAATATACAAAAGGCGCAACTCAAGTTGCTCCCTAGATAACACCACCGCATCACTGAGTTTTCATAATGAAATCTGCCAAGGGTTTATTGGGAGAGGAGTGGACCGAAAACCCTTGGCTAGTGAAGATGCAGTTGAATCTAATATGGCAACCAAATGCTTTTATTATTTCATGTCAGTTTGCCCAGACTTACAAATTGATGAAATGATGACATCAGTCGTACTTAGTCGTATTTATTTTCAGAGGTCACTCTATATTTTAAAATCAACTCCAAATAGTTATAACTGTTTTTAAACATTATTCTGAAAATGATGAGTTTCAGTGAGTCATTACTAAAAATCTGTTTTATGATTAGACATCATTTTTAAAAATGATGAAATTCAGTCTCACCCATCACTGGTTATCATGTTTTTAAACTTATTGAAGTATTGGTGGGCAAAAACATAATTAAATTGATCTCTGCATTCAATATTAACATAATGATATCTACATCAACCTAATTTTAGGAAAGATAAACCAAACTATTGCTTATTTTCATCATGTTCATGTATTCAAAACATAAAAAATTGAGAAAATTGAATTTGAAAATTTTCAACTCAAATCATGAAAATGTCACCTAAAACATTCTTCCTTGATTTACAAAGAGAGATCTAGAATTTCATCTAATTTTATAATTAATTAATAAGGAAATTCTGGTTTTAAATAATGTTCTCATACATCATGCATTTATTAAAATGTTTGATACTCATGCTTACCGGTATTTGTATGAATTATTGTGGGTTTTTCTCTTTAAAATAGAAACTTGCACAAAGATTGAGCTGGACCGTTACATATGGATGTTATGTTGACTGGTATGATAACAAGTTGTCGAGAATAATATCTCTTACATTTTTGGATAACTGGATGTACAGTAGATTGTTGAAATTAAAATCTGATATAAAATTATATATGAATGTTAACCATGTTAATTAACTATTATTGTTTGGTGAAGTGTTTTATCAAATTTTTTTTCTATTTTGTTCAGGACTGAGACCATACGTTAAAATAAATGGATTAAACCAGAAATTATCATAAAGATGGAAGATGTCCAAGAACAAACATCTTTTATCTACACAGTATTAGTTTCTGTGCTTTCAGGTTAGCCACAATTTGAGTTATTCTATTTGTCTCGGGGGTGGCTGATACACAATATACTGATTACTTGGTAATACATCATGTAGTAAATCAAATTGAATGTAACATGCGTAAATGTGATCACCTATTAAGTAGTAGCAAGAGAGTTATTTTATTTGTCTTTTTTATCATAGGATACACAAATTGTAAAAAAAATATGGCAGTAGTGGCACATTTGATTTTGTGAGCCATTCAATTTAATTAAAGTTTAACTTGTAAAATCGTTTTTCTTTGATATGTGCTATGCAAGATCTAGCAACATCCAGTACAAATGGGTCATCTCGGTGCAACTTTTCAAGTATGAACCAAAATGTGTTAGCCAATCAGAGTAAAGCTTTCATAAGCATTTCTTATTGTATACAAGGAAATAATTTCAATTACCTCTGTTTTTATTTTTGCCCTTGTTGTCAGCAGGCGAATTTAAGACTGGGCAAATTCTAATGTCTCAAACTATCTCTCTTTACTCAAAACTGTGTCTGGGTGAATTCAAGATGGGCTGAAACTGTTTGCAAGTGTAGGAGGGCAAAAAAATGTATACAGTATTTTGATAGCTTTATCTCCTATAACTCCGATACTTAGAGTGTATATTGATGCCAAATAAGGGTTTTCCTGCCAAAAATTGTGTATAAAACTGGTCCAATAAAGTATTTTTTCTTGAATCATCCAAAAAAACATAAACTTAAGCATATTCAATACATGCACTTGTTTACCACAGGACTTCGAGCATTTATGTTCTTTGGTGATAAAGAAACGCACATCTAAACTACCAGCTAAAATTTCAACAGCCGCAGCAGTGATTTTATTGGCTATTTTGAAGGTCGCTCTGGGATGACCCTGTACGGGATGTTGTTGGATCTTGTATGGCATATCATAGAGGAGCAATTTTACAAGTTTATTTTATCTAGATTGGTAGGCAATTTCACATACTGGAGATTCCTTGTATTATACGAGTACTTTATTCTGTGAATAATTTGTTTTGCATCAGATTGTGAGAATATAAAATCGCAAATTCCAAGTTTGTTTGCGTCTTTTGTACCTATATGATAAAGCATGTGACTGTTTAAAATGTTCTGGTCTCTGCTTTACAGCTAGTAATTATTTTTTCAGCTCTTTGCATTATATGCATTATGGGGTTGCTTCTTCTTGTCATAAGTCAAATAGGAAAGGAGAAAATCCTAGATACAGAATCAATGAATGGAAAGTTACATGACAGTACAGAAGCCACTGACTTTGTTCATTGTCATTTTATTAATGAAACGGACACAAAAAGACAGTTTAAAAGGAAAAAGAAACCTGCAGATAGGGAAGATGATATTCTGAAAATTAATTATGTGGATTTTATTGATTTGGATGATAACCTTGCATCTGATGAAGAAACATTGGTCACAGAACTTCAAGATGATAGTATAGTGGAATTCAGTATTGAACTGCCTGAAGAAACAGAGCAATCCTTTCGTCAAGTATCTAGAATTAGAAGGTGCAGAGCAGAAATCGTAGGAAACTTTGAAATGGATCCAAACTTAGAGTTCACCAAAGAAGATGATTGGTTGAGTGAGAAGCAAAGAGAATCAAACTCTGGAAGAAATGGGTACAAGTCTGATGCACCTCTACTAGTACATGTACCTGGCCAGTCCTGTCAAGTGGATGTTGAACAGGAAAACATTAAAAGAGAATTCTATAATTCTAATGTTTCTGGCCATTTCTATTGTTACAATAGTATTTTAGAGTCGCCAGAAGTGGACTCACGCTTTAGCTTAAAACATGAAAATATGTATGATAGTCTGCATGTTTCTAATAAGGTCACGACTTGGAATAATTCACCTGATTTGATAGATGGAGACGACATTGATATAATGGTCAATGATATTGTATGTTATTATGCTAACACAACTCAACAGCCAGAAAATGATTCAGAGAACAGTGAAAAGAGTAAAGGAATTGAAGCTACAGTATGTAAAACAACAAATTCACAGGAAGCTACAGTCTTTCTGGAATGCACAGAGAAAGTTGAAGTAAAAAAAGATAAACCAAAGAAAAAACACAGGCTGGGTAGAAGAAAAAGAAACAAAAGAAGGATACATAGATCATTAAGAGGTATCATTAATTGGCAGACAAGTCTGAGGAGGAACCCAATGGTACTGTATGATGTACAACCAGGTATGACCGATGGTAGAACCACATTCCAGCAGATAGCTCACAGCAACAGTAATGAAAATAGTGAAGACACCAGGGGGTTAGTGAATGGTTTTGTGGCAGAAGTGCAGCCACATATTGCTGTACAAAGTAAATCTATTATTGAAAGAGATCACCTTCATGCTAATGGTGTCCAAGAGACTCTAGAAGTACCCCTTCGACACCAGAATGGGATGGTAGTTGATAAATCTGCACAGATAGTAGATAACAAATCTACACAAGCGACAGAGGAGGAGGACAGAGAGAAAGGAGCCACATATTCCTCGCCCCTTCAATCAGCCTCCGCATTGAATGGCTTCTCCTTGACAACAACAGAGACTCTCGGTAGTTTTTTCGACAGCGTGTCTCTGCTTTCTGTTGGGGAAGACGAAGCTTTTGGTTTTGAGTGGATCCGCCTGAAGACGTTCTCTGACTGGCCTCTAACCTCCATCTTTTCTACCACTCTGGCCCGGAGCGGCTGGGTTTCTCTGGGAGAGGGGGATAGAGCTCGCTGTTACAGCTGCCATGTTGTTCACGAGGGATGGAGGATTGGTGATGACCCAGACCAATACCACAGCCTTAACTGTCGGTAAGTGTATCAAACAAAAAGGTAAATTGTCAGGTCCAGATATATCTTTAACTTTAAAATACACAGTAAACTGGTTTTACAGCTCAGATCATTTTTTGTACTAAATTGTTTTGCATGCTATGTCACTGCCTTGCTTCTGCTTCAGATTTAAGAGTGGTCAATCAAACAACATACCCATTTCCCGCGCGACCTCCAATCAAACCCCCAACCTGGGGCAGATTTCACGAGACCATCAGCAATATCCTTTCCCTGGGAATCCGATATATCCAGAAAATTTATTAGGAGGGGCGTCCTCTGTAGGTCGCCCTGGCCCTGTACAGGGATTAACTGACCAAGGATTGAACAGGCCCCAACAGGATTCCTTCCTACCCCAGGAGTCAAACATTCAACCCCAGGAAACAAACCTTCGACCCCAGGAGAACTACCCTCTACCCCAGGAGTCAAACATTCAACCCCAGGAAACAAACCTTCGACCCCAGGAGAACTACCCTCTACCCCAGAGGAACTTGACTCGACCCCAAGAGATTTATCCTCGACCCCAGGAGACGAGAGAGACAAATACATCTGCATTGACTGGAAACCAGAATGTCACACCTAGTCAACAGGTAGGAAACAGTTATTGATCTCTTTTACACAGGCATCTCTGTCTCGCAGGAAAAAAACAATTGTCATTATTTTATGGAAGTCTTCAAGTCTTAGAATAGCCAAAACAGGGTGATAAGGAAGTCATGATTTTAGTAAATAATAAGCTCAAGGCCTGATGCAGCATGTTTCGTTATGCATTGCACTACTTTCTTTGCTCTGATGTATATTACTTTTAAAGAAGATATTTTTGTGCAAACATCAAACACAAGCATGATCTTTTATAATTATATATTGCAGCTTTCAGCAGGACTTCCTACCAGTGAAGTATCGACAGCTACCACCCCCAGAAACACTGACTCATCCAGAAACACAAACACCCCAACCCCACAGGTTCCTACAGACAATCTCCACTCCACTGCAGCGGCTGAGGCTCCCTCACCCCACAGTAAAGAGGCTCAGCTGGAGGCTCTCAAGAGGGACCCAATGGGAATCAACTTTGACCGCCCCAAATACCCGTCATACGCCATCCTGGCAGTGAGAATCAGTTCCTACACTGACTGGCCCGCTGCTATGACACAGACACCGCGGGATATGGCCCTGGCAGGATTCTTTTACGCTGGGTATGGAGATTATACAAGGTGTTTCTTTTGTGGAGGAGGATTGAGGAACTGGGAGGCTGGGGACGACCCCTGGGTAAGTGACCAGTTTGTGTGAGAGGGTGACTGAGGGTGGAAAAACAGAAAAGATGAAGGGCAGACTGTAGGACAGACATGAGGGTTGAAGGAGATAGTTTAAAATTTTGATGGAGAGAAAGTGATGGAATCATTATGACAATTAAAGACTGACAGACTCACCAGAGGACAGAATGAAAGACTGACAGACTCACCAGAGGA
>WFKH01011925.1:8377463-8388254 GCA_016163765.1 Magallana hongkongensis | reverse complement strand
AGACTCACCAGAGGACAGAATGAAAGACTGACAGACTCACCAGAGGATAGAATTAAAGACTCAAATGAAGGATTGAAGAAGACATGGACAGAGAGAAAGCGTAATTGAATGACAGACAGGCAAAGGGTCAGAACAATGATGAAAGAATAGACATACCAAAAGACTGATTGAAGAACTCTTGTGAGGTTTTAAGGGGGAAAAATTGGTACAGAGATGGACAGAAAGACTGATAAATAGAGAGATGCTGACAAGGGACTGGTGTAGAGGGAAAGAAAGAAGGACATACAAGTGGACAGATTTTATTTCTTTAATAAAACAATGAAGGAAGCAATTTAAGACTGAGATGAGGAAAGGAAGAAGATTTTGATGAATAAATCATGATTTAATTTAAAGAAATCTCTAAAGACTTTTTCCTACATGTTACTTGCAAAAATGTCATATACTGAAATATTTATATAACATCACTTTTTGTGTTTTTTCCTTAGGTTGAACATGCCAGATGGTTCAAAAAATGTGCTTTCGTTCGACAAAATCGTGGGCAGGAGTTTATAGACCTGGTTCAGAAACGTGCAGCGGAATTGGTAAGGAGCATTGATCAGATTCTCGGAAATAATTGTTTATATCAAAATCATTGTGATTGCAAGAAAACTACTCAATCACTTTATTACAAATATGTTGTATTACTATTTAGATTGCAAGTCTAATCATATTAATTAGAAATTGATAGGCATTTTTAGAAGTAGTATATTTATTGTCATTTTCTTTGTGTATGGCAATACTTTGTTAATGTATCACATCATTTCACATTATTTATTATTCACACAGGACGAACAGGGAAATCAGGAAGAAATAGGAAACCAACAGACAAACACAGCTATAAGTATGTTACAGAGAGAAAATAGAGAAGGAGTATATAAAGAAAGAAGTGGAAAGAGAGAAAAAGAGACAAAGACGAGAGAATGGGGCAGAAAGAGAGAGGAGAAATAAAGAAGAGACAAAAGACAGAAAAGGGAGGCAGAGAAAGAGAAGAGAGGGAAGGAGACAGAAAAAAGAGAGATCAGAAAAGATAGAATCAGGAGGGTGGGGGAAAAGGGGGGGGGGTAAGGTGAATGAGAAAGAGAGGGAACAGAGAAAGAAATGGACAGACAGACAGAAAGGTGGCAATGCTAGAGAGAAGAGGAAAGAAAAATAGAGAGCAGGGAATGAGAAGTGGTAGAAATTGAAAGAGGAGAAAAATAGTGTTAGAAATGGGTCTCAGAGAGGGAGAGGGGTAGAGAAAGAAAGAGGTGAAAAGTAGTGCTAGTGAGAGAAAGTGTATAAAGTACATGTAACAACAAACAGTCAAGGCATGCATGTTCATTATACAGACAAGTCATTAAAGAGCTGTTAGTTGGAAGGGTACTTGATGCAGATTATCAAAATAATCATGATCATACAGATTATCAAAATAATTTGACAATGATGAAGTTATACAGTTATGTTTGATTGGTAAGGAAGTACAACTGTATATACATGTAAATATTGTAGAAAAAAGTCAGTACATGATGATTTATTATTGGGGCATTCATTAGCTCTAGTTAGTGATGTTCCAATCATCGATTATAATCGAAAATCTGTCGATTGTTACCACATTCTAAGCGCTCGATCATAAAAGGTTTTATTACGATTAATCAGTTGAGGTTTTTTTCCCTTTCAATGAGCGCATATCATAAACAGAATATTCTAGACACAAACTATCTAAACCCTAAAAAGGCGTGCGGTCTGAAAATGGCTGACATGTCAGACGAGCTCCATATCCTTACCCAGAAAATAAAGAACGTTCTCGGCTTTGGACATATTTTATTTTCAGGAAAATTAATGTTGGTCAGCCAACTACAGAAAATCTTTTGAATACAACATTTTTATGGCAAGAAATAATAAGTAAATTGAATTACAAAAGGCCTAGTAACAAGTATCTTGTTTATTTACATTTATTTAGCACTAAACTATGAAGTATAAAAACTTCCGATTATAATCGATAATTAGTTAGTTGCGGGAAACCGATAATGGATTATGAAAATCTCACCGATTCCCATCACTAGCTCTAGTACATCTACGCTTGGTAACTCTTGTTTTGTTTTCGTCTTAGGTGACCCGAATTCCGCCCAGGCGAAGGAAGAGAAGGTGATGAGGTCGCCGGCGGTAACCACCATCAAAGAGATGGGCTACAGCGAGGAAAAGATCAAAGCCGCCATCCACACCATCAAAAGCCGGCTACCCCGAGGTAGGGCTGTCTGTCAAAGTAATATCAAAATATTATGTCCATGGGGTTGGTTTAACATTGATATTGATATTGAGGCTGCCAAGAGGTAGGGTTGTCTTATAATAGACAGTGAAAATGTCAAAAGTGAATGATTATGCTGATTTATGGCTGGTCTATTGAAGGTGGAATGGGATGCCTTGAGATATCAAAAGGCAATGAAACTACATCATAATTTCAAATTTTCATCACTAAACCAAAAAAATTTTACCAGAAAATGCTTTTTCAACAAGGATAAAAATTGTAAATGCCCTAGCTGGGTTTTTTTTTTTTTTTTTTTTTTTTTTTGCTACCCATAGATCAGTAGCTAAAGCTCTCTTTTGGGGGGCTTTTTTGTTAGACATTGATTTAAAATTACGATGATAATTTTATTGTTTATTTCAAGTGGTAGTACATCGGATGTTTCTGATACTTCCATAATCTGAATTACAATGATTTTTAATAGTTCTAGGGTGATGTTTTATAAAGTTCCTATGATATATATTTTTCGTTTATTCCCAGGAAAGCACAAGGTCTCAGCCCAAGAAATTCTGGAGGTCATTTTCGAATTGAACCAATCAGAATCAGGGACACCTGTTGGCCAATTAGAGAGAGTCCCTGAGAACCCTACCAACAACACCAACCAATCAGATTCTGTGGCTGAGAACACATCTCATCACATGAGCCAATCAGACCCTGCTCCACAGGGAAATCAAAATGCTGCTTCTCCAATGGATGCTTCTAATGCTGGTAAATGAAATAGCTTAAAATGTTTGAGGATTTATATTTTAGTTTACGTGAGGGGGTGCAAGTTCACTGAAAAAAATGACCAGGTATAATTATCCTCTTGTTTGACAATTCAATAAAGCCAAGAGTATCCAAAAGGATATATACACTGTAGATCTAAAACCAGATGTGGAAAATTGGAAGGGGTTGCGGTGTCTTTTTGGTGTATTTTGCTGTCATTATAAATATAAATGATATTTTACGGCTATTGTTGATACTGTATTTTTGCCCTTCTATTATTGCAAACGATTTTACCCGTATTAAATTTGCCCAGAAACAGATATGTTAAAGAAAGAAATTTTGACACATTCGAATTTGCTCAATTTTAAATTTGCACGCAAACAATAAGGGCGAAAGGGGCGAAAATAAAATGTTGGGCGATTATTTCCCTATATACAGTTATTGTAATGATCTGTAAATTATTATTATTTTGTTTGATTCGGATTTGTTATTACTCGAGAACTTGACAGATTTTTGTAATTTAAACATATGCCCGGGTCAATGCAGGACATAATAGACAATTTAAGAGAAACTGAAATGTTTCATTTTCATCAGTGTTATTTGTGCCTTTTTTTTTTTTTGTAGATCAGACATCCCTTGATGATCAGGAAAATAGAAACTCTCTCCCAAATCCAATATTTGATGGTAAGCATACAAGAAAAATATGGTGTAAAGTACGTAGCAAGAGGAATAACTCTTCCATTCTTAATATACACAAAAGTCCAGTAAGGTTATCTTTCCCCTACGTTACAAATCAACCTGCCAAAAAATAAAAGCAAAGCAATTCTTTATGCTTTATATCTACAATTATTTAACATATTGTTTAAGAAGCTTTCAATATTTTGGAAAAGATTTTTAAATTGAAAACTCTGTAATTTATATTACCCCCCCCCCCCCCTCCCTAGAGGTGCAATATTTTCATACACAGTGCATTAATATGTAATTGATTTAGGATATCAATAAAAGATAGTCTGACTTTGTAATTGGTCCTTTTATTTGAATTTTCTGGAAAGATTCATATATAGAATTGTGACAAAAGATTTTTTTAAAAATGCAAAATTGAAATTTTTGTTTTGGTCAGAATTGACTTCACTGAAACAAGAGAACTCAAGCCTGAAGGATCAGATTATCTGTAAGATCTGTATGGAGAAGAATGTGTCCATCGCCTTCCTGCCCTGTGGACATCTAGCCTGCTGTGAGGACTGTGCCCCCGCCATGAGGAAATGTCCGATCTGTAGGGAGTTTGTCAGGGGCACTGTCAAAACCTTCCTTGTGTAAAGTGGCCCTCTGATAGGGACAGTAGCAAAACTTGAATTTTTTTCTTTGATAAATTGAATGTAATTCAAATTTTGGGGAGGGAGGGGGATAACTTTCTTTTAAGATAATAGTCTTTTCAAAACTTTAACTGTAGCTTCAATCAATTTAGGATCAGGTACAGCAAATCTGCACTCTTCAGAAAAGTCTGAAATTATTTGATACAACTTTTGGGATCAATCAATAATTGTTTCATAATGATCTTTTCTGTTCTTGACAATGTGAAACACAAAATTTGGAATAGTTTTAGGAGAATTCTTGTTTAAGTTAGAGAGAGTGGTTGGTCTCCATTGGCTAGCACTGGGTTTCTACCGGATTGAGTTTAATTTTATTATAAAGTGATTCCCCTTCATCGCACTATATATCTGTTTATTGTTGGAATTTTAAAGAATTCTCAAACAAAACAAAAGATTTTAGTTAACATCACTTACAGCACCATGGATAAAAGGGGAAATATAGTCGGGCCTTTAATATTGTCTTGTGGTCAAAATTGCTACATTCAAACATTTCCTGTTCACCTGCCACGCCCTCTGACACTACATGATGTATCACCGCATTGTTACTGACACTACATGATGTATCACCGCATTGTTACTGACACTACATGATGTATCACCGCATTGTTACAGCAGGCTTGTTTGTTCCTCAGTGAAGTATCGGACTGAGAGAAGAGCACACATTGTCTTCTTAAATTCAAGAGATAGACTATTTTGGATTTAAGAGCATCTGTTTGATCAATACATGTATTACAGAATGATATATATATCATTATATATATATTATATGTTATGCGAGATCATTTTCGATGTACATCATTTCCAAATGTTTAAGAGCTTTTCTCTTTAGAATATTTGTAAGGCTCGATGTGTAAAGCTTTATCATGGATACATATTTTATGCCATCATAATACACAAGTTTTAAGATGAATCAGCTGTGTGGGCAAAAAAAATGCTGAATGCAAACAAAAAGATGTTGATTAAGACCCAGATGGATATTTAACATGTCAAATTAATCTACCGATTTTTTCTCCATTTTATAACATGTTTACACCACTGAATGCACAGAAATGTAAGACAGTGCTAAAGTATCATGCTGAGAAATGGGAGAATAGGCAATGCTTTTTTTGACAAGTAGATTTAATCAAATGATTTTAACCCCATAGTAATACAAAGTGAGAATATCTGAGTGTAGGGGAGTGTCAGTGTTAAATCGACCATTCAAAGAAATGGCTTTGATTACAAGTGACCCGAGTGTATGAATGTGGGATTTTTGCCCGAGGGAGGGTCTCTGACTTGTGTAATTGTTTCAAGCAAGGACAGATTGACGTGCCTGACAGGGGAGGAGTGAGAGAGACTTCTCTGTACAGAATGATAATCTGGAGATCAAAGAAATGTGTAAAATTAACATCAATGAAACAAGAATGCAAGTAAAAGTGTAAATTTTAAGACTTAAAGGGAAAATATAATTATAATGAAGAATGATAATCTAGATATACATATATAAAAGGAATTAGGAACTTGTAAAATTAGTAAGACATCAAACAAGAACATAATATTTCAAAAACTGTAAATATTTAGACTGAAAATTTTTACCAAGAATTTAGTACGATATACATGTGTATATAGTACATGAATGTATATCAAGAATAAGGAATTTGTGCATATAGTTTTTTCTTGTCTTTATTGATATTTCTGTAATTGATTTTTCTTGCTGGTCATTATTGATGGAATATTAAATGGCAGGCTTTTTTTGCCTCCTCAACAGCTTTGATATTTGATTCACAGAGAATTTTGTTAAATGTACGTGTTTGTGATCCGTCCTTTGCTGATTAGTTTTAATTTGATATGCAATAGACTTGGGCTATGCTAACTGTGCTTGTACTTTGCCATTGTAAAAATGTTAGGCTACAAATGTTTTAAATTTGGTATTTTTTGTGTTTGTTTCATTTCTGATTTTCTCAATGAATGTAAAGGTTTGTTGTAGTTTATCTAACTTATACTCAGTGATTGTATTTTAACATAAAAGGCCAGCGGATAAAGTTAATTGGATTAAAGTACATACAGTTGTAGTGGATTTTACAAGTCAGCACTGATATGTTGTACTAAATAAAAGTGATTACATAAGTTTCCAATGTTTAAAAGGTCATATTTTCTGTACTCATACATGTTACATGTTAACCACAGTCCAGTTTGGACTGGGGGTTACATGATTCTTGGTTATACATTTTCTAAAATAATTTTTTATTTTATTCCTTATGTGTTATATTGATGTTTTGTGACTACTGATGTGTATCAGCCGCTTATATTTTACAAAATTTATCTTAACAGTTATTATAAATTTTTTCCTATTATTATTTCCTCACATTTTCTTTTGTTTTTTGTTTTTTTTCTTGTATTGTACCTCCTACCAATGCTGTAAATAATATTAACCTATTATACACAATTCAAATGTATGACAATAATAATACATTCTGTGTAAAACTATATATTAATATTATACTTAGACTATTGGAGAGAACACATAATTATATTCATTGTGCCTGCTGTTTGATCCGATTCAATGTATACTTATACATGAAAAAAATACTTATGAAAGCAAATTTCCATTTATTGGTAAAGCCAATATTTTCATTTATTGGTTAAGCCCATATTTACATTCATTGGAAAAGCCTATATTCACATTAATTGTGAAAGCCCATTTTCATTTAATTGGTAAAAGTCCATATTCACATTTATTGGTCAAATCCCATATTTACATATTTATATTTATTGATAAAACCCATATTCACATTTATTTGTAAAGCCCATACTTACATCTACGATTGTTTATATAATGACTTGAAGTAAAGAGTTCGGTGTCGATAAACAAAGCCGAATACACTTCCAGTACTAGATTAGAATTAACATGTACATTGTATTTATACAATAAAATGTGCTAAAACGAAGTGCAAGAGATTGGCGATTTTGCTTCGTTATTAGCGTAATTCGTTATATCTGTCAAGTTTACAACAGCAATTTAAAACTCACGGGTAATGAAAACACTTCGGTGTAAGCGTCAATTGTTTATTAGCAAGTTTACCATAACCGGGGTTTACTGTACCTGTACTGTTCAGGTAACGGGTCTACAATTACTTTGTTAAATGGTTTGCAATAAAGTAATGACAAAAAGATAATTATACATCACAAAAAACGGTACCTATGTGTACTTTGTGATGAAATAAAAAATAAAGCCAAAAACAAACAAAAAATGACAGAGTTTAAGACAGTTTTGGAACCCAGATATACTTATCTAGTTTGGTTTGCTGTCTTTTGCTTCTTGAAATGTGTAAATTGATATTTTTGAGAACTATGATTACAATATCCTTTTGTTTGTTTTGTTGATTTTCTTGCTAGTTGACTTTATATCAATAGAGTGTCTCATTGTTGTGTGTATTGTATTAACACATGTACTGTAGTTTTAACACCTACTGATCTGTACTGGGAATTTTGTATAGAGTGATATACTAGTACATGTATTTCTGTAAATAGCACCTATCATTTGTATTTTTTAGAGCAATGCTAATTTCATAACCGGTTTATTGTCAGATAAAAAATCGGACAATTTAAGTCGCCAAAGTTAAAAAATGACGTTTAATGTTGAAAGTTTCAACATTGTATATATTCAGCTGCAGATCCTTGTAGATTTTGTGGTTTGATTTATCGTCAGGGAAATTACCTATACATGTTTGTATCTAAACAAGATATTTTAGACGGGGAAATTAAGTAGGTGCTTTTTTTTCATCTTGTATGGCAGTATCTCACCCAATTTATTATATCTGACTTGTGTTATATTATGAATCCACAATTTATCTTGTTATTAAGCAACATTTAATTTTTCGAATTAAAACTGATGTATTTTACAGTACAGCTAATCCTTCTCAGTGACGTATTGTATAGAGTGGTTTAGCCTTCCTTATACTATTTGTATTGTATTTTGGTGTTTGTGTATTAATAAAAGCTAATCATTAGACTGTCAATGTTGTTTTGAATTAGACAATAACAATTGTAGTATATTTCCACTGTATGCGATCTATTAGTCTAGAAACAAAAGGAAAACATCGCATATAAATATAAATTACTTATATTTACGCTTGAGAAAGGCAACTCGTTCAGAATTATATTACCAAAACCGTATTTTTACGTTAGAAATAATCCAAACGTTATGCGCGTGCGATAATCTTTGCAACCTCATGCAAAAGTTTAATTGATAAATAAACAGCTGGTTTGAAAGTTTACTTGGATATGAACTCGGTTGGTCACGTAATCAAATCCTTTGAAGCCCGATGGGCTTGATCACGTACCAACCAAGTTCATACCTCGGTGAACTCTCTCTCTCTCTCTCTCTCTCTCTCTCTCTCTCAATTGAATTAAATTGAATCGTTAGCGTGGAATGATAGTTTGTCTACACAGCCTTGGTGTGTAAAAGCATTCGATGCTTATATTTATATATTTGTATGAAGTATTTGTGTATTGTCGTTTTAAAGCCATATACGCTCTTAGTCAGGGATATGAAACACAGATGGAACAACCATATTAACATGTTAAGTTCGCTTCCGCGACTAAAGACTTTGTCAAAAAATTTTATTAACGAATAGACATGATTTAACGATCAAATTGGTTATTTAAGTTTAAATGTTGCACTTAAACTTACAATAATAAAAAAAAATTCAAAACATGTGATATTTGTATTTGTGCTCATACGCCGTGAAAAGGCTAAGTGTGTTTACAGGAAATTGAACGTGGCAGATTTCCAATGCAAACAAAGCAAGTATACACTGAGTATAGATTTTAATAAAATTTTTAGTGTATAAAACTCCTAAATATTGCAATATATAATGATAGAAATTCAATATGCTCGTATAACAGAATAACTTGCACTGTTTGAATTATTTTTGTTTAAGCACTTGCACTGAAACAGTCATTGCATTTCTTTTTTTGTTGGGAAGAGGCCTCGCTGGATTTTTTTTTTCTGATCGGGATCGACATTAATATATAGGACAATGAATTCATACTTGGGAATTTGTTGTGTACTTTATTTAACTTTATTAATTGAGTGTAAGTATTGCTAAATAGTAAAAAAAATACCTTAAAAAGGAATTTAGTTCTTATTTTCTTTTGTTTATATTTCATAAAGCAACTTGAGCATGAACTTTAGTTTTTTCCTTCATGAAGGAAACGCCCCTTTTTCTAAAAAAAAGTTTATAGCAATATAATTAGGTAAATCCTTCTTATTTTTATTTTGATTTTATGTTTATTTTAAAGAATAAGCAATGAATATTTTATTACTTTTTATTATATGATTATACATGGGTTTTGGACAACTTTTCCTCGCTATAACACCTTTATACACATGTACTAAACGATAATTTGATAAAGGTTTATCTTGGGAACGCTCGCCTAGTATCGACCCATTATTTATAAACATTGCCCACACAGTTTATCTACTGCACCTCTGACGGGCTGAGACTTAGATCTAAATTGTTGGAATACTGATTGACTTTTCACAGGAAAGTGGACTTTTCAGCCCCGATGAAAATCCTAAAAGATGAGGAGTGTTTTTCACGGATTTTTAATTTTTTCTTTCCTTGGTTCTGCGCCCAACGTTCTGGGTATTGTGATAGACGTACAGGTCTCTATTTGTGATCCGCCCCCACTCAGAAATTCTTCGTCCGTCGTTCAAACTATCTCCATCAAACCCAGCACGAAGTCCTGTCAATGGACGATACAAACTGATCCCGGACGATGTCTGCAGATCTACTCGTCCCCGGGCGCGGATCAAGGCGGGGCGTACCTGGGGATTGTGGATGAGAATGAGACGGATGAGATCCGCCCCTTTGTCAACACTACTGTGTGCTCGAGTCAAGTGTCGGTTAACTACCAGGGCAATCAGACGGAGCCGGGGCCGCCTGGTACCGAGAGGACTGTTTATTACCTGGCGGTACCCCGTCACAGGAACACGGAGGTAACTCTCTCTCTCTCTCCGTCTCTCTCTCTCTCTCTCTCTCTCTCTCTCTCTCTCTGCCCCCCTCTCTCTCTCTCTCTCTCTCTGCTCTTCTCTCTGCCTCTCTCTCTCTGTCTCTCTTTCTCTCTGCTCTTCTCTCTGCCTCTCTGTCTCTCTTTCTCTCTGCCCCCCTCTCTCTCTCTCTCTCTCTCTCTCTCTCTCTCTCTCTCTCTCTGAAGAAAAAATAGCATTAATTATTTGACTTTGATTTTACATAATTTGTATAGATTAATTAAGATCAGATGCTTAGATTATTTCATCTACTCTGATGTTCTTTTAAGCTTTAAATTGTTAACATACCATTGAAGCTTTTCATTGATTTAGAAATTCTTGGAAACTGTTCAATTAAAAGAAAAATGATTTTGTTTTTATAC
>WFKH01011925.1:8333593-8360056 GCA_016163765.1 Magallana hongkongensis | reverse complement strand
GTTAGTACATGTATAAATATGAAAAATATTTGTTTTTCGACCCGCGGTTAGCTATTTTATCTATTTGTAATGCAGTTGCATCGTTGGAACCTGATTCACTGTTGTTGCGGCGGAATGTCTTTGATGCCGGCGAAGTGACCGAGGATCGAAATACGTCACAATACGGATTTTACCATATTGGTTTGACTTTTACATAGCGTTTTAGATATCCGGTATTGGTTTTGCTCTATGTTAAAGAGTGTTCAGAAATGGTAGCTAAGAACAACTATCTCTATAGTCTTTTTTTAAGGTGTATTCAAACGGAAGACCTCTTGTTGCTCGCAACGAGCGTCTAGTTTAATTTGTTTTTGCACTTTCATGAATGTTTGAAAACATTCTTACTTTTTATATTACTTTTAATACTTGTTTAAATTCAAAACTCAGGGCAAGGTGGACATTATATGTCTTACATATACAACTCAATACGACTTCTGACATGACTTCATACTGTAAGTTCTTTTACTTTTCAACTCACAGTTAAACTCTAATTAGATAGCGTAACATTTTTGATTGTCTATAGTTTTTACATAAACCCTATATGGTGAGAATGCAAAGTGTGAAAGCAGATAATGAAATTATTATTTGTTGGTATTTATCAAAAATGGTGTTCTATACGCACATATTAATGTTTAACAGGATCCTGACTTGATTAACAGCATTTGTCATAATTATTTGAGGTGGACCCTGATCCACAATCAGGTATTACAATATTTTGTTTTGTAAATACATCTATAAATTGTTTTTATTATGGAGATGCATATACATGATATTTTTCTAAATGTATAAATATATGATTTAAGCAATATTGCACATGTACATTGCAAAACTATTTGTTATCACCATATGTCATTTTACACCGAGATTTCATGTTTTTATTGCATCTGTGCAATTACTTTTTGGTCAATCCTCCTATAACTATACTTCCTCTTGCTAAGTTATTGAAATGGGGAATGGTTTTATTGTAACAAAATTAAGCAAATAAGTACTAACATATCAATATTATCATTCATAACTATGTCAATCAATACGAGACAAAACCATACAACTTCCTTGATTACATCTTACGATTGGAGTGTCCACTTAAGATGTGGTGTTAACAATTTAGTGAGGAAGTATAAATGATGATTGCAGATAAATACAATCGTCATTCGAGCTGATTAAAACAGCGTGTTGCTGAAAATTTTAGATAGTAAGAACATATGGTTCACTAAAATATACATCTGAATGCGTAGAAAGTTTGACCGATTGTGTGGATAATGTTAGTTTTTGTGAAAATTTATAAATTCAGTTTATGACTTATTAATATGATGTTGTGCTTAAGATATCGTAAGGAACAGAACAGGGAATATTATGAAAGACTGCCGCTACTGCCGAAACACGGTAAATATGAAGTATTGATCAGTATTCAACCAAAAATTTAAAGATATCAAATTCAATCTATAAACAGGTTGCGGAAAAATCTTATTTCCTCTATAAAAAGTTAACAACGTGCGTAAAGTTTATGACTTTTGATATCACTGTTCTATTACACATTCTTTAAAAAAGCAATGTTTTATGTTAAAACATTGAGATTATTTGTAAGAGCATAAACATTTGAATTATCATGTCCCAATAAGTTTATCTATGTAGAATTTACAGTTATATCGAGGTCTTAATTAAAATTGTTTAAAGACTGTTTTTCTATAAAGAAAAAACCCTATATATGTTGTAATTTTACCCGAAATCTAAATCTTGACGACAACACATTATGTGTATTGATCAACACGTTAACAAATATGGTTTTCATTTTGTTGTTTTTGATGTTTTAAGTAATACGAGTTCGTCAATATGGCAGCACAATTGCTTTAAGTGTGGAACAGATCAACAGAAAGTTCAACAAAGTGATCTGGGAAAAGGATGGAGCAAAAGTAAAACCCAAGAAAAAGAAATTTGATATTGATCATGATCTGCCACGATCTACAACCTTGATATTACATAACGTCACAGAAAAAGATAGTGCCATCTATCAATGTATTCTAAAATCTGAAAATGTCGTAGAATGTAGTGATCTTACTTCAATAGGTAAATCTTACTTCAATCGGTAAATCTTACTTCAATAGGTAAATCATATTTATGTTTAAATGAAATAAAACAGACACTCATTAAGTTGAAGAATTGCTTTTGATTGCCTTTATGTAAGAATATTCTTGTTCTTTCTTTCCATCAACAATGCCTTTATAATTATAAGTATAACATATCTTATATTATTATTCCTAACCTAAGGGTTTAATTGTCATCATTTTCATTTTAGAATTCAATACAATTAAATTGAACAAACAATTCAGTGAATCAAAGGCGGAAGAAAACAGAAAAGAAATAAAAGCCCGCCTTATGCATCAGCCAACCATCACTCCCAGCAGTCGTCAGCGGAATGTCGTCAAATACCACGTCATAATATCAAAACAAATGCAAACAACGGATGTCGTCCAGGAAGGTATGTATTTAGATTTACTTTTTTTCGTGCCCAATATCCTAATCTGTGACCTTCACGTTAATGTTGCATTTTCTAACATATTAAGGAGAGTATTATGTTTTTCTTTTATGTACTAAACTTTGACATTTTGATTCAATGACCCCCTTGAACTTAAAGTAATCATAACTTCTTCTTTGTTCTTAACATATGTCCTAACTTTTAACGCTGAATATAACTGTGAGTTACACAGTTCATTTCAACCGCAAAATACACATACTTAATAATTGATTTCCTGGGTCAGACAACGTTCACTTTTATCAAAATAAAATGTTTCGTGTGAAATAAGTCGTCATTAAGATGAATGCACGTTGCAAAACATTAGCAAGTTAAATAAATAACATACATCTTTTTCAATATTTAATTGTGAGTGTGAAAATCATATGATTATAACGATGATGAAATAACGAGTTTGTCTTTGTTTAAATTTCTAAAACGAGGCAAGCTACTGACATGTAATTTGATGAGACAAGACTATCAACAGTCTCGATTAAAGCCATTTTCGTAAGTTGTATAATCGAAACAACGATCTTGTCAACATAAACGAGCTTGTGTTATTAAATCAGCATATTAAGACGATTTAAAAAAAATACACATGCCTTTGAAATAGTGCAATTGAAATAGATGTAAGGAAAAATGTCCAAGATAATTTCATTCACACATTTTCATTTTTCACACGAAAAAAATCACAGGAACGGAAACGGATTTCTTAGAAAGATATATGATAGGGAATGTTGATACTTTTCTCCATTCGGAAGTCAGTCGGAATGCCTCGCACAATTTTCAACGTTATCATCCTGGTCTGTTGTAATACAAAATCACCGCAAACATCACATTTTTAAATCTTTTATTGAAACTTGATAGGCTAGAGGGGGCGTTTAGAAGTTTCGAAATTTTTCATACATTTGATTGAACAATGCTTGGATCCTGAGGTATGTATAATTATCAAGTAATTAAACAAAATGTGAAATGAAGATATCTTGGGACAGAGTATAGCTCGAATACTGACCGACGTTTTTCATTCTTATTGTGAGACCATAATTAATCACCTAATTGTCTACGGACTTTTCTGTTTTTTTCCCGATTACGACAAAGAGCACACGGCGGGTGTGACCGGTCAGCAGAGGATGCTCACTCCTCCATGGCACCTGATCCTACCTCTTATTTTTGTAGAGGTCCGTGTTTGCTCTGCTTCTGTTTTGTATTTTTAATTTGGACTATATTGAATTTGAACCCTGTTCTTTATCACCACATTTCATTTGTAAAAAAATAATGAAGTGAAAAATAATTACATTATCAACTGTCTTTGTCTGTAATATCAGTACGAATCAATTTTGAACCCTCAAACCTAATAACTTCATAAAACATGAGTGACACAAAATGGGCGTGTCTTATAGCATAACCGACCGATATTATCATCTCATAATATTTAAAGAATGATTCCTTATTACTTATATTTACATTATTTCAAATTTGTTCACTTTAAAACAACATTATTTAAAACCACTATTTTTTCGTGTAGCACATGCTTTTGTTTTACTGCGCGGCGCAGCCAATATCGTTTTTTGGTTATGCTATAAGGTCAAATCTATCATAATGCCCTTCGGGCTTTATTTGATTTGACCACGCCCCGACCGAAATTATCACCTCATAATACAAAAAGAATGATTCCTTATTCTTTTAAAGTGTACGTGATTAAAAAGAAATCCAAAGTATTAAAAGTAGTAATGAGTGTGTTATTCACATTGCTCACGTGACCCACAAACAGTTTTCGTTAAAGATTTTTGTATGCATACAAAATAAAAGCATAAAAAACCAAAGATTCTCGTGAATAACATTGTTACATTATAATCAGGGCCTGTAATAAGTCATTAAAAAGTGAACGTTTACGGTCCAGAATGGTTTCTGTAGGGATGATATTTTGTATGAAGTCAATGTTTTTCTTATATGTACTTTATAGTTCTCAAAACGTTACCACAATTAAATTTAATATGTCAGAAAATGGTAACTTGTCAGAATGAATGTAATCAAAGGAAACAAATGTGATTGTAGGGCTAAATCAGAACAAAACATATCGCACCTGTCTTTTTATATCATAAGATCTTTTGGCCCGGACGACGGAAACGGACATTAGGCGGATCCTTCACTATGGCGTGTTACTAAGTGAGAACTCACGTCTACACTGGCAGGGTCTGAATGGTCACTCTGTGGTCAACGAGATATACCAACGGTTTCATAATACCAACATCCGATCCAAAACAACAAGAGAATACCAGAGAAAGTGCGCCATTATAGGCAGTCTACGGTGCACAGACAGACACGTGACATTCATTTCTGGTGACGTCGAGTATTCAACGCTTTGCTCATTTCTGGAAAATGGTTGCATCACCAACAAACTAGAAGCTCTATTAGAGAGTAGAAATCTTGGGATCATTAAAAAGTATTTTCGGAAAAATGGATATTTACCAAAAGCAAAGGAAAAATGTATCTGTGTTCCTAAAATGTACTTTTAAACAATCCAGACAAACTAAAATTTTATAATTTGAAACCAATTGTTGTATATGAATTTTGATTGCCAAGATTCACGAATAAGATATATACTTTATACCAAAATCTATATTTGATTGCTTTTTGTAACTTGTAAATCATCATGACCCTGTCTTCATGGTTTAAAGCGATATTCAGATTACATTCGTTCATTTTTATGCCAATTTAACCGCTATCCTGCAGATATACAGACAAAGATCACGTTTAATTTAGTTTTCCAATAGGTCTTTTAACAAACATCATCAATTCTATTTGATCCTTATTTATAAACAATTAATAGCAGTTTGTGCTATATATTGGCATTCCAAAAAACTATTTATTATATAGTGTTTTGGAATATTATTATTTCGTAAACTTTTTGGAAAGCTATTGCATTTAAAACACCATATGTCGAACGAGAGCGACAAATTTCGAATTATGATAATGTGAAAAGCGAAAAACAAAATTCTCCTTTATGGCTGTTGCGGTGGCACTGCGATTAGATTGACCTTAGTTAATGAAAGGATCGTGAGAAAATATTCACATTTGTAGACAATACAGAATGTTAATCAATTGAAAAATGGTATTGTAATTATGATTATTTGAAAAATCTATTATAACTTCAACGGTTGCAAATATTTAAAACAAACGCTAAGACCGGCTTATTAAATTTTGGGGCACACCTTTGCAGTCATGAGACTTCATTTATAAAGTAATAATGATGTTATGTTTATAGAAACTGTTTTGATATTGACAATTTTTTATTTTACAACTCATATTGTCGCGAACTGATCTGTTAAGTAAACTCTTTGATAATGCAAAATGTTCGTGTATATTCATTTTCCTTTTTTTTTTAAACAGATACTTATATTTTCTCCTTAGTTTCTGTGTCCATTAGTTGTCATAATTCCCGTAAAGCATAAACACATTATCTGTTAAAACATTTGAATTCAAGCTAAGAAATTCCAGATTCATACCTATGCCTTTCCTATTTTACTATTGAAGAATCGATTTGGTTGAGAAAATAATTCTTACAAGAATTATAAAAAGTTCAATCTGAGATATTTTATTAATTCGGAATTCCTCATTACACCCGGCAGTACTAGTGTTCTCTGATATCATTTTGGTACCCTTTTGTCTTTTACAATGCGAAATTCCATAAAAACGTTTGAAATCTATGTAGGGTTAAGAAAATATAAATCTAATTTTTTATTGGCTCAGATGAACATAGTTTTTGTCGAAAGAAGAATTTAAGAACCTAAACGAAATACTGGCTCATATACATTTAACTTAAAAAAATGTCTAAAAGGAATGCACTTAGTTTGAATATTTTATCTTGGACATGTTTAGATAAATTATTAGTTCCCCCTCATCTTTTTTTTTCTTGTTTCATTATGCTAATATCATAAAGTTTATAAACTTATGTAAGAAGTTCTTATATAATGGGGAACATAATCTAAAATAATAATGAAGACTGCTGGATATTATGTATTTTAGTGCATTAAAATGTATCTTTTTTTTCGTTTATTGTATTTTATAATTTGATCTATCAAATATTGAATAAATGTTACGTTAACTATATTGCTTAAATCAGCAGCAGAGCTTTATATCACGTGTAAAAAATTATTACGACTTCATAACAAAGCCATGGTATAGAGAGAAAATGAGGTTTGTCAAGCATTTAAAAAAAAATATTTCTTTTATCTAAATTATGAAATGCAACTCGTAAACGGTAACAATCAGCTATATACATGTCCCGTAACAATGATAAATATCAAAATTATAACAATATAAATATAAGTAATAAAAAATCATCATCCAATAAAATATTGAATTTTAGACCAGTGAATTTTAGTGATAGAAATTATCTTCCGTAGGTTACTGTTACGTCATATCTTATTTATATATTCACCGGAAGCCGGAAAAAATCGCAAGCTTTGATTGCGTTTAATAGAGGTTTTATTTATATTTTGCTAAACAAACACTTTTATTGGATATTTAAAAATTTAAAGGTAAGTCTTTTCTTTCACTTTTTACAATACAACATGCTAAAAATGGTAAATTTTTAGACAATTGAATGACACGGAAACTCCCATCGCTATTTTAGTCTTAGTATAAAAAAGTACAAACACACATAAATTTATATATATATAACCTTTTAACCTTACTAAATATATATGATGGTTTTGTAAGAGATAGATTCACGTAATATGCAGAACGTTTAAAATGTTTGGTTTAGATATAAAACGATACATAATGTAAAATGATCGCGGAAGTGTTCATCATGTAGGTGATACAGCAGTGAAACAGAAACAATTTCTAACTTTATTCAAGAACCCGATTAAAAAAAAAAAGTATTGAACTGAAATCGAAGCAGTACTAGTAAATCCAAAATTGAATCGGATCTTAACTGAGGCATGGATACCCATGATTTCCAATAATGATGATAGTACACTATTATATAAGGAATGAAAACAACAGCTTCCTGTGCAGTCAATCGTTATCTTTTTCAACGTTTTAAAATAGTCTAGAACACAGTCTAGAAAAAGATCTCGTAATTTTTTTTTTTTTTTAAATTGAGCTTTCGTTTCATAACATATGTACACATATGACATAATAGGTGATTGTTGCATTTGTAGATCTGAAACATATCACATAATTTTTAAGCTACTTCTACTTAATAATACAATTTTATATATTTCATTATATTTCATATGAAGTAAAGCTGATTTTGAGAGAGAGACAGAGAGAGAGAGAGAGAGAGAGAGAGAGAGAGAGAGAGAGAGAGAGATAGGTATAATGCAGGTGGATTATTATACATGTATAGACTATGCTATACTCAGTTGAGGACAACTGAAATGATATGATGGTTCACTGGTATAAAAAAAAACAAAAACAGAAAGCTTGACTTTGTCAATATAACTACAATTTTTCCACAAATATTCTGCCAGTGGCTTTCATATTCCTTATATTTACATTTTTTCAACAGCAAATATTTTTCAGTTAAAATTCTTTCTGTTATGACCTTTTTCAAAGCATATATATTAGGTATTGGATTACTTTTATATTTACATGAAAAAATATATTGCTTCATAATAAGAACTATCAGGTTAAAAAAATTATAACTTTCTTTATTTTTATATTTTCCAAAAAGAACTGATTGAATATCAGATGTAATCGAGATTTCAAACTGTGTAAAAATCCACTCTTCAACATCACACCACAATTCTTTTACTATATTACATTCATAAAAAAACGACTATAACTTTCTTCATCTGTTTTACAAAAGGTGCATACAGCAGACTCTGGTTTTTTTTTTATATTAAAAAGATATTTATTTGTAGGAACAATCCTATGAAGTATTTGATATTGTAGCCAATGCAGTTTTGATTCCTGTGTAGACTTAAATGGGAGTTCAAAAATTTTCTTCCAAGAAGTTTGTGAATAGTTGTAACCCTTTTCTCTCCATTTTGATATAGATGTACATATTTCTCTTTTTTGTCTAATAGTAAGTTGTACATGGGCTTACAACCTTTACATGTATTAATAAACAATAGAATATGATGAGGGATAATTGGTCCATATTGTAATGTGTTTTGTAAGTTTCGTTAGTGTATATCTTGTGTAAGCAGTCTGGTCGTAACTGCAGTTCTTAAACTTGGATACTCTATAAAATCTCTCTACTAGTCTCTACTCTGCTAGAATCTCTAAGAGAAAAACAACATAAGATATTTTGAATTGGTAATTTCGTTATCAAGAAACACTTGGACGAGATAAGAACAATATATAACGTAGATAACTGATGAATAAAATTTATCACAAAGAAATGACTTACAATACTGTCCAAACAAATTCAGTTTTAGTTTTTTCACTGTTGATAAATTCATAATATTTATTTTACTTTTTTATGTTTGTTTCCATAATTTTCATACTTGAGCTTAAAACGTGTTATGTTTATGATAGAATCGTACGTAATATTTTTAATCTATATAATTTAAGCAGAATGTTTCTTAAGCAGAACTAGATGAAACACTTTCCGGCCATTTGGAACGTCAGTTTATGTTAACAAATTTATGATAATTCTTTTTTGTGTCATCTATCTATTCATAAACACCACAACATTAATAATTAAGGTCTGTTTTTTTTCTTGTTCCTGCTCTTAATAAATCCATTGACAGTAACAAATATCGTAAAAGTTTATTGACAAACCCGTCCATTCTTAAGACATAACAATTTGAAGAAATGAAAAAAAAGCTGATTTATGTTTAGTCATTATTATTTATAGAGTATTGAAAATGAAACTGAGAAAATTGGAAATCCCCGACTATTTATAAACATAGACAATGATGTTTTTCCCCGGATGAAGCATTATGTAAGTTGGTTAATTAGCTGTTAATGATTTTTATTCTGAATCCTATTCAATATTTTCGAGATTCAATATCATTTGGATGTAGAAGTAAGCGGCGGTCTTCTCAAACGGACAGAGAAATTATCTAACCTGATTACAAACCAAAAAAAAAACAACATCAAAACAAAACCAGACAATGATTTTAGGGTCAACGAGTTAGGCTTAGTTTAAATAAATTGACACTGGACCCCGATAGAGAGCCAGGAGCGCCAGGAGTGGAGCTTAATGAGTCAATTTTAACAGAGGCCATCGGATCATTCGTTTCAATTTACTACTATGTCGTTCTGTTCAAAGGCAGATAACTCTTCTTTCTTTTTCATCTCTACACTTAAAAATGCATTTATAGTATATTGGATAACTGTTTGATAATCAAAGCAACAATTCCTCGAAAATCTGTTAATTTAGTTCTTATTTCTTGAACTTCTTCTCCCTCTTTTTCTGTCAATGGTTTGTTTATCAAAAAAATTTAATTTCACTGAAATTGCTTCTTTTTTTAATGTCACAAACATATTGGAAACTCTCAGTAGAACCCTGAATGCAGAATTGTTTACGATAACATATATTTTTGCCCAAAATGATTTGAACATTTTGTTTTAGACAAAAAAGAATTAAAAATAAATAAATAAATAAATAAATAAATAAATAAATAAATAAATAAATAAATAAATAAATAAATAAATAATAAAATTTCACCTATTTTTTCTTTTCAGAAAACAGTTTACAAGAAAATGGATTTCACAGTGTTTAACCTAATTTGGTAACTACTTAGTAAAAGACTACTATGTGTAAAATAACTATAAATTATAGTTTCATAAAATCTGTTATTGTTTTAAATATGGTTTAAATATTGTTAAAAACAAACATCTTATAACTTATAACTATCATGATGCACAAAATCGATTATGTATATTATTTTAATTCTGAAAGTGATTTTGACGGACAATTCAATTATATTGCCTATGGAAATTAATACAAAGGAAAATATGCCATTTTAATGTATAAGGAACTACATGGACTGATACTACAAATAAAATACCTATTATCAATATTTATGGCATTAGATTAGTCATAATTACTGGCACCTTGGAGGTTTGAATAGTATTTTGATAAAAAAAATCATTTAATTCTTTTAACATTAATGCAAACTTCAGTTGATTTGAGAACAATAGTCTATATTTTATTTTTATCTATAAAATGGTTCACTTAAATATTGACCAAAATTTGCATATCAAATTAAACTCAAGTTAAAAGAGAGATACAAAGGTAAGAATGTATTGTTAAGTAAAGAAAAGTCTTATCTTTGTTTACAAACATGTTAAGTAAAGAATAACTAATTCTTTAACAAAATGACTCTTGACAAACAAGATAAATTGATTTAATTATCAACAGAAAAAAGCAGCATTGGATTGAAACTTTAAAAATTTGACACATATATAAACAATGATAAGGCTCGAGCTTTGCTTACGAAACAAGGAATTTCAAACTCTGTATCTTAAACTTGAAGTTTCAAATTTTGAATAAGCATTTAAATAGCCCTTATCAGCCAATAAACATATTAATATAATATAAAATTATAAAAGTTGAGCTCAAATTGTGTTGAGGTCCCTTTAAGACAATATCATGTTGTTCCTATCTTTTTTAGGCTCTTGGTGCTTTTGAGTGTAAGTAAGACACTCTACTATTTTGATCCGTCTGTATTATGTCAAGGTAAGTTAATATATATTATGTGAAAACACAAAACATTAAGTATTAATTGTATTAAAGTATCAAAAGACACTTTTAATGTTAAGCAGACAATGTATGTACATTGTACAAAAGAACCAATTTAAAAACCCTATAACAACCATCTCAGTAATCATTTATGGAATAACATCGTCACACTAGCATGTACTTTAACATCTATAAAGTTATACAAAAAGTAACATGTATTACGGTGTGACCGTTAGGCGAGAACAGAAGGAACTTCACACATCTCGCATCATTGTCAACAACATCCAATGGATAAAAAACAGTCTTGGTGAGAATTTGATATGTAAAACATGTAAACTAAAAACTGCTTGTCAGCATTATTTCTCTTTTGTTCCTTGTTGTTATCTGACTTTTGATTTTTTTCAGTTGTTTTATATTTATTTGATCAGTTTTGTCATCTTCGCTAGCCAAGAGTTTCCGATCCACTCCTCTCCCCCATTCGGAGCACGCTCGCTCTTTTCCCTAACAGATAAAAATCATTTATGGTTACGAAAATGGCCGAGTAGTTCCGCTTGTCCGTTCTCCATAAATCATTGCTTCCCATAAACCCTTGAGTTTATGGGTTGTATGGGTAGGGGTGGGTTTTCTGGGAAGTGGATTGGACCGAAAACCCTTGGGTAGGAAATATTTTTTTTTTTTACTAAATATACGTCGTAGTCGTAGCTCACCTGAACTAAGGGTTAATAGAGGAAATTATGAAGATTTGCTAAATATGGAGTTGGTATTTTAAACATAGTTTTGTCAAGAACCACTGCACTAGAGTTTCCAATATTTACATCAAAGCTTCTTTATATTGTGAAGAGTTTTAATTTTAAAAACCATGATCACCGTACTGGACATATATTGGGGACCCAGAAGGGGTTCAGGGTTCAACAAAGAAATATTAGTTTGTAGGGAAATAAGTGTAAAATCTTCTTAAGAACAGCAATGTTATTACTACGCAAGCATCATCAGAGAGTGTAGATTTAAACTTGTTCACACTTAGACCCCAAGGCTAATACTAGGGCCCTAGGAGAGATTCAAGCGCAATTTCAATGGTACGTCTTACAAAAAAAAAACTGTTTTTTTTGCTCTGTTCATGTTCCTCTACAGAGTAGGAACGACTGGAGGCTAGATATAGCTCTCTTGTTTCTCACAAAAGTGTGTGCGACACTCAAAACGAGTCGACGAACTTTACAAACCGTCCATTCCGAGAGAAAGGTCAACCATTTTGGCATAGTACAATGGTAACTAAAGGGAATGTTAGGATGATGCGTAGCAACACAAACTGCAATACAATACTCATTCACACCCCTGATATTGACTTGCATTGAGTCAATGTGTGAATGTTATTGAATTTTGCATTATTATATTTTGTGTCGAAATCAACGCAAATGTAATAATGTAAAATTTCGTTCTAGGGGTTTACTACATTTTGGGTTGTTAAAACATTTTGCGTTGGTGCAATACTTAAAACATTTTTTGACAAATCTGCAGGTCCTTTTTTCACACGCGATTGTTCTAAGAGCTCGTTTTGCTTGCTATTGCTTCACGCTGGCGGTAAACGCTCGCTAGTATCTTACCGGCAAGCTGCTATCACTTAATAATTATTTAAAAAATAAAAAAAAGCCCTCATTACTATTAAAAGTGACATACATTATTTATAAAATAGATTCATAACATTTATTAATATCTACTTGTTTCTTTAGTCTGTGATAAGAAAGTAAAGAAGAAGACACCAAAACACATTCGACATCATAGGTTCCCTAGGAAATACGTGTATATAACAACAGGATTTAACAGGATTGCACGACTGAGAATCAAAGAATATATTTACAAATTATGTAAATATACAGAAAACGGACCAAGCATTTACGGACGATCGCAAAACTGCCATTGTTTTGCTATTCCATTTACTTTGAACTCACGCGAGAACTCATGGCGTCCGGTAATTAGGCTTGGAACAACTCGATTGGATAACACCACACCAATTGTAAGAAGTGAATCTCAAGAGAACAGAGAGCCACACATTGAAGATTTGTTACGCATCAGAAACATAACTGGGTAAGTTACTCAAATAAGGCTTCTTTCTACAGCTAGCACTGACTATAACGATGTCACTGGTGTCCAGTTTTATCAATAGTCGAGCTAAGTCTGCAATTTTGAATGAAAACAAAACAATGTTATTATAACTTGAAAAATCTTGATAATCTTTAGAGCTCAAATTTAGTGAGTCTGGGATTAAAAATTGCATCAGCTGTTAAATTAATAAATATGCACAAGAACTGTTCCAAAAGGTTTAACCCATTTCACAGTATTTATTATTAAAATGAATGTTTTCCAACAATTTAAATATCACAGATGTATTAGTGTAAAGCATCCGACAAACTTCAATATTTGCGCACACATTACGCTTCGCACTACTTTACTGCCTATGCAGTGACATTTTTATGTAAATCTTAAATTAATAGTGTTAGTTTTAACCACGGAACATTTAACTAGAGATTTTAACATTTATAGACTTTTAACGTTGTTCTTTATCACCACATGTCATATTTTTCTTTACAGTGGTAAAACTTAGGTTAGAAAGTACACTTCGCCTACTGAAGTAGTGTTAATTCGTTACTTGCTATTTTGGAAACCAACAAAACAGGATAATTTTTCATATTTAATGCATGTTGTACTTTATGCATAATATAAAAATTATTCATGCTGACAACTGATATCACATGCTGATCATTCCCTTAAAAATTACATAATTTGTATTTGGGTGAAACTGATTGTATGTTTTTTCTTCAGTCAAGCGCATCGGTCTGATTACTCCATTGTCGGTTCCCTTTCCATAGATAACAACGTGGAAACAGAAAACCCGGTGATATTTTAAACTTTCATTAGTTTTATAAAGCGAATTTTTAAGGGTCACCAAACGGCTCTAAATATTTAAAAACAAATCAATAAAATCAATATTTGAATATGAAGCAAATACCTTTAACACCCTTCCTCCATTTTCATACAATTTGATATTCACAGGAAAATGGAGCATGTGGTGGAACACCTACGGAACATTTTGTCTCACTTCCTGAATCAAACATATCAAGTATGCCAGGATTCCCAAGTTTTCCATCATCGGAATTACCATTGCCGAATTCCAGTGATATAAGTACTGAATTAAACAACAGGTTAATTCTAAATAAATATTTTTACAATCAATTTGTATCTGCAAAACAGAAAACATTTTGTACGTTATCAACTTTCAGTCATGTTTTTTAAGATGTATTATCATAATCATTCTAAATTATTGTCACGTAGTAAAAGAATTACATTCGATGTTTCAACAGCACATTTGAGGAACCGACACAAGCTATTGCAGAAGAGAATAGCAGAATGGTAACATTGAAATTCATTCCATTTCTAAAATACTTTTCTCATACAAACGCATACACGCTTACAAATCATAAGCAAGCCACCATGATTGAATAAAAAAATGGATAAGACATTAATAAGCAATGCTTTGCTTTCTCTAGCAACGTTAACGAATATCTCTTACTAAATGAAATTGAAGAGTCATATTTTGAAAAAGGGGGATAAAAACGCTCATCTTATTACATAAATTTTAGAGATGCCAGTCAATTGCACAAGATACACATAAAATTGAAACTATAGCATCTCAAACATGTACCTTAATACAACAGAACAGACACTTAATAACAAATCAGCAGACGGAGAGAACAGCAGAACCAACAACGATGGCTTTCAAATTGCATCCAAATCAAGGTACTTTTATTTTAAGGTATGATTGAAATTCATGCAAAAATATTACAGTGTCGACAAAACGCTTATTACTAATAAAATAAAATTTGTTTATTAATTGAAAAAGATAATGAAGATTCTTCCCATTGTCGTTTTTGCGGTGGAAAACTAAGGAATGTTGGAACTTATGATGATACGACGGTAAATGATAATACGAACGAGAGAGAGAGAGAGAGAGAGAGAGAGAGAGAGAGAGAGAGAGAGAGAGAGAGAGAGAGAGAGAGAATCGTTAATCAAGCTTATAACAAATTGTAATTAAAAAAGCACTTTAAAAGCAATATCAAATTTCAACATTATGCATGCATTATTTAAATATCTTATTATAACGCATAGTACACTATTGTAAAAATGTGGAATTGATTTTTTTGAGATTATATGTAGAAATATGAGCAGAATGAATTGTAAATAAATTAACTGATTAAAAAGGACCCATACATCATATCATTTATAATAAAAAATTTTTTTACATGTTATTACAGGAACGACAAGGAGGTGCTAGACCTGAAACAGGTAATTACAATTTCATCCCATCAAGATTTAAAAAGAATAAGGGTTTTTAAAGCACAAATAACGATTGATCTACGAAATAATGCTGTTAACCTATATTTTCCTAAACAAACCATTGAATCATTACATGTAGCAAAATACAGCTTTGGATCTTTCAATGATAAAATAATTTACAGTTGTTAACAAAGATTGTGTATTAGATTTCCAATTTTTAAGATAAAAATAAGACATCTGCACATGCATTGGTAAATTCAGAGCAAATGATCAGTATTAGGGAGCAGCGTTCTTACCGTAAGAGGGCAAAAAGCAAAGGTAAGATGACTAAAGAGATGATTGGAAGAGGTATAATTGTTTGTAAATAGGCTATTTATACATTCATGTGACCTTTTTTATTTTTTTTGGACTTGTAACAAATTCTTTACGGGATATCAACAAATTTCTATTGAAATCTGAATTCAAAATTTTGAGTTTATTTTTAGATGTATATATCTTTCCTTACATTTTGTAATACAGAAAAGTGTTTTCATGTTCACATGATTAAATGTGTAGTAGATTTTTAGTTCTTTTATACATTATAGAAAAGACACCAGATTGTGATACTGATATGCAGGAGTGCAGTGCTGAGCTCTCAAACACCCAGACAGGGTCGGCTATGCAACTACCTGAGCTCTCAAACACCCAGACAAGGTCGGATATACAACTACCTGCCGGGGGTGTTAAGTTAACAAATGCAGCGGCACTAACTGACATTCCCGATGTAAATATTAGTGAAAATAAGGGACCGTTAAGAACTTTTCCAGGTATTGGCTTTTAGAAATTTCTTATCTTTTTATTATAATTCTGCATTAAAAATATATCATATTACCATATGGTGTAAAAATTGTTTTTTAACTGTGAATCCCTAGACATACTCAAATATCCAATAATCACTATGATTTATTATTAACTATCTTTATCACATTACATACTTTTAATTTTTTATATTATATAACTTAACGAACTAAACTAAACGTTCAAAATTGGAGTATATATTAAAAAGCTACATGTACGTAGAACGTATGAAATGAAGGAATTAAATTAACGACAATTTTCAAAAAGCATTTTCTTAAAAATAATGTTATTTTTCATAATATTTAATTAAGAAAATGAAAAAAGTTCCACAAGAAACACGAAGTCTAAGTCACACCCACAGACTACCAAGAAAGAAAGACGCTTCAATGAAAAGGGGATTAAGAATGAAGCTAGAATGGCAAACCATGCATGTCCTAAAGGTATGATTTAATACTTTTACATTAAAAATTGAATCTTTGTTCTATGGGAACTTATGCACTTAAAATTAAGATATATTGTAATGCTTAACTAAAAGAACAAAAAAGAAAATATGTCCATGTTTTAAAGTCCTCTGATTACAACTTTCTTTATCAACCTTTTTTTTTAGAAATAGAATCAGAAAATATTGAAGAATTGCAGGTGATCTCAACTGAGTCACCAAATTCAATCCGAGATGTGGCTATAGAAGGAAACTCAAATGCCCCTTCAGAAGATAATACATTAGCCATTACAGAATTTGACAATATTGATCAAAGAATGACAGTAGATAGAGGATCGATATCAGGTATTTGTCATTTATTATTTCAAGGCTATGAAAGGATTGTTTCACTCATTTTTAGCTTACCTGAACCGAAAGCTCAAGTAAGCTTTTCTGGTTACTTTTTGTCCGTCTGTCTGTCTGTCTGAAAACCTTTTACATTTTACATTTCCACCTTCTTCTCTAGGACCACTTGGCCAATTTAAACAAAATAACCTCAAACATTATTTATTGAAAGAGATTCAAGTTTGTTAAAATGAAATGTCATACTATCTTTCAAACAGGGATAAGTAAGAATTTATTGGTATTTGTCAAAAAACTGAAATTAAGGTGTAGACATTTTAGGTGGTTTAGTGTCAAGTTTGTTCAAATAATGATCCCCAGGGTAGAATTGGACCACAATAGAGGTCCAATTTTTAAAAAGGATTATATAGAGGAAAAATTTTCTCCTCAAAAACCAATTAGCCAGACAAGCTGTTACTAGTGTGGAAGCATCCTCAGTGTATATTCAAGTTTGTTCAAATCATGATCCCTGAGGGTAAGTGGGGGCACAATGGAGGGGTCAAATTTTACATACTGCATTGACCAAATACTTTGTATAAGACTCCATAAAACTGATTTTATTATTATTATTGCTATTGTTGCTCAGGTGAATATTGTAACCCATGGGCCTGTTGTTTATGATTAAATGTAATTCCAATAAAACGGAATCAACATCATTATGTATTTTGTTTAGGTTGAATTATTTCATTGTTTAAAACAAAGATTATACAATTCTAAATGAATATTACTGGTCTTACATTTACATATTGACATTTCAATTTATTTGTAATTTGTTTATTCTAGATCTAAAATCAAACGATAACAAAACTTCGTGTAAAGGTTAAAAGAAATAATAATTACTTACAAAACAAAAATGCATTTTATTTTCCTGTAAACCATTATGAAATTTACACCGATTTCTTTTTGTAGATAACAATTCAAGTGATGTGATCCAACCGCTGAAAGACAAATAACTTTTATAAGTAACGTCGACCTAATAGGAAATGAAACTGCTGTCTTAATTATTTTTTTATATTTTAAACTCAACTGTTTATCTAAACAATCAT
The DNA here is from genome assembly GCA_016163765.1 of Magallana hongkongensis. NCBI lineage: Eukaryota > Metazoa > Mollusca > Bivalvia > Ostreida > Ostreidae > Magallana > Magallana hongkongensis. The sequence continues at coordinate 8,341,832 of WFKH01011925.1, read as the reverse complement.
ATCACATCAAATTTTAGCATTTGGAGAATGAGATAGAAATGAAGGTTCTGAAAAAGGATTAACATTACAATATTAATCATTTTTATGTTAGATGCTATGTTAGTGGGTGGTAGTATTACTATTACATTTATAAAGTTTTGCAAAATTAAAAAAAAATGTGTTTTTTATTTCAACTTACTTGTTGAATGATATTTGGAACACGTCTTGAAAAAGGTCTAATAAAAATATGGTGTAAAAAAAACACTATCGTTATAATGAGGTATCAAGACATTGTCCTTTTTTGTAGTAAATGTTTTAGTCAATTTCAGCATCGCTTAGTATACAAATATGACTATATAAAAATCAGGTTATACTTATCCTTTCGTCTGTACTAGAAAACATTATTTACAGGCAATGTTTGCAAAGTATTTTTTTAAATTCAGATGTTTTTATTAATTTATACAAAAACCACAAATATTGACCGTCAGATAAGACAGACAAAAATTATAGTCTATAAAAAGTAATTATAGTTGAAATGCGTATAAAACAAGCGATTTTTATCTTTTTAAAACGATCATATATCTGTCCTTAATTTTATTACAATTTGGTTGAAAAATCTTTATACTCCCAACTTTCAGAACAAACTTGGTTTTTCTCAGCTACACTATTATTCCAAAGTTTAGCCCTAGCAATATCGAAAAGATATTTAATATTTCTATTTGAAAATGAAAAAGCATAAAAATTAGATTACTGTTTTGTATTTCTGAATTTAATTTCAATTTGACATAATGTGAATATACTTTAAGAATTTTGAGCAGTCAACTCAAAAAGACTCATTCTTTAACAAATATATTTACTTCCCTCTGGATACAGAAAAAAAGTTGTACTTTTTGTTGTAAAATAAGTGTAGAGAACTAAATTCACTTGTTACTACATTGTTCTCTTTATACGATCATTGAAGAATCCTTTTCAGAAATACTGGATTTAATCAATTACTAGAATTGTCAGATACAGATGGACTAATTGTACTTATCTTAAATTATCCTGGCAGGTTACCAAATTCTTATGTTATTTTTTTTACACGTAGAGAATCTTTATTGATCAGAAAATAAACATATATATAAACTGTTAAATCAAAACAAGGGGTGCAAACCCAAGGGTTCTAACGGAAGCTTTATTCTTATACTTGTATATTGTCAATCATATCTTTGTTTACCTCTTGATGCTGTATTATTTTCTTTTTATTTTTAATTTGCAATTTGTTTAAAGTGGCATATAGGCCCAATGGGCCGGGTGTTAAATCTATGCTTATTAATGTTGATATTACACTTAAAAATGTATACACATGTCACTATAAATCAGTAAATTACTTACTTATTAAACAACAAAATCACAAGACCGAACAACTGAATATTTTATTTTTTAAAGTAATTGTACATAGTATGTTAATTGTGTTTTTTTGCTACGTAGATGTATTTAAGATTAAACCAAATGTTATTTTAGAGATTTGCGTTTTTTTTTTTACAAAATTGCCTAATTTAAACAGTAGAAAGTTTTTGTCAGATTAGTATATTGTCAGCCTTCATATGCAAAACTAATGTATAATAAATTGAATATAGACACAATGTATCAATTTTTGGGTAGCATTTTCAACAAAAACATAGTTCTCCTATCATTTTGTGTTAATTCAATTGATAATAATGTAAGTACATAGTTAAGTGCAATAATTAAGTTTAAAACGAAACGAACCAATATAAGTAATTATTAAAAATGAAAAATAAAATTCATCTGGTCATGAAACAAAGACCTAAAAATATGAGAAGCGAAAAACACTGGAATACATGAAACGGATGCTTTTTTAACACCAAGCGTTTTTAATAACCTTTAAGTTATCATCTGTAACGATGAAATGATGTATCTAAACTGTTAATTATTTGTGATATTAGGATATCATTATTGTTAACAACAATGTAAAAACGCCCCCCCCCCCCCCCCAAAAAAAAAGCCTCTATGAATTGGCTATGATAAAGAGTATGGTATTAGTCTATAAATTGATGATAACGATAACACATTTCGACATTTCAATAAGTAGATTAGTTTGTCAAAAAATGAAAAGCAATAAGGTAGAAAACAAAGGCCTGTTTTTTTTTAAATTTTGTTAATCATTCAACTGCTCTATATACTTTGTATTCAATTTCGTAATCAGTTTCATACTAATTGTTAGACCATAATTAATCACCTAATTGTTTACGGACTTTTCCTGGTTTTTTTTCCGATTACGACAAAGAGCACACGGCGGGTGTGACCGGTCAGCAAAGGATGCTCACTCCTCCATTGCACCTGATCCTACCTCTATCTTATTGGAGGTCTGTGTTGCTCTGCTTTGAATTTGTATTTCGTTTTATGGATTTTTGAGATGGTTGACGGTTTGTTATTGTCAATTTTTCATTGCATCTGTATCCAAACAGATTCATATTAACTTCCACTTTAATTGTATGTACTATTTCCAAACTTGTAATCAGCTGCTTATTGAAATGTGTTCTCATGCCAAACTCGTAGAATCAAGTCTCCCTAAATAAGATGTTGTTATGACAAAGGTAAAAAAAAACAATATCTAAGTTTAAAAAGAATTTTTTTCATGTATCATAATTTGTTTTGCATATCGTTATTATTGTTAAGATCATCTATAATACTTATGTTTGAGCAATAAATTTGACACATATTTGTATATGAATTAGTTATATTTTTTAACAAATAAAAACACTTACTTTTGTGTAATAAAATTTTGTAACATGAACTTAAGAGTTATAGCTATTGTGGGACAACATTTTGTTCTTTAAAAAGTTATTAAGCTTTTCAATATCTTTCATTTTAATCAATTGAGTGTATATAAAAATTGGAGAAAAAATATTTGTATAGATAAGTACCAATCATGCAAATATTGTTGATTAAACATCAACACAGACGAATATTATATACATTCAGTTGAACATGGGTAAACATTATATGTCATTAAAAGAATACACTTTTCACAGGTAAAATAAAAACAAATGTCAATATATATTACTTTCTTAAACATGTGCTTCAAATTGAAAACGGTAGAACATATGCTGAGCTTAACTATCAAACTGCTATATCAAACAATTTAAGTCATACATTTGTTCAATAAATGTTTTAAAAAAGTTAAAACAATGAATATCTAAGCTTATGATAAACATGCATGCAATGATCATGTATTTAGACCATAATGCCACAGAAATAAATTGCATAAAAAAGTGCTCAAAGTGTTGACCTTTGGATGTTACAGATGTTTTAAGTCAATTTAATAGGGAAGTCCGATCATCTTGTACATATGACGATCAAAAATGTAGACATTTTTAAACTGACTTGTTAATACCAAAGAAAACCGAACCAAAACTGTTGTTTAAAGATGAAAAAAGAACATATTATCCGTTAATTGTGGTCACAAGTACAGGACATAGCCTTAAAATCTATATTAATATGAAAGGAGGTGTTTAGTGTCCACACTACAACAATTTTTTGAAAACAATTGTTGAACCTTGCATATTTAATTTGTAGCTAAAAAAAGAGTAACAATTCTTAAATGTTAGAAAACCTGAAAAATTCTGCTCAGTCGACACATAATCTATTAAAGAGCACGAAAAATCCAGTCTATATTAACTTAGAGTTCCTATATCATTCGAAGTACACTGAAGCAACATTTTCAAAACATTTTCAAAAAAAGATATGTCAGTCAATTCAAATTAATCAGTAGGGACTTTGAGAGACATCTCTTAACCAGCCATATTTGTTTTTAGCAGTTCTTAATGTATGAATTAAAAAAAATATAGTGTTGGGTTTCCAAAAAGCTAACACTTAAATGTGCAAGGTTCATACATTTTATTAACAACCAGTTGGTACGTCTAATATTTATTTATACACCTACGGGTATCCCATGTCAATTTATTTTGAATTGAATTGTTCCTAAGGGATTTTTGGAATTTACGTCGATATGTTTCTGATTGAAAGAAATTAAAAGGGTTTGCCATAAAGCTAGGTCACACAATGCAATATTCTTTTCCACGACGCTTATTATAGACAATTATTTTTCAAAACTTCGATAACAGTCAAATTTTAAATTTGAAAGGAATATGTAATAAAATTTCCCGGAATGATTTTTAATAATGATACAAATGCTCAAAACTTTACATACGTTATACCCATTTATAAATTTTAATTTTGTAAATGTCATTAAAATTTGAAAATATTTTGTAATTTTGAGTTTTCGTATTTTTTAAACATAGTTTTCCAATCCATTTTTTCGCAAACAAAAATTTGCATGTTATTTGGATGAGAGATATCCTTAAAAGGTCCTGTTTTTCATTATAAACTCTTCATTTGTTTCATAATGTATGCTGATAAAAAATTATCATTTAAGTATGTGATATCTAATACTTAAATGTAGAAGAAATTTATCTGAAAAACTGTATTAATGATAAAACAGTAGCTAATAATTACTAGATGCTGTCATTAGACAGTAATACCCGCACCAAGTGTTTACCCCTAAATAACACTGTTTTGTACCAGTTTTAGGATACATGCAATTTCCGGTAATTTTTAAAAATTATAATTTCATAAATTGAGATTTTATCCCATAATACACATAGCGGCCCTTTATGTACAATTTGGGGTTGAACTTTTTGCAGGTGGATTTTAAGTTAATCAAAAATCTTAGCATTTCATGTCATAGAAAGTATGGTCTATATAATTATTACAAAAAAAAATTAAATTATGCCCCTTCCCTCGACGGTTGCCGGCTTTAGTTTTGCTTCTGTGTGCCAACATCATCGTGTGCACGGATTTAGAGAAGGAATGGGAGTGAGGGGTCCAGACCCCCTTCCCTTGAAAATTCATTTATATTACCGTAATATAGTAAATTTACCAAAAATACACCTCGGACCCCAATCCCACCAACCCCCTCCCCCTGCAAACACAATTACAAGTATTACCCTGACCCCCCCCCCCCCCCGCACACACTCCTCAGGGATAAATAAACATCAGAATATTTTGATAACAACGAAAGCCTGCCTGTACATATGTAGTTGCAACAAAGAAGATTTTAAGCAGTGCAATATAAATGACATAATTTTATTGCACAATGATTTTCAATGGAAAACTGCCAGGACAGAAGATAATTACTGATTTAAGGTGGTATAAGACACATGTTGATCTTTATGTGGATAAAAGTGCCTTATAATCAAAATGGTGATGTTTTAGAATTTTAAAATTTTACAGTACATGTATTTGGCCAAAAAAAAAAAAAATAAAAAAAAAATAAAAAAATAAAAAAATAAGATTTCAAAATTGTTGAAACTTAAGTAAAAAATAGAAAAGCCCCAGCAGGATTTGAATTCTCTACTTACAGACACATAGTTAATGCTCTAACCCATTGCGCTTCACTGTTAGGTAACATTATTTTGGGGGAAAATATTATATTTATACTTTATTGTTTATTTCAATAGGGAGTACATCACAATATGCAGGTGCCCTGTACCACCTTATGACTGAAATGTGTGCTTTACATAGTTATTTACCTAATAAAATAGTGCAGCGGATTTTGAAGAATAAATTATAAAAATACATGCATGTTACAAATAATCTATCTTTGTCTGAAGTTAACATACTTAACACAGGTCTGCAGGTCGCATTAGCGGGTACTAGTTTTACCCAGCTCTTCGGTTAGATGGGTTTCACGTGGTGTACATACCGTTATGTGTTTTCCATATGCAGAAAAGGATTAATTAACATGCATAAACGTTTCTTTTGTGATGACCAGCAAAAGGGATTCATATTGTGCTCTTATTGGATAATCATTATGATGTTGACCAATATGGGTAAGCATAAAACATGTAGTAGAACAATATTATAAGCCACCGGTATAGGTATTGGTTTACTTTCACTTTCTAAATAAGTGATCTCCCTTTGCCAGCATACTGTATCATCATCTTTTTATATTTAAATAAGCTTATCATCATTACCTATCATATTGCATTTGTACAGTTTCAGTGATTTTAATTCCAAAAGTTATTTTTTCATTTGTCAGACTTAGTTTTGTATTAATTTTGTGTATTACATGTGTAAGTGTAGAAACTTATTATGTTTATATGAAATATGATAGGAAGGAAGAGGTCTTTTTTTTCTTAATTTATTATGATGCATCAAATATAATATAGGCCATGGCCATATGGGATTGTTCTGACCCCATGAACCAGGAAAATACCAAATATTTTGAAAACTGTTGAGATCCCCACCACTAAACCATATATATATTCTCAATTGTTTCTAATGTCAAAATAATGCATCAAATGGTATAAAGTACATGACCCCCAGACGTTGTCTTTAAACCCCCACCCCACCCCACCCACCCCCCTCCCCTTGAAATAGGAAATGATGATATTTTGATAACTTTTGAGATTCCCATCCCTAAACCACATTTATTCTTGCTCTTTGTGTCATAAATTGAGCATCAAATGGTATATAGGTTATACCCCCTTGGAGACACCCTGACTTTCTAGAACTGGAAATAATAAAGTATTTTATCTTATTCAATTGTAGTACGTGTTTGACCCATGTAATTCCTAGCCTAATAATGAACCTGCTTTGTTTAGGAGACTTTACAATTGCCCCGAATACATATGTAACATTTTGTTTATATCTTAAAAATTAAAAAGCAATTTCCAAAATTTTAATGAGCATCTAGAGAAAAATACCAATAAAAAAATGATTTATAATACGCTACTGTACACATGTAAGAATGTAAGAAGACTCTGAATTTTTAGATCCTGAGGTTTGATTTGGGGGGGGGGGGGGAGGAGTTGGGGGTTAGAAACTTTTGATTATATACTTATTGTTATTAATTTTAACTTTGATATTAGTAATGGATCCCCAGGTAGAAAATAAGAAATATCAATAGATCATTTGACAATTATGCAAGGTGTAATGTGATTTTAAAAAAAAATTTTTTAACAGTTTATAAAATCTTATAAGACCCCAAATTATATTTCGAATTTAATAGATCATTCGACAATTAAATCAAATAAATGCAAGGTTTTTATCTGATCACCCGTTGTCCGTACGTCCGTCTGTCGGTCTAGCTGTACGTCTGTAAACTTTTCACATTTTTGACTTCTTCTCAAAAACCCCTGGGCCAATTTCATCCAAACTTGCTACAAAGCATTCTTATAGGAAGGGGATTCTTAATTGTTAAAATAAAGGCTAAACCATTTTTAAAAGGGAGATAATTGCGAAACAGTGAGTATAGGTGTGTGTCTTTAAAAATCTTCTTCTCACCACTGCACCAGAAATGCCAATATTTACACAAAAGCTTGTATATATAGCGAAGTTTATAAATTATAAAAATCATGACCCCCGGACCAAAACTGGGACCCAAGGCGGGGTTTAAAATTTAACATAGAAATGCGTAGGAAAAATGTTAAAAAATCTTCTCAAAAACCACTGCACTAGAAATGCCAATATTTAAAAAAAGCTTGTATATATAGTGAAGAATCTAAATTGTAAAAATCATGACCCCCGAACCAAAACTGGGGCCCCAGGCAGGGCTCAAAGTTTAACATATATAGAAAAATGTTTAAAAATCTTCTTCTCAAGAACTACAATGCAACAGTATGGGATATTACTATGAATACATATTTGGGTATTGTAGGTTCTAAATTGTTAAAATCGTTACCACCGATTTTATACTGGGGCACCAAGAGAGGTTCAAAGTTTAACATAGAAATGTATAGGAAACTTGTTGGAAAAATCTTCCTTTCGATAACTACAATGTTACAGTTTATGAGATTACTATGCAAGGATCCTCAAATAGTGAAAATTCTAGATTGTAAGGCCGTGACCCCGGACCAACACTGTAGTCCTAGAAGGGGTTCAAAGTTTAACATAGAAGTATATTGGGAAAATGTTTAAAAATCTTCTTCTCAAGAAATACATTGCTACAGTTTTTGAGATTACTACGCAAACATCCTCAACTAGTGTAGATTCTGAAGAGAGAGATTCAAAGTTTAATATAGAAATAACATATGATATGAGATAGAATTTACAACCAACTGTTGTTCAGGTGAGCGATGTGGCCCATTGGCCTCTTGTTTTATTTTAAGAAAAAAAAGTCATTTTATTTACAGTGTAAGGAGGGATACATGCGCAGATCCAGAGAGTTTTTCTGGGGAAAGGGGGGGGGGGGGGG
>WFKH01011925.1:8301663-8333493 GCA_016163765.1 Magallana hongkongensis | reverse complement strand
CCAGGATTAAATTTAATATTTCAAAACTTATTGCACATCTATAGGACAGCCCCTATTATTTCCCAAGATGTGACATGTCTATTCATTAAATCAATAGAGGAGTTCTGGGATCTAGGGGGTTTTTTGGAGTGATAAACGTGAATTTTCTGCTATTATTTGACTCCCTGGATGAAATTAAAATTTTTTAAAACCTTATTGCACATCTAAAGGACAGCCCCCATCATATCACAAGATATGATGTGTCTATTGATTAAATCATAAGAGGAGTTCTGGGATGTAGTTTTTTTTTTGAGTGATAAACGTCAATTTTTTGCTATTATTTGACTCCCTGGATGAAATTAAAATTTTTAAAACCTTATTGCACATCTATAGGAAAGCCCCAATCATATCCCAAGGGATGATGTAGCTACTCCAAAAGTTGTTAGAGGAGTTACGGGAACCATACTTTTTTTGCAAAAACACGTCATTTTTTGTTGTCCACCGATTCCTGTGATGAAAAAAAAATTCTGAAACCTGATCACACTTCAAAATGACACCCCCAATCATATTCTAGATCATTTGGCTACTGCAAAAAAAAATGACGTTTTTTAAACCAGATTTTTTGTAAAAAAAAACCCGTCATTTTTCAGCCACCAAATGACCCCCAGGGCAAAATTGAAATTTCCGAAACCTTATTGCGCATCTATAGAACACCCCAAAACATATTCCAATAGATGATTTGTCTATTTTTGAAAATGTAGGAGGAGTTCGAGGAAGAAGGTGTTTTGGGAAAAAATGTCATTTTTTACCAATTATCTGACCACCAGGACTACCAGAGAATTTTTGAAACCATTTTACAAAACAACATGACACCCCAAATCAAACTCCAAGAGTTCAGATTGCTAGTTTATACGATGTAAGAGCAGTTTGAGAAAGTAAAACGTGACAGACGGACGGACGGACGGACGGACTGAACAGGACAACAACAATATACCCGAACTTTCTTTAGAAAGTGCGGGTATAATAAAATTTGTTTAAATAATATTCTAAAATATGAAACAGATTTAATGAAATTGCAATGCCTACCTTGTAGTTTAATTCAATACTGTTGAGAGTAAGCTCTCTATATTCCTACCATGGATGCCATTTGTTTAGTGTTTATTGGCAATATTTAATAATTCTTATCATCATACTATTTGTAACACTTAACGACGGATCATAAGTCTGTTGACAAGTTTAAAAACAAAAACTGGAATATTATCTGCCATATTTAAACACCCAACCCGTTGATTTAAATATGAAAGCTATTTGGAATGTTTTTTTTAAATACTTCAGTGAATGTTTCAATGGACGAGTTTTGTTGTTGTTGTAAATTTGCTTTCACATTAGCAATTTTTAAATGTTGTCACAAAGCTACACATTTTTTGTTTGCAAATAAAAGTATGTACATGTAGGGCAAGAACAATCTTAAATGAACTACATGGCGATTTGTATGAGGTTCTTAAGGAAAATATGTGTACGCAGATTGGTAAGTTTATCTATTATTGACATTTGGAAATTTTATCCTTTATAACCTTTTGTTGAAACTTCATTAACTGATCAGTTTTTAAATGGGTACTGATAAAAAAATATTTTTGTAAGACAATCTCATTATCCTTTTCATCTCAGCACGTATTGTGAACATGCTAATAACCATAAACTTTACCTTTACCAAAAAAGTCCAAAGAATAAAGGTATGGTAAAAAGATAATATCTACTAGGTTCTCTTCTACTCTGCTATATGTTTAGACGATAGATCCATATATTGCATTGCTAGTTTGTAGATTTTACATTTTCCTTGTTCCTTCTATGCCTATAATAGTCGAATGATTCTAAAAAAAACTTAAAATGTTAAACATTAGTCATTATCGAGCAACATCTTGATGTCACCCGGAGATTTGTTGTGTCATGCAACCGAACAATTCTTTGATAATAGAAATGATGTACATCATCAATTAAATATCTTGTACATTCAAATACTCAGATGTACGGACTCATTAAACAAACCTGGCAGCTTTTCGTAGATTGATTTTGGTGCAGTGGTTTCAACTTAACATATAAGTTTGGGTTTTTGTCAATCGGTTCATAAAAAATCCACATTGCAATGCAACATTTAAAAAGTCATGTCTATTTAAAAAAAACCCACATTGTATCATCATTTTTACTTGACGATTGTTGCATGTCTTTTTTCTGGATTCCTGGTCGTTTAAAATCAATCAGTTCAACATAGTTCTACTATGTTTTAGAAATAATCCCTTTATGTTTAATTTTGTCTTTGTGGTTATAAGAATCATGCTTGCTATACGATGCTAACAGAAATATGACAAACATCAAAGTTGATGCTATACCTTTTTTTATCGAATGCACAGTTAAGTCTGAGAAAACAACTTAGATATGAATTACATAATTTTACAAAATAAACCATGCATGCAAATTAAAGTATTTTATTTGTTCCTTGATTTTGCTGTTATCACGGAAATAACTTTATACCAAATTTTTCGTGTTCCGTTCCGTTTTCCATTCCACGTTTAAGCAACATCCTTTGTAAGTATACTGCCTAACTCTCTAATTATAAAGTTATAAATTCATTAATGATATAGTCAAATGCATACACTAAAGTGCTACGTATTGTCTGTTGACATTTCTAATGGGATTAAATTGGAATGGAAGCTATATAATAGATAATATCATCTTTCTTATAAAGTCACTAGTCAGTTTTCTGGTGTGAGAAGTTAAACTCCTTTATAATAAAAAAAACCCCAAAAAACCAAACAAACAAAAAGATAAAAACAAAAAAAAATAAAAACAAAAAACCCCCAAAACACACCAAAAACCCCCTAAAACACACCAAAACCCCCCCCAAAAAAAAAAAAAAAAAAAAAAAAAAACCCAAAAACAAAAAAAAACCCAACAAAACAAAACAAAATAATATGACCCTAAATTTAATTTATCACTGTTTCCTGTTTTTCAAAATCAAAAGTCCGAATAATAAATACATAACAGGATTATAGCAAACACGGGCCTCTAAAAATTTAGAGGTAGAATCGGGTGTTATGGAGGAGTGAGCAAATAATTAAATGAAAGATGAATTAAACAACTGCTATTATAATCTATTACATCACACCCAATCTATTTATATTTAAAGAGGTCACGTGTTCGTGTCAAGAGATTGCTCTTGTTTAACTTAAAGGATGTGATTGAAATTATGAAACAAGGATAAAAAAAGGGATCCCGTAAAAACATTTCAAACGGATTGAATTGATAAGAAGGTTGGTTAAATTGATCATTAAGATGTTAAAGGTGAAACCTATTCTTAACTTGTTATTAACCTTTGTATAATACATTGCGATTTAAATTACGTGGACCTAAATATACCTCATGGAAAACCAGAAAGGTATTTAAGTTTTGAATGGCGCACCGAGGTAAAACGAAAGTAAGTGATGAAAAAAACATAAACAAAGTCTACGAACAATCTAACTGACATATAATAGTATATACTATCATACTATAAATGCAGACTATTGTACTGCAATAGCAGTAATGCGTTTTGGTAAATATCATTAACGATTGTTCATTTTGCTTCTGTTTTACCTTTTATTTATTGACGAAATCCACCAGAATTTGAAAGAGGAGTTTTGTCAACAGTGCATGTACAAAAATACTTCTTTTAAAAATAATGTTGGTGTAATAATTGACCAAGAAATTCGTCAGAATTTAATCTCTGTGAACATATGGATACATGCAACATTATAGATTATAATACATATCTATTAAGCATGTGATTGTAAATTGCTTAATTTAATTTGATGTTGATGTTAAAAAGATATTACAAGTTGGTATTACTAATATAAAAACTCCGGTTTTCAGAAACAGCAACGCTTGCTTTTTCATTGAAACTCTTGGCTACATAATCAACATAATGATTATTTGTTAAACAATTGTACTTAATTAAGAGTTAATATACTTTAATAATGGAAAATCATAAAAAAGAAAACATGTCTGCTAAGATTATATATATATATATATATATATATATTTATATAGATATATATATCTTAAAAAACCAATATCCAAAGCTAAGAGATACGAGAGTGTGAGGATGTGTGATGTGCACCCTGATGAACTTACATAAAACAAAAGAACAAGAATAAAATTTTGAACAAAATATTTAATAACAAAAAAAAAAGAAAAGAATTAAAACAGAAAATTCAACCAAAACCCCCTCCCCCCAAACCCCCCCAAAACCCCAAACAAACAGAAATATACAAATGAAATAATTGAATGGAGTAAAAGTCTATTTTCGAAGCCCGGTTCCGGCGCACGTGAGTTTGACGAACCCTCAGGTGAGCACGTGGTTACCGTCAGGTATATGCATATCGGCAACAGCTAGAACTAAATTGTAGTAGAATATTCACATGCTGCACGGGTCTATCGGAACTGCATCAAACGAAGGTTTTCTTTGGTGCTGTAAATGATCCATGGCCTGGTTCACGCCGATGGGAAATGACTTTCAATAAACTCAATATTCAGAGTATAAGTTTTCAAGTGACACAAATTATATAATTATGAATATCAAACTTTCACAATGTTAAGTGATAACATATATCTGCATTGACGATAATAAACTGATAAAACTGCGAGGATCACCGTCAGGTATAAATATATTAATTCGCAAGTACAGGTAGTTTTAGAGATGTTTCGAAAGGGCCGCCGTAGTTTATTCACTCACTGTAGAACAGCGGTCTCTATAAAACTCTCCCATGAAAATGGAACGGCTACTCATAAATACAGGAGCCGGAAATAATTCAGCACCCAAGAACCCTCCTTCCCTGACAGCTATTGACGTTCTGTAGGGACGGGAAATTTAACGGCAAAACAAGGCAAAATACACCCTGATAAAAATAACAAAAGAAAAACATACTACCGAAAAACTATTCAAACGCGTGTTAAAAAGCGTACAAATATGGGTTGTTTAAATACCTGATGTTTTTCTAAAGACAGGCCCCTGATAGCACTAGACGGGATGACGACCACGTCTATCGGCTGATGTTCCCGGGTACTATCCCGTGCATACTTTTACCTGACTATTTAAGGTACAAACAAGGGGTTCCCCACAGGATTGATATGTAACCATAGGAACCAAGGGTTAAAGTATTAACCCAAGGGGCTCCCCAAAGGATTATGTACAAACCGGAAGGGTGAACCAAGGGGAAAATAAAAAACACTAACACAAAGAATTTCAGTTTGTTACAGAGAGCATACTCCGCATTTAGAGAGGCCACGATCATAATCTAAAAGATAGTTTTAATACGATTGTAAGTGTAGATACTAAACTCGTGATGAATAACTATAATGGCAATATTCTCTTCGACCCTGGCAGGCATATATGTATTGGTAAAACAAATACTTCTGTTTACCAAATTGCTGAGTTCAAATGCTTTGATAAAAAGGTAATTCAATGTTATGCTCTTTATATGTTACATTAATTTATTTTCAAGATTTGTTTAAAGAAGAGGAGAAACGAGTTTATGAAATCACCTTAAAGTAAAAGGAAGCAGAAACAACATTCACATTTCTACGATGAGGCATATCTCTTACAAACGATTCATTTCAATCATTGCGATGCCAAACAAATTTATTTTCATAGAAAATTCATATTTAGAATACATTATCAATGGCAATATTTCCTTTCAAAACGATCTCAATTGCTGTATTGTTACGATGCCGCCTCGCCCAAGTATTCCCTCGGAGGAGCTTCAGCTTAATGTCACTGATACAGAACTCACAGATTCTGAAAATACTCAAGCACAAGTTGGGAATAGCAACCCGATTTTAATTGGTCAATTACGGATGTTACAAGGTGTAAGGTAAAACTATTTACAGTGATATTAACTCAATTTTACAAAATCTGGAAGACAATATGTTACTACTTCTTGTAAACATATTGTAAGACAAGCAGGCAATAGGCGTCGTGTTTTAAACTTAGATGATAATGTTAGTCTAAACACCAGAGGTAATGTATGTGCAATTAAAACTCTTTCAACCAATAGTTTTAAACTTCATAAAAAAAAAAACACTTCGTAAACATCTAATTCAAAATATGGTAAAAAACAAAAACCCTTGAAGAGATAAAAACATGACAATTTTTAAGAAGATTTATTTGAATACATTTATATTCCTTTGAAACACAGTGCATCGAATTCCTCTGAAGAAATATCTAGCAGCAGTTCAGATGATAGTTATTCCGAGGACAGTGAAGTGGCAAGAGATGAAAGTAGGCAGGTAAGATATAGTGAATTGACTAAAGATAGAAGAAGAGAGATACATTTTTTTAAAATTATTAAGATATGTTGTTTTCGAATAATTGAGCATTAAACTACACTGTTCAAGATAAGAGTGTGTTTTAATACAAAGCTCTCTTTACGTCAACCCCTGAAAAAGCAAAATGAAAGTAGAAAAGACATGCTTATTAAATGAGCATCACATAACACGAAATAATTCCATACACTTTCAGGCTAAATCACATTTTGCTTTATGTACTTATAGGAAACATGCTCCTCACTTACAAGTAAGTGCATAAAAAATACATAGTTTAGTAATTTAATATGTAGTCTGCTAATAAAGGAACTTTTGAAATAGGACATTTTTGTTGTCCTACCGATTATAAAGATAGTTGAACCAAGAAGAAAATCCATAGATCCTTCAGCTGATATTATTCGAGTACAACGTGTAGGATAAAAAAAATGGCTTAGCATTCGGTACATATATACTTGCAAATGCATATACCACATACTGCTTTTTCCTTTTAACAACTTATATTTAGGGATAAAAACATAAAATGAAAAAAATATTATTCGATATAAAATTCAATCAGCTATTCAAAAGTAATAGGTAATCTATTTATTTCCGTACTGTATTAATTCTTTCAGAAAAATCATCCGTGAAGGTTGTTAATATTAGATTAAAATCATCAATCATTGCATTTTGAATATTTATACCAGCAAAGAAAGAAACATACATTTTGGCCAGGGACAGGTTTTTCTTATTTGTTAAAATAATTACAGGTAAGCATTGTTTTCGGGGAAATGTTCCTGGAAAGAAAATTAGATTAAAATAACTTATAATTACTCATGCATGACAGATTGGTACTATCAAAAATACATTGATAGTTCTTATATATATCACACAGCCATTAATAACATAGCCGATTTAAATTATCTTCTTTGAAGTTGTCAAAATTAGAGAAAAAAATCATTAGATATTAATGATATATATAAAAAGGTTAACAACATTTTGTGTTAACTCCCTTGCTATGTGTGTGTGTGTGTTTCTGTGTGTGTGTGTGTGTGTGTGTGTGTGTGTGTGTGTGTGTGTGTGTGTGTGTGTGCTGGGAGGGGGTGACCCGGGTGATAATGAACGTTATTATTATATATCTATTAATAAAACATAAAATATATTGCTAAATGTTGCGAGTTTTCACATTTTTGAAAACGCAGTTAAACCAAAAGAGACCACGCATAGCTAATTTTCAATGCATATGATTAAAAAATTAAAGAGTGGCCTTTTTCCTTACTGTATAGTACCAACACAACTAGTGTATTTAATGTTTTCCCGTGCAACATTCATGATCTAAATGGTTAGCACATTTTCTAGTTAAATTTGAAAGATAAATTAATTGCTGAGAGTTCCAAAAGAAATTCTAAAATATTGAAAATATGAATGTTCTTCAATATTATCCAGGGTTCTTTGAGAAGTACATTATCCATATCTATACACATAACAACCAACAGCAACACCAACAACAAATTAAACAAAATGAGGGAGCAGTGTTCGGTCTTCTGAGTTATGTTGCATTCACTTTGACATTTGTGCATTAAAATGATATTTTGCTCTGATAACATTACCAGTAAGTTTGACAAAGCGGAATATTTACAGCATCATTCAGGTAATCTCAATGGTGTTTATACGTTATTTGCGAAATGGAGGTAATCATTAAAAATCTACATTATTTGTCTTAACATACTCTAGAATTTATTCTTAATTCTTTGAAAATAATTTTGCATGGTTGATTAAAAAACCAAATCCTATTAAATAAAAACCCCAAAACAAATTATTTTCCAAATCGTTTGCAGCAATCCAGTTTACAAGATGAACAAACATTATCCTTAATTGATGCAACAGATGAAATAGCCAATCCATCATCACATGATCCACTTCAAACAGATCCTAATTTGCAGGGTAGTGATGTCAAATCTACGTTGGAAATTTCATCAACAACAAATCCTTTCTACGAAAGTAACGAACGACCAGGAATGGAAAATTATCAGGGAATTACATCGAGTGCCCCATCATACCCTATGTATGAATCTCTATCCGAACGGTTGAGATCATTCTCCAACTGGCCAAATCATATGACTCAGACACCTCATGAGATGGCTTCGGCAGGTTTCTTTTATAAGGGTTATGGAGATTTTACACAGTGCTTCTTCTGTGGAGGAGGACTAAAAGAATGGGAGGCTGGGGACGATCCTTTGGTGAGTAGCTTGAGATGTGATGATGGAATTAGAACAAAAATCATATATGTGAAGTTTTAAGGATGACGTCTACACATAGTTTGAGTTGTTAAACTTGTAATAGTTATAAAGTGTTTTTGTCAAGTGTTTTTTGTGGTAGAACCATTGTGAAATCATAATTGATTGGAAGAATTTGTTTCAGTTCTTCACGGCCTTAAAGGAACGATGAGAAATATAAAACAATTTCTTTACATTCTAAATTAAATCTTAGGAAAAGTAATCCCGATCCTACATTCAATTTTACATCATTTTAAAGAGTAGGAAAAGAGCTTGTTTAATTACGTCTTTGGAGAGACTTTTTGGTTAGCATTCTATTCTAGATATATTTTATAAATCAAAAATATAATAAACTCTGAAAGTTTTTATTTATTACCTTCATTATTCATAGAACATGGCAGTTTATAACATGATTTTTCATTGTGTTTACAAAAAAAAATTAACCATGATACACACTAATAAACGAAGTTTTTTTTTTTTTTTTTTTTAGAAAACATCATTGAGAAAATTTATATCTGGAATTTCATAAACCTGTAGGCACCTTTATTCTACTAAATTTTTCCTTAAAATCCAAAAATAATTTAAAAACAAAAATTAATCAAAATATAAATAATGAAAAAAGATTAACATTAACAAAGTACTATAATAAGATGTCAAAGACAACCTTCAGGGTTTTTCAATAATATAAGTAAACAAATATTGCATTCTGAATAAATGTCATATTTCTCTATACCGTGCATACCACCCCCCACCCCCCAAAAAAAACAAAACAAAACACCGCACTCTAAAACAGACAAGATGTCATTTCATTCTTATGTGTTAAATTCGATGTAGTTCAGTCAGGTATTCTCTATTTAGCAGTTAAGACCGTTTCAACGTATTTTTTAAAGGAAAATAACAGGTATCAACACCTTACTCAGATTCAATCTCTTTCACCCGATCGTTCATTGCTTTTATTAGTCATCGTTCAATTGACAAAATTAAATAACCCACTTGACAGACAGAAAAAGTGATATTTATTTAACAACTTTTATTTTTTTTAAAGTTCACATTGTTCATAATAGGTTATGTTGCCAAAAACATATTTCCAGTTGATGGTTTGCTTTGACCTGTAGGCTAGACTCTGACGTTGAAGACTTTTCAACACCCCCATTTGACCACATCTTGAGTTTTGATGATCTTTCTCATGATGTAGAAAGTGCTCCCGCTTTCCACCATGAATACTCCCTTGACTAAACGAAATTTGATGATAAAGGAAAACGTTCCCTAGTGAATTCCCTTTGTGGTCCTCCTCCATCTTACTGCATATCAAATGTCACGACGCTACATTTCATTTCATTTCATTCAATAATACAAACCAATTTTGTATGAAATATATCAGTGAATGCAGCAGATATTGGTAAATTCCAATCTAAATCAAAAACGTTCATATACATGTATGTCTATATAATTCAAACAACATTGAAATGTTTATTGTTAAAATAAAGTAATATATAAACAAACAATTTTGGACGTACCTTTCAAAAGCACCCCCACCGGGACTCTCTTCAGCCAAATACATTTTATTTTGCTACAAACAACTATCATGGAGAAAATACGCACAGAATAGAATTTGACCAAAATGACATCCAACATTACAGAAAAATATAAAAGTACAATATTTTAAACTTAAATTCACCTGTCCTACCTGAATGACCATATAGACAAGTAAGGCGCTGTAAACGTACTCCATTTAGCGTGTACGATCTTTGGCGGATATTTCCCAATATGTATCAGACTTATCCTTGGCCGTTTTAGTATGCCCAGTTAAATGTAATACGTTTACAACAAATGCTGACCAAATTGAAATTAGATATAGGGCAATCGATGATTCTAATGAGGGCATTCTAACATTAATATCATTATATAATGTGCAATACTCGATACGGTCTGTTTTCCGTTTTCGAGTAATGAAATTGTCTAAGACTCACCTTAACGGCCTCAAACATGCTGCCAGAAAAGTGTGCTATGTTCCACGATATCGAATCAAACGAAATAGACACGTGAAAGATAGAAAGGCTAAAAAATAAAAGTTAAAAATGCAATTTTTACGTACATTCTCTTATACCTACATTCATAATAAATGTTCAAAAAACTTGTTTAGAGACACAGTTTTTCTTTTTCTATAGATTGAACATGCAAGACACTTTCATGACTGTGCGTTTGTTCGACAAATTCAAAAACAAGGGTTCATTAATATGGCCAAGAAACGATCTGCTAATTTGGTATGTTGTTGCCTACAAATTGATTAGTACAGTTTATCATTTCATTTTCAATTATTATGAATCAGAAGCTTATTTTCTTAATTTAGAACGGCCAAAAACATAAGGAAGTAAATGATACTTTACACAAAGATACAGGTTTGTATTTTGAAAATATTCAGTTAAAGAGACATGTGATCAAAGAATTGGAAATGGGAGTTTAAAATCTGTATTTCAAACTTAGATGGGGTATTTGTTAAAGCTGACATGAATTCATAAATACGCATTATTTCCCTTTTATCTCGGACTACCGCCATATTAGTTGTCGTCGATTCCTATTGTTTTGCTCATCGCTACACACCCCATATGTAAGGCCGAGAACACTGTTCATGCTTCACCGCATTCAAGTATTTCATGCACCCGAACACATTACCTTGGACGAAAAGACGTAAAGAAACGCGTTTTGAACAAAAATAATATGACAACCACTGCACTGGCAAGGAATATCCAATGAACGACGAAATAAGACAGACTGAAATCCAGGCACAAATACTTCAAAAATCCTCAATAATTGTAGACCGTTTTCCTGTGTTTGTTTTAACATCGCACATGCGCAAAACACATACTGTGGCAGATCGAGCAATGTCAATAATCGCATGGATTTTAGAAACGGAGCGTTCTTGTAGAAACCGATGGAAACGATGTTACGTTGTTACTTTCTTGGATTACTATCATTAAGCTATTGTGTTGGCTGTAGTGCCGCCGGGGTTTTCAAAACGATGCAGACGTTATGCACTCTGTATGAACGACACACGTGTTCGATGCGCATGCGAAGTAAGGCAGTACTATATGTGCAAAACAATACGAATACCTTGGATTTTTTCCAAAGAAAAAAGTATATTTTGTATTTTATTTATTGCTGTTTCCTTTATTCTTTATTACAAACATTGTACTACAATGTGTTTTTTATGCATTTAGAAGTCCGTGTAACCTGAATGTCTCGATCGGAAAGCAACCGACCGTAACTTTCTCGACCAGTATATGTGCCCAAGTGGCAGTAGAAGAGCGATCGAAACTAATATTGCGACCAAATGCTTCTATGAATTTATGTCAGCTTTAAGTAATACCGAACACTACTTTTATTATGAAAAAATCTAGTGACAGAGAATCTCAGTATAAACAACCAATATCTACACTTGAAACAACATTTAGATGACTCGACGTCCACCCAGGCGACGGAAGAGAAGGTGATGATGTTGCCGGCGGTAACCACAGTCCAAGAGATGGGCTACAGCGAGGAGAAGATCAAAACCACCATCCACACCATCAAAAGCCGGTCACCAAGAGGTAGGGCTGTCGGTCAAAGAAATGTCAAAATGAATAGTTGTGATATCTTTGGGGTTTATAAAAGGTGGTGTGGGACACTTTATGATATTAAATCAATGAAAATATATCATTACTTTAAGTTTATCAACATTCTAAAAGTTTCAAAATTTTATAAAATTGATAAAATAATGCTATTTATTCTATCTCATAAAGTTAAAAATTGTGATCATGCGTGCTAGCTGGTTTCAGTATTGTGACCTGCAGATCAGTATTTTTTTTTTTTTTTATCTTTTTGAGCTTTACTCTTAGACGTTAATTTCAATCTGCGATTAAAAACATATATGAGTATAATTGTATTGTTTTTTGAGAGTGAGTACATCACTGTATTGATGTGACTGATACCAATATTTTTTTTCAATACTTCCTTGTGATTTCAATTAGTTATGGGTGGTTATCTAAACTTCTTTTGTTTTACTTTTTCCCTGATTCTTAGGAAAGCACAAGGTGTCAGCTCAAGATATTCTTGGAGGTCATTTTTTAATTAAACAAACCCATATCAGGATCATTTATTGAACAAACAAAAAAAAGTCTCTTGGAATCCTGGTTATAACAAAAGCCAATCAGACCCTGCCAAATACTGCTTCCTCTTTAATTGACGCTTCTAATGCTGGACATGGTGGTATTCTCTATTTTAAAAAGGGCAGAACAAAGAGCAAAGACAGACATAGAGAGAGGGGAGAAAAAGCAGAAAAAGTGTGTTAGAGAAAAAACAACAGAGAGAGAGAGAGAGAGAGAGAGAGAGAGAGAGAGAGAGAGAGAGAGATAGAGAGAGAGAGAGAATAATGTTTGCAAGTTAGAAATTATAACTTTTAAATGTCTTGACAAACACACCATTGTGTGCTAGAAAGCTTAAGTGTTTAACGTAATAACAGGACATGCATGTACATAATACAAACAAGTCATAATAAGCCCTTAGTGAAAAGGGTGCTCTGTAATTAATGCAAGTGATATTTCAAATAATCATTCACTAATAAAGATATATTGATATTTCTGACCGGGCGGTCACGAACATTTTAAAATCCCTTACATTTGTTCTGAGGTCAATAATTTGATAGATTTAAGGTAATTGTCCATACGTCACAAAACAACGTATGACGTAATTCACGCGTTATTACGTCTTGCCCGTGCCCGATCTTTACTCTATACGCTTAGCAACGAACATAAATATATTTTCCCTAAAAATTGTTTTAGAATTAAAATTATACGTTGAAGAAAAACTACTTCATTTTTTAAAACAGTCTTTTAAACCAGGAAAAGTAGTTCAATATAGGTTTTGTCTTGAAAGCATATTAGGTAATTAGCGTTTTCCGCATATGTGACTGCAATTTCTGAATACCGATCTCGATCCATAATACTTACCGATATTAAAAAACCCATCTTTTGGGATTTATATAAAACAGATTGATCAACTGTTTGTTCAAATAATGGTTTCTATTTAACAAAAAGCTGAATATACTTTTTAGAGAGATGAAATGATAAAACTATGCAAAATGTTCTTTTTACAGAACTTTTTTCAAAATGTATATTTTCATGAATTTTACCAAAAATACGCTAATTGTGATCCTGAAAAGGCCGGTCCTTTGGGTAATTTTATTTTCTATTGATTAAGGGCCTTAAGGGGTAAACATTACAACTATTTCAGAGAATTCTGTAGGTAAATAAAATTATACGAGATTAAATTCTCTTTGAAAATTTGTTTCATTTTATCTCATTTGTAAACAAATTTATCTATTTCTTAATAAATAAGCATGTGTAACATTAAAGTATTTGTTTTTTTAAAAACAAATTCGATCATTTTACATAGGATATCAGTCAAAAATGTTTTTCTGAAAGTCAAATGTCATGCTTAGGCCAATATTCTTAATGTATGAAAAAAGCACTATTTTCCGTAATTGGTTCTATTTTTAGCAACGGTCCTAGCTATTATAATACCGATAAACCAGTTAACTTGGTAAATTTTTGATAAGCATTTATACCCAAATACATGTTTGAGAAATTTGAAAAAATTTTGTGGGTTTTTTTTTATGTAGTGGGGTATGGATCATTACCTTAACTGAAGAAAAGTGGTGACGGCGGGGTTGATTGAAGAGAAAATATGTAGATATGGGAAAATGTCCATTGCACAATGTTATGCGATACCTAGTATTGAGTAATTCATTTAATCTTGAGACGATAATACCCTGTAGACATGTGTTTTATTGCCATGACATCACATTATCTGTTTTGTAACACAGGTGATCCGACGTCAACCCAGGCAGAGGAAGAGAAGGTGATGATATCGCCGGTGGTAACTAGCATTATAAGGATGGGCTACAGCGAAGACAAGATCAAAGCAGCAATCAACAAAATCAAAAGCAGGCAACCAAGAAGTTAGGCAGTTTTAATCAACATGAAAATTGTCAATCAATAATTTGATTAATCTAACTCACGATCTGCAATTCACAAACGTGATAGTCTAACCACTGAGCTGATAATATACAACCAAAACAATCGATACCCCCCAAAAAAATTAAAAGATTTTAATTTCTATATCTTGACGTAGTGTGTAAAGATTTATGGCTTGATACAGTGAGGTAAATGAAAGTGAAAGATTAAAATAAAAGTTGAGTTATGGAGTAAGACGTTATCAAAGTCACAACACGGATCGGTAACAAATTATGATTTCAAACTTCTGAAATGGGTTTCAGGAACACACAGAATCTCAGCCAAAGAAATCCTGGAGGTCATTTTCGAATTGAATGAATCCGGTGCATCTGACAGTCTTCGAGACACCGTCTCAGAAGATTCTTTGTATGATACCACCATATCAGAATCTGTGATGGAAAACACTACATATTATATGACCTATCCCACTCCTACTGAAGAGGGAAAAATCCTATCTACAAACGAGTCTGACATAGCAGAAGAGGCGTCGAGTACAGGTTTATTACGATTTCAGATATCAATCACAAGGGTCAAAATCCCTGCTATTAGTGACTTTTTAAAAAATTCTTGAATTCAATTTAAATTACTCATTTTTTATGCTGCATAAAATTCCAATGACATTGAGATCAAATTCAAGGGACATTGTAATTGTTCTTATTCTACTGTACATAGGACATAAGTACATAAAAATGTTCTATTAGATGTAAGTTTTAAGGAGATTTTTATCGAATATCTATCTTCTGTGGAATCATTAAAATTATGCTAATTCATATTCCATGGATTTTACGGGTACCCCTCCCCCTAGCCTCCATCATCATTTAGTTACAACATGTATCCATATCTTTTGATCAACAGAACAGAAATTTTCGAAATATAGTCCCAGCAAACTACCAATCCATGACAATTGCCCCGCCGATATAAAATGGCAGCGTATTTAGCATGTTCTTGTTCATGATAAAAGCATTCAATAAAAATATATATTTCATTAATTTTCGGAAAATGAAAAATCGCAAATATAAGGACAAGAGATGTATTGAATAGAATACATAAAATATTTTCAACTTAAACCAAGATTTCTTGTTAACTGTGCTATTTGATAAAGAAAAAGATAATTTTTACATTTTTACATTGTTTAGCACATCCTACAGAAGAGACATCGCAGAATGATCGAATAGATACATGCACAAATGTATCGTCATCCCCATATTTTGACGGTAAGTGGATCGGAAACATGACTTGAAAGTGATTCATGTTTAAAAACATTTAAGACGTTCCTACACGTGAGTGTATGATATAAACCAATGGTTGTGACATATTATTCTCTCTTGTTAATTAACATATGTGCGTGATTAAACGAAACAAGTAAAGACAAAGTTCTAACGTATTAAATCTTAAAATTAGAAAAACCAAACTGAATAATTATTATTTTCCTTTTGATAGATATGACTTCACTGAAACAAATGAACACGATCCTGAGAAATCAGACTCTGTGTAAGATCTGTGTGGAGAAGAACGTATCAATTGCCTTCCTGCCTTGTGGACATTTAGTCTGTTGTGAGGACTGTGCCCCCGCCATGAGGAAATGTCCGATCTGCAGGGAGTTTGTCAAGAGCACTGTCAAAACATGGGCATCCTGATGTTGCATACATTTAACTTCAATTATACTGTTCGCCCAATAATTGTTGTCTACATGGATGTTGTATGAAAGGCGGTGAAGTGCATTATATGACTTTACCTCAAGCATATAGTTAATTCCACCTATCCCTTAAGTTGATAAGAACGATGTATTGATTGCGAAACGACAACTGGCACTTAAGATATTACATCAAGTTTAGTTGAATTTCGCAAAGGTATTCAGATTTTTTTTCCATGATAAGTATCTAACACTGATAACTAATGGAACATTATCTTTAATCAACTTTTTATAAAAATTTCATTTAAACAATAAAATGCTTTCTTTGGTGATCATTCGGGATATGAAAGTAGCGACATTGCAGAAAAAATACATAAATACATAATATGTATTTTTTTCTGCGATGATCGCTACCTTCATAACCCGCATTTATATATAAACGGGGCTTTTTAATTTCAGTCTGGCTGTTTCTATAGAGCTATGAATTAACTATAAGTTTCCGTAAGAAATAGAGGGAATAATACTTGGTAGATGTAAATATATTATTAGATACAAGGTCGAGGATGAAATTAACATTTTATGAAACTTAAATTTCACCGGTAATCAACATTATTTTATCAGTGCTTTTGTTAAGAAGACACTTTGTGTACGAAAGTTTGAATTTTTTATGTCATTGTATTTCGTAATTTTGAAATTATTTCATCTATTAGGGTGAAAATTTCGAAGTTTTATTGAGTGTAGAATGCACTTACAGCCAAATGATGCATGCTAGGAGGACCAAATCTTGTGTAAGATATGTACGTAAGGAAAGTAATTTTGCCTTCCTGGACTTCAAACTGTGCCTCTGTCTTGAGTTAATATCTGTTACTTGCGTAAAACAGCACTATACTAGGAACATTGCATAGCCAAACATTTCATCTATTAAAATTGTGAAGTACATTTACATTTTGAACATGGATATTTGCTAAAAAAGATATTACTAAGCAATGAGAGAATTAATATAGGGGTTTTTTCAGGTGTACTGTCAAACCCTTCCTTGTGTGAAATAACAATCTGGTGGAAACAATATCACTATTATTTTACGTTTATGTATGTGCATTATTACAATTTTTTTTTTTATAAAATAATGCATCAATTGACCACAATACCGCTTAATTTTCTGGCATTTGTTTTTAATCATTTTCGCCTTTATTGATACATTTTTTTGTAGTCACATTAAAGTTATGATTTTGTTTTTTATTTTCTCTGAGTTTATTTTTGTGTTTTCTCCAACATTGTTTTAAAAAGTGTTAAATAAAAATGACAAATGAAGTTTTGTTTATGTAATAATCTGATATAATTTGAAATAAGCATCAATGCATTTTGTATAACCTCCGACCTCAAGGATCTTATACATGTATCACGATTATTATGTTTTTCAGAATTGCAAAAAATCTCTGTCTTTATTTATAAATTGTTTGTTACTTTTAATTAGCCGTGACATCATACGATCTGCAATTCTCTACTAATGCTATTTAAATGGAAGAGATATTAATAAATAAATGTTTTCGATACAACAGGATTGGATAAAATAGTAGAGCGACAAAGGCTGCTTCTATGGCATAAAGCAAACGGTTAAAGCTGATATAAAAACCTTTTGTGCCACCTTTCATCACTTTCGAGATCTAAAATATCCGTTACGGTTCTGGGCATATCTGCCATGAGCAGATATTGTTTTTGATCAATGCTCTTTGATCTTTCTTTTGGGTTTCAATACATTAGAAATAGGTCAAAAGCGTATCAAAAAACCAAAACGCTACTTAGATTGCCTTATGTAATCACGCCTCATGATGTCTACCGAAGTGATAAGTGCAAATTTGTACAGTTAACCGTTATTCAAACTGAAATTTTAAAAAGAAATTTTTTTATATGCCTTCGAATATTATTTTAATGTTTTTTTATGGTAACTTTTTATATCCCCAGGTGGTAAACTTTAAACTCCATAGGTGCACATGTAAATCTTATTATACAAATTGCCGACTTCAAACGAATGCTATTCGATTTAACCTTTTGACATTCATGCTGTTGCAAATGTCTCTCAGATTTTTAAATATTTTGCCAGTAACCGGCATTGTATTCACTTGGTGTCCCTCGGATTGTCCTTAGGGATATTAAAGATATGTCATATGTACAGTCAACAGATTCCCAGTTTTGTTACAAAAACAACAGCTCCTTCAATGTATTAAAATAATGCCAAGTTTCTCTCACAGATATATTTACAGATTCTGATCCTATGTGTTCTATTTCTAAATGTTCTGCCAAAAACTGTAAAACCTGTGACATTTTGATCACAAAGACCTCTTTTACAAGCAATCTAACTGGGAACAGTTTTAATACCAAAACGTGGGAAAATTTGAACTGTTAAACCTCTAATGTTGTCTCCGGAATTGAATGAACCCTTTGTGGACTCATCTATGTTGGTGAAACCAAAGGTTCACTGAACAAACGAATATCAGGTCATGGATTTCAAATCAATAACGGCGGTCAGCAACTTTTATACAAACATTTTAATTCCCCTGATCATTCCGTTTTGTCTATGAAAGTTAGAATTTTAGAAAAAATTCACCATCATACCAATAGCCCATCGCTGAGTACGCCATTCCCTAGACAACAAGAACTTTGGATAAGAAAACTAGGTACAGCCTTTCCATATGGATGCAACGATAATGTTGAAAGTGTGGGGAATCTGTCAAGTCCACAGTGTACTCAAGTTAATGTAATGGGACTTTTTAACAACACAAAAAGACGTCGACGTAGTCATGGACATCGGTCTTATAACAAACCAATTATACACGATGTTTCCTTTGATTCATTATTCATATTTCATTTCATATTTCAAGATAAAGTCAACTCCTTGTATTTCCTAAATTAAACTTCAACCGTTGCTTCCAAACTCTTCAATTACAATCAAACTCTACAAGACCTTGATATCGAACATCTGAAAGATAATCCTCCAACGTGTTCATGTTCTTCTTCACCCTACAACTATAGTCCTGCCGGACACGTCATTACTGGTGATGTTAATTTAGTTAATAACGATGACCTAAAATCACTTATTATGAAAGGACCAAAATTTAGGGAACCTAGATCCTTCACATGGCGTCGTAATTTTATACATATCATGAATGCTGTTGAAGATTATGCATAGCTATGGGCAAAATCTGAAAAAGAAGACCTTGATACCTTGTCAGAGTGGGTTAAAAGCATCAGATGTATATTAAAATCTCGTATTAAACGACTGAGAGGTCAAATGAAAACCATATATCATTCTGTTTTTAATAATGCAGAAGTGAGAAAAGAACTAGGTAGATTGCATAATCAGTATGCACTGGTCCCTGCTGATAAGGCAAGTAACAACATTGTCTTTGTTTGTAAGGCACATTATATTAATTGCATTTTCAAAGAACTAGGTTTCGAATCTACACATGGTAATCCTACTTACACCCATAGCAGCCTTTCCAAGCAGGAAATACTTCAAAATCATAAATCGGTTATGAATACCTTTAATATCCCCAATAAACAAAATTAATTTGATTTACCTTATTTGTACTGGATTCCAAAGCTTTACAAAAGTCCTTACAAACAGAGATATATAGCAGGTTCCAGTAAATGTTCTACCAAACATCTCTCTTTACTCCTTACTAAAATTCTTACAGAAGTTAAGGAGAAGCTTCAGGAGTACTGTACAACAATCTGTACAACAATCTACTCTACTTGCACACACAAGTACTCTGAAGTTGACATTAAAAAGATGCTTGAGTTTCTGATAGACAACATCTACGTATTTTTTGGAAATCAAGTCTTCCAACAATCTGTTGGAATTCCCATGAGTACCAATTGTGCCCCATTGTTATCAGACCTATTTTTGTATTCTTATGAAGCAGAATTTATTCAAAAACTTGTACGTAAAAAATATAAATCACTCGCTGTGGCCTTCAACTCAACATTTAGGTATATCGACGACGTATTATCAATTAACAATTGTTATTTCCATACTTACGTCGACTCGATATATTCCAGTGAACTTGAAATAAAAGATACCACAGAGTCAGCGTCATCTGTTTCATAATTGGATTTTTTTGTACTGGAAATGGACATTGATGGTAACCTAACAACAAAACTTTATGATAAACGCGATGACTTCAATTTTTCTATAGTCAACTTTCCTTACTTATGTAGCAATATACCTTCATCACCTGCATATGGTGTTTTTGTTTCTCAGTTAATTCGATACGCAAGGGCATGCTCTTCGTATGAACAGTTTCGAAGACGAGGCAAGCTACTCACAGACAAGTTGATAAAACAGGACTATCAACAGTCTCGTTTAAAGTCATCTTTTCGTAAGTTCTATGGTCGATACGACGACCTTGTCAGCAAATACAATCTTTCACTGAGTCGCATGCTGACTGACGTTTTTCATACTAATTGTTAGACCATAATTAATTACCTAATTGTCTACGGACTTTTGCGGTTTTTATTTTCCCGATTACGACAAAGAGCACACGGCGGGTGTGACCGGTCAGCAGAGGATGCTCACTCCTCCTAGGCACCTGATCCTACCTCTATCTTGGAGGTCCGTGTTGCTCTGCTCCGAATTTGTATTTCGTTTTATGGATTTTTGAGATGGTTGACGGTTTGTTATTGTCATTTTTTCATTGATCTTTCAAATGCACTTCACATTCGGAGTAGACATAAGTGTTATACAATACTTTAGAGATCAGACATCAGAATTAAACCATGCAATAGTCTTCTTTTCAAATGCTATAAGAATTATGACGCCTCATAGCACGCATGTACACAATTAGATCAATATCGATACATGTAGAAGTATTTTTTTAATTAAACGCGGACAAAGGACGACTGTACCAAAGGACATTTAAAAATTGCGATAAAAAATGTTAAAAATGGGCATATTTATTTTAATTGTAGGAATTGCCAATGTCTTAACTGCAACTTTAGGTAATAACATTAATGTTAATTTCATATTTACAAAAAAGTAGTTTTCATAGGTAGCTATAGGGGTTATTAAATTTTTTTGAGTCTCAATAGGGTAATGAGGACGCCTACTCTTTTTACAGACTTTTTACATAGTCAGCGAATGTTTGTCTATTATTCTCCTTTTAATAGCAGTTGTATATTTATAGCGAGCGAGCTCTGTAGACATCGTGTACGAACGGAGGAAATTCGAGTTAAAATCTGCTCATTGTTCAAAGAAAATTTTGTGGACCCGCGTGAAAATTTTCTACATATCCCAATGATCCTTTGCGGTGCATAGCAACATGGTGGAACAAGAAGCGTTTCTAAGGAAAGTTCTTACCTCTAAATCGCATACATCTATTTCATTTAACAATAAAAAATCCTTTAAAAACACTAAAATAAACAACACACATGCTTACGTAAAAAAACTGTACCTATCTGAACTTTTGCTGACATATGACGTCATTTCCTTCCCCTAATTTATCCGACAATTTACGAAAACTGTCGAGAGCAAAAGAAAGTTAAGTATGACGTCACAGTGATCTCACGCTATAATTTCCCGCGATACATTTAGAGGTGGATCAAGATGAGAGATGTGAAGTTCTTTCTGCGCTCGCCCCAACGGTCATACCGTAAAACATATTATATATAAGCTTATGTTAAAAGGAGAACAATAGACTAACATGCGCTCATTAATAAACAGAAACTGCTTATTCTTGCGTTCGTGTTCTCTGTTGTAAACTGTATACTTTGACCTGATAAATTTTATAATTCACCACTTGATTTCTAACCACTATTAAGTTTGTGAATGCAAGACTCCCGTTACGGGACGTGTTAGGTAGCACACAATCCTCTAGGCGATATTATTTGTCATAGCTGTTTCAAATAAGGAAGAAGGAAGATAATGGAATTTAATTATGGTACCGCTATTCTAATTTTAGGCCATTGTATAATTTTATTTACAATATTAGATCAACTCTCAATGCATATTTATGATTCTTATTTCAATCAAGAGCAGACAAATTTACATTCATGGTCTTTGAAGAGCCGCAAGGGTAAGAAAACACCAAATTGTTTTATTGTAACGCAGTTCAAAAACATAATGACACCAAATATATGTTGGAATTTGACCAATGACGAAGTAAAATTAAGCGAGGAATAAACGTAACAGTAGTGACCGAATAATGACCCAAAATACAGCGTTAAATGCAGTCATCATTTTATGCTCAAATCCTGGATTAATGTAGTATTAGAACAAACAAAAAAAAAAAAAAAAATAAGAAAAACTACAAATAACAACAACAAAAAACAATAAGAAAAAACAAACCTTTAAAAACTTAACTGGGGATTAGGTTTCATTTTTTAAAATCAAAAATTGTATACACTTTGCGATGATTATATAAAACAATCGTGTAAGATTAACGAAAATGTCCAATTCTGCGTTTAAAAACGAGATAAGAGAAGAGTTAGGAGTTAAGAGATTTCATATACTGCGACACACTATCGATGGATATTGCATTATACATTAAAAATACATTGTTACAAAAAGCAAAATTGATCATCATAATCTCATTTGACGTTCATACTTATATATAGAGAAATTTCAATGAGTGATAGGAATTGTCGAAAGGTTAAATCATCATTTTCAAAGTTCGAGTTATCTATAACTATGATAGGAAGCAATAAAGAACGCATTCATATGTTTTGAAAAAGAAATGAAAATACTTCCTGATTATTAATAAATTTCCTGCGTCTGAAAACGTGTTTATATGTGTTAGACTGTGTTTTTTAAAACACGACATATTTCGTTCAATAACGTCCCTTGTTCTTCTTTTTGTATCTTTTTTTTTACACAAGGTAAGTTGCTTCTTTATTTTTTTTTAATATTTATCAAAATAACTATAAAAAGTTGTATTTATAACCCCAATGTTCTATTATTATCATGAAAATCCAGATCTAATTTTAGCAAACTATTTTTATATCCTCAAAATTATTTCCTTGTGAGAACCGGAAAATTATGGCAGTAATATTAGAAGCAACTGGGATTTAGTGCATCATTTAGGAAGTATAGTTATCAAACCCTTTACGTATTCTACCAAATAAATATATTATATTGAACATGACGAAAGAAGATGATATTTTTTTTTATAATCTTGTAATCAATGCATCTTTCTAAAAAATCACATATAAAATAACATACTACCAGCTGTAATAAATATCCTTGACAAAACCTTTAACCAGAAAATATATCTATTACACGCGCTTGATATTTATGTCTACTTTTGCAATTGATATTAGTAAGAGACCTAACATGGACAGAAAAACCATCATAGAAAGAGCTAGAGCCGTTGGAATATTGTTCTTAGGCAGAATGTACTTTAATTTACAGTTCATATCGTCCATGACGTTGTTCTTAATATTGAGCATGATTACTTAAAAGTTATTTTTAGATAATTTTCCCTTTGCTTTAAGTGGCACGTTATTTCTATCGGCAACCCAGATTGATCCACCCTGTTCTAAACCGCTTGAAAGATAAGTAGACAATAGCAATACAAGCGGCAAAACAAACGAATGGTTTTCATTGCCAGTGGTGTTAACTTATCTTAGAAATTGTATAGTGCGCTTTTTATTTTGAGAGTGTTTCATATCAAGGGGTGATCGAATAAATAAATATGAGACACCTAGTTGATTTTCAAACAAAAATGATAAGAATTATGCGTCAGAATTTATGAATCACAGCTTGCGTAACGTTTATCTTACATTGTCAAATATTATTTGATAAACACTCAAAACGTTGTTTCAATGTATGCGTAAATGTGTTCTATATTAGTTACATATTATCTGCATATTGGATATCAGTGAAGATATTATTGAATAGATATCTATCATTCATCTAATGTTATAAGCAAACCAAGTTTTGAAAGCGTTGCTGCGCTTGCTTTTTAAATGCATACTATTGATGAATAAATTAAATTGGATTGATATTCCTTTTTAAGGGTGTCGTTTACTCAGGGTTTGAGTTCTCAAATTCGGATTGTTATAAAGTTTAAAGTCATGAGTAAAATTTGTTCTAAACACAAAAAGTAGTTATGAAATGAATTATTATTGACATAACATTCTATTTTTCAACTATATTATGGAATAAGGCTCAAACAAAAATTGTCTTTTAGCCAAACAGAGGAAATTCGGACTAAATTTTGCAGATTTTGTTTTCCGCTCAAACAATTTTGGCAGTTCTCTAATATTAAAAGTTAAGATTTTATATTTAAGTAATTATAATTTTGCATATTTTCTGTTGGGTTCACCTCACTTATTCATTAAAATTATCGTATGGCACAAATTGCAAAAATATTGAAAAATGCTTAAAAACGATAAAAGACACCACATCTCAAAATTTTGTTCATTGACCTCATATAAATTTTATGCCAACAGAATAAGGTCAATATAAGTAGTTTAATACTATAAATGTTTTTGTATTATCATCATTCAATTTTTGTAAAATTTGATCAAAAGTGGGTAGGGATTTAAAAACTGATAGAGGAAATTCGGACTGGTATATTTTTAAAAAATTGTTGCTGAAATTTTAATGCTTTATATCTATTTATTGCCACTACCATTCATAAACTGTATTTCATTTTTTAAAGTGTTTAATTATTTCTAATATTTTCACAATTAAGAAATTCTCAATCGTGGTGTAAAATTTTATTGGATTTTTCTTGATATTTTGAAATATATTCAATAGACATTAACTCAAAAACTAGGTCATTGACCTACTTTTTTGAAAGTGAAAAATAACACTACAATCAAAGGTCTATAACATACAATAGATGGGTTTTCATTATCATCAGTGGATTTTTTTTTCATTCTGAGTAAACGTCATCCTTAAAATAATTAATAATTATATTTTTCTAGAGTCATTTCATTAAAAATAACATATTTGCTTGTTTGCTTGTTTGCCTCCTCCAATTATATGCATTATGTCTGTATTAAACATGCGTATAATAGTGTGTATTATTATTATCTGTATAATAGGCTGTGCAATGTCACACTCCTACTAGTAGTAGATAGTTGGTAACCCTTTAGCTCAGTCGGCAGAGCGTTCTTTTGTGTTTTTTTGTGAAAAATACTGGGGTTGAGTCAACTTGTTGTTATCCTCCTGTTTTTTTTATAATGGCACCGTACAAAATAACTCACATAGGAAGATACAGTTAACTTTGTTTATTAATGATACAGCCATTAAGTGACAAGTGCCTGACACAGTCAAATTATACAATTTGAGTCAACATCATTCATGCCAATATAAAAGCTGTCACTGTTCAACTGAATAAAATAGTAATAAAGTTTTGCCACCTTGAAATACCGATATGTCGGTGTACAGAAAAAAGGTTTCGAGACCCCTTGCAGACTATCTATTCACCAACGATGCGCAACCCAATTTACATAGATATGTGCCATCGTATTGAATGCTTTTTTTGGCAAAAGTAATAGTTTGGGGTTTTAAAATCTGATCCTTATCTGCATCGAGAAATTGATTTATATCTTTCATTATTAACATTGACAGCAGATTTTGTATTGTGCCAGTGCAAACGGGGTAAAATAATATACTAAATAATTGACAATTTTGACAATTTTGAAACCGGTTGGATATTTTTTTCAGGTCAGGCAAGATACTCATTGGAACCATAGTACACTACAAAATAGACATACGATTGTTTGCCTGCTATCTCATTCCACCTTGTTCAAACAACAATATGACTATAGTCTTGTCTTGAAGAGTTAGGTGGTTTTCTCAAGGGTGATGGATGGATTTTCGGGCAATTCCTTATACTAATGATTTTTAAATTATCCGGTTAACTTTTCTAC
This sequence comes from Magallana hongkongensis, assembly GCA_016163765.1. Classification (NCBI taxonomy): domain Eukaryota; kingdom Metazoa; phylum Mollusca; class Bivalvia; order Ostreida; family Ostreidae; genus Magallana; species Magallana hongkongensis. The sequence goes on along the minus strand of WFKH01011925.1, from coordinate 8,307,343 downwards.
GTCCTACAAAGCCTGGTATTTATAAGTGTATAGAAGACAAAACAAGCAACATTAAGTTTGTAGTAGTCATGTGTAATTAAGTTTGTAAATTTTAATGAATGAGGGGTAATTATTTTTTATTTTTTGGAAACTTAGCATTGGAGATAACAAAATGCGTAAGGGGATTGGAACTGAATGAATTACGAAATGACTAGTAACCTAAATTTGTTGCCAAAAATAACTTTTACTAAAAAGTGGACATATGAATGAATGACAAACATATTATACCATCAATTCCTTGTTTAGCTACTTCTAAATCATTTTTCTGTTGAGTTATTGGTATAAATACATCCTGTGACTTGAAAGAACAGGTAAAGTAAATGATGGAACAGGTATTATGATCAATTTACCTCATCAAATGAAATATTAAATGCATATAAGGTCACCACGGCTTATTGATAACAATAACATATATTAATACATTTGACTTCTATAATTACTTTATATTTATTACTTGTAAAACATGTGTGTGATTCTACAACATAAATTTAAGAACTTTTGTTTATCAATGTATTCCAAAAAGAGAGGATCGTTCAGATTATCATTAGTCCATCAAAACAAGTTGATGTTTCATCATTGGAGGAACGACACAATATCCAAAATAGCATGCATTGTTCGTTAAAACAATATCGATCCAGATCCAAACTAGCTCTAAATGAAACATGTATCAGAAAAACAAATCACTAAGAACAAGTTATAAAAATGATATAATTTACCCTTTGTCTCAGAAGAAAAGTAAACCGTATCTTCCATTCCAGGGGTTACTTCAACTAGGGACGAATTGTGGAGAGACATCGAAATATTCAACTTGAAATGCCTTGTTCCGCATTCCACTACACGGAAGTCATTAACCTTTGTGATATCAATTTTCACTGACCTGATTGAGCTTCATCAATGGCAAACATGTAAGTGTTCAACAATATCGTGTTTTATACAAAAATAATGGCCTACTGAATTTGATATTGAGTTATTACAAATATATATATTTATATAAATTCAATGACATCATATTACACTGGTTCGCTGTCATTAATTACGAGTGCAAGAGCCCTGCCTAATCGACTTAAATTTCCTAGCGGCAGTGTTCAAAAGCAAGGGCAGGCTATCAAGTCTAGACATCATATGACCTATACCCAAAAATAAATGAAAAATTCCAAATTATATTTTTAGCTCAATGGTAGATACGAGTTTTGTATCCTATATCAGTGTTTTTTAACTCTAGAGAAAACATATACTGCTTATACATTCTAATAACTATTAATTAATACGTTGATAAAGTTACAACGTTACAAATAGAATGTATATAACAATAAATATTATCTTATTGTTTTAACAATCTATTTAAAATCAGCTAATACGCTACCTCAACATCAAAACATCTGAAATAACCTGATTAGAGGTTCGGAGTGACCTCTTAATGTTATGTATATGGTAAAAAAAATAACAAACTTGATAATGGCGCCACGGAACTATATATTTTGTATTCACTGTTTACCACATACACATGGTGCGAACTGGATATCTCAGTTCGAGTGGTAAAAGTTGCACAACCGAGTGACTGCATGATGTAGGTGTAGCAAGTGGTTCTGCATCAGGTGGAAGAATGGCAGGTTTTACAGTTGGTTTGTTAAACTGTACATCCGTATCTTGCTGAATCGGTATATTTGAAGAGCGTATTTGATCAGCATTACGTCTCCATTTGCCTCCTGATGCTACTTCAACAGAGCATGACACAGGTCCATTTTGAGCCATAATGGTTCCAGGTGTCCACCGACTGTGGTCCTACGCTCCCACTATCCTTTTTATCCAACTTAAGACTCATCTTGAAGGACTATAGGATTCGTTCCACCAAACCATTGGTACTAGGTTGGAACGGTGCAGAGGTAATGTGTTTGATACTGTTTTCTTTGGTGAATGTTGCAAATTCCTAAAATGTGAATTGAGCTCCATTGTCGCTGACAATTTGCTTTGGGAGGCCATTATGCGCAAAAACAGTGCGTAATGCAAAAATGGTCTGCAAAAATGTCGTCGTCCTCATTGATATCACTTCTGGCCACTTAAAGTAAGCATCAACAATGACAAGGAACATTAAATTGAAAAATGGACTAGCAAAGTTTAAATGGATCCTTTCCTATGGTCTTGACGGCCATTCCTATGGGTGAAGAGGAGCAGCTGGTGGTGCTTGTTTCACTTCTTGAAGCCATGCACAGCTCTTTGACAACAGCTCTATGTCACGGTCAATCCCTGTCCACCAATCATGACTTCTTGCTAGTGTTTTCATTTTCACAACACCAATGTGACCTTGATGTTCAGAACCCGGCCTCGCAGTGATATCGGAATTCAACTCGTATTTCCCACAATAAACAGTTCTGGTTAATGGTAATTTCACTGCGGCGTGTACAGTAGGGTTCAATTTTTTTAGACTCTGAATTTACACTCTAACCATGGGTGACGTTGTCATAAACATTAAACAAAAAATAATCTTATCTGGTTTCCTGCTGAATTGCTTCAGGTTTGACATATAAGTGTTCCTGCTGACTAATATGAAACACATCAACTTCAGCTTCTTTATTTATGTCTGCCATTTGGTCATTCTTACACATTACAGGTAAGCTTAAGCGTGACAAACTCTCAGCATTTCCATGTTTCTTGGTACTTCTATACACTATGTCATAATTGTATCCAGTTAGAAAAAGGGCGTACGTTTTGAGCCTAGCTGCTGTTGTGTTTGCGATCCCCTTCTTTGGACTGAAAAGGGGTTTATGATCTGTGGTAAGACGAAACTGTCTTCCATAAACATAAGTGTAAAATCGGCTTAATCCATAGATAATTCCCAGAGCTTCCTTCTTTCTTTGCGAGTAGTTTTTCTCTGAAAAGCTAAGTGAGCGTGATGCATAAGCAATTGGCCTTTTTTCACAATTAGGCATAATATGGCTCAAAACAGCACTTAGACCATAAGGACCATAAGGAGAGGCATCAGTCGCAAGGCAAGTGGCAAGTTTGGATCATAATGAGAAAGTACCTCGTCTGATGTAATGAACTTCTTCACCGTCCTGAAAGCCGTGTCACTGTCTTTCGTCTAATGCCACTGGTGGTCCTTCTCAAGTAATCTGTATAATGGATAAAGTACCGTGGATGGGTTTGGTAAGAAACGTGCATAGAAGTTTACAATTCCCAGGAATGAACAAAGTTCTGACACATAAGTAGGCTGCGGTGCGTTGACTACTGCTTCTATCTTCTTTTGAGTCTTGTGTTACCCATGGCGGTCTATTTCACTCTTTGTCAAGGTAATAGTAGCTAATGTGAAATGTTATTCCCGTTACACCGAAAACATGGCTTTCCTCCTTTTGATGCAAATTTTACTGATGTTCCACTATATCCATCAGATTTGTTCTTCACATGCAGTTTATGTACACTTTGACGAGCACTAGGATCATGCTTAAATTGAAGTTTTGAAGCACCCATCGCTGCTGTTTCCATCGCGACAGCAATGTCTAACGCGATTGGAAAGGTAAGTCTGCTTCAGACAAGAGATTCTTCTGTATATGTTCGTTACGTAATCCACTGACGAGTCTGTGTCTGAGCATAGCGTAAAATATTGCCTTGTCAAATAAACCGTAGTTTACCTCGGAAGGTTTTTTTGGTCTCATGAGTCTTCGTAGCAAGGAATAAGTGCTACCACCAATCAATGTAAGAAGTACAGGGACTTTCTTCGCGTTTGCATCGTTGCAGATAAGATATTGTTCAAGACGTTTTTGGAGTCCCAGGACTCTACTGCGCTGTCAAATGGTTCTAATTGACCTATTTTGCCTGCCATTACTGTGTAAGCTTGTGGACGAGAGCGATATCGATACACAATCCGAACGAATGCTTTTACAATTCGACAGTGTCACAGTTAATCAATCACCGAAACAGTTTACTGGTGGTATTCTATCTCCTTTTGCGTGGATGTGAACACTATCTTCGTCGCCAATGTTATGTATTTAGTAAAAGAATAACGAACTTGATAATAACTTGATAATAACGCCACGGAAATATATATTTTTATATGCATCAGCGTACACACAAATGTAACAGTAAGAACCATCAATGATACATTTCCGGAATACGAATAAGTATTACATAACACTAAGCAGGTTGTTTTATATATTCTATAGCGTAAAAGAACTGCTAATTTAATCAGATTGATCTTATTTGTTATTAGATTCAATTGAAATGCTACCATCACAGAAGAAAAAATCTTTATGGCTATCTATGGCAATTGTGTAAGTAATAAACTTTGTTATACTGCACTTGAAAAAACTTAAATGTGTTTTTGTTTTTTGAATATGAATAGTTGTTTTCATGCACAAATATGCATTTACTTTTTTGCATGTAATAGTTACAATTTTGGATATCAATCCAATCCAAGTTACAAAACGACTGAATGGAAAACAAATTAATAAAAATTGTAATTTTTCATTCACTTGACTGTGCCTTATATGTGTACATCTGTTTAAGGGCTCACACTGACACTATTTGAACACAATTATTGGTAGTTAATAAATACACATATCATATAATTCTGCCATAAAGGACCTATTGTAACAATTTTTCTGTTTTAGGTTTTGCTCAAGAATCCTTCTGACTGCATATCATGTTCTGTTGCTCAAATACCTCTTTAGGTGTGGATATAATGTACTCGACCTCGGTAATTTTATGCATTTATTTTTAGACTGATTTTAAAGAGGCCGTCCAAGCAAACACCAGGCAGATATATAATGATGCGTCGCACATCGATTTTCACAAATTTTTTGTTTTCCCTCTAAAATAATTTCCTTGTATTCCCTTTTGACCCACAATAATGATGATTTGTTTAAAAAAATAATTTAAGTGGTTCTTCGGACGGGAAGATATATATTTCATTCGCTTATATAAATCATTGAAACCGTGTACCAAACTGTGGGCTTTAAAATCAAATACATTGTTATTGGTGAGGATTTGTATTTTTTATTAATGAAAAAAATATTTTGACTCTTTATTGATAAAATAAAATCAGTGGGAAAAGCTTGCGTTTAAAAATTGTAGACACGTATATTTTGTTAATCTCTGATAATTTCAGTTACCTCCCTTGCCAAATGAATATTTGGAGGTCTAAAAACTTAAGAAAAAAATAAAAGCAATACATTTTCAACTATAAATAATTCATATAAATTCAGTTATATTGTTTATGATAGACGTATTTTTTTTTTACGCTGAAATATATTTTTTAAAAATATTCAGTGCGGGTATATTTCAAAACCAGTGTAAACAAAGATGGCCGCCGCTAACGTCTGTGCACAGCATGCTGCCAGAGGAGATTGTTTTTCGGTGTTTTGGTGAAGTTGTCTCTCAAATACCATTGGAAGTTAAATCAGGTCGACAATAATAGTAACCACCCTGAACCTTTTATTGAAACTGAGATGAATTACTGTCGCCAGACGAATTTCAATAAGTCAGCCAACAAACTACTGTATAAGTCCACTGATGTACACATCCACTCAAAGAAGAAAAGCAAGAGGTGTTCACCTGATGACGACAGAGGACATGTTATTTCTTGACATAGGGGTAGTTCTAGCGGGGTCAGGTAAATAACTTGCATAGTAGAGAGAGAGAGAGAGAG
>WFKH01011925.1:8274309-8301563 GCA_016163765.1 Magallana hongkongensis | reverse complement strand
AGAGAGAGAGAGAGAGAGAGAGAGAGAGAGAGAGCATAATTACACTTATATTATTTAATTAATATCAAATATCTTCTTGCACATTTAATTTGCTGTCATAAACTGGCGCACTTGATTTTACCAAAAGGTGTACACAGTGTACACTTTTGTAAATCAAGTGTAGTGGTGTAACATTTAGGTATACACCGGGTGTACACTTTTCTACACCGAGTCAGGGGCATGTGTTGTTGGATGTAGCACTGAAACCATTATGGCGGACGAATGTTATGATGGAATCTTGAAAAATGATTTTAAGTCATAGAACAGATTAGAAGTCGCATATAAGTTGTCTTTTGTATGAAAGCCATTAAATTTGAAATGTGTGTTTATTTTAATGCATTTATATCACCAAAAAAAACCCCCTAGAATTGTCGCGGAACAGCAAATTCTTTGTTAAAACTGCCCCCTTTCCCGCCATATTCATTCTTTACTTCCTAACACCATGTACACTACATGTGCACTTGATACAATACAAAATGTTTACACCGGTGTACACTGGTGTACACCAAGTTAAGCTTAATCAAGCGCGCAAATTCTTTGTAAAAAGAAAGTACAACAATAATCAGAGAGTTTTTCATGTGGTTAATATTGGGAAAATATCTTGCAAAAAAAAATTAGGTAGGAATGTGAAGAGAAGTGGAGTATTTTTTTTTCGTTGATAGGTCAATTAAGTCTTCATCTCTTTAATAAGTTTATTAATTGAAAAACATGGCTGCTATTGACTTGTCAATCGGTCAGAGTACATATGTGATGTGTGACAAGAAAAGTAAATAAACAATTCACACACCAATATGATATTAGTTTAGCTAATGCTAATCAGAATATGAAATGGAAACTTCATATATATTCCACAATATTTATTAATAATTTTTAGATCTTAACACTTTAGGGTACATGTATTTGTTTTTGATTATGTATTTCTCTATTTTTTTAGAGAAGTGCAAAATGGAATAATCTTTTTGGAAAATACTGTCTTTCTATAACTTGGATAAAACATAGAAAAAAAACTCCAAGATTGCTGAAAGAAAAAAAAATCAAGTTGCTTGGCAGGGTGGATATGGAGTCTTTTCCAGCAGCATCTGATATCATGGGTAAAATGATATTCCTGCATAAGAAACAATGCGAGTGTGCCCAATAAGAAAGAAGATCAAGAAGGGGGCTCGGGGATTATGCGAAGAAGTAATTCGAAAGGATATGGCTATATAGATGGCAGAGGATTTGCATATCATTATAATGATGACATTCATTTAATCAATGTTTTCCTAAGGAGTGGTTGAATTTCAAGAAGATATCACTTGGAATATCTTTTTCACAATTTACTCATCTGTACATGCATCTTCAATGAATAAAGGATGCAAATAAGACTTAAATAAGATGCTTTGAAGTTTGCCAGAATGACCAGAGAGAGAGAGAGAGAGAGAGAGGGGAGAGAGAGAGAGAGAGAGAGAGAGAGAGAGAGAGAGAGAGAGAGAGAATGAACTTGACTTCATGCATCTGTATACATGTTTTATTTAGCATTTTAATGTTCAATAAATTTGTTATCTTGGATGAGTTTATTCTCTGTTTATTTATTCCAAATTGCTACTGCACATTTTCTAACATAACTAATTTAACTTTGTTTGTCATACTATAAATGTAGTTTATACTAGCATAGTTAATTTGTATGTAAAGAGATCTCAAAATCTTTGGTAAATATAATTTAATATATTAATTAGTACAACAGAATCTACTGTTATTAATATATACTGTTAATATGCAAATACTGATATCGCTTGGCAATAATACAAAATAACACTGTCCAAGTATTTTGTATAAACATAGCATTGATAAATGAAATGTTTTTTTTTTCATTCTTGTGCACTGCTTATTTGTTCAAATAAGTTAAACATGCTTGACAGATATCTGGGTATTTAAAAGATACATGTTTAAATAGAGAAAAATACATTATAAAAAAGGCACACTGATTTTCATGTGACCATAGATTGGATTTGGGAATAGAGTTTAAAGAGGGTTGTTTCAAAGCAGACTATCCCATGTACATTTTAACTGCTCATCATACATGGATAAAAAAATTTGATTAGTATGGGGATCCAAAAACGGGTGGGGGGGGGTTGTTTTGAAGATGTCTGACTTTTTTGCTAGATTCATTGTGGCTATATATAGGGATTAGGTGTGTGACTTAGTCAGACTAATATAATTGTATAAATACCAGTCTGTTTATGTTAATTTTTACCCAAAAGTTAAACACCTGTCTTGAATTTCAAAAAGCTACCTGATTGAAAATAGAGGTCAGATTTCTTAGTTCTTACATTGTATGCTAATTCCAAAACAGTTGTATGCATTCATTTTGAAACTTTGGATTAAACAAGTTACTAATGGCACTAAAAAAGAGGAAATAATGAATTCAAACAACTACTGAGAAGAAATGATTTGATATATTTATTCCATATTTGTACATTATGGAATTGATATAAATGATTTGTTTTCAAAATAATTTAAAAAAAAAAACTCAAATTCACTATAGTACCAATAATAATTTGGATTTGACCTTTTTGCACTCTTTAATAAAAAATAATTATTATCTTCTTTATTTAATACAGCTTCAATATTAATATCCCACCAAGTTTATTATCAGTTTAAGAAGAAAAGTTTAGGTAATACTTATTAAAAACACACAAATAAATTGAATTTGATAAATACATTCAGTTTTACCCTGCATTGATTGTTATTCCTGAATCTGTGATTAACACATTATGAATCCCTTTTCTCAAATTTAAGTACCTCATAAAATAGTGAAAACCCTTAAAATAATTTAAATGTATACTATACCATCCAAATAGTGAAATGTTCAACTAATTTTCTTCAGTTGTGAATAGTTTTAGCAGAATTAAACTCAAGTTTTCAACATTTTTTGTCAAAATGACCTTTTTGCACTTAAAATTATGAAAAATGTTGGTTTTTGATGAGTGATCAATATCTCTTTCATCATAAAGCAATTCCTTTTAAAAAAAATATGAGCATGTATTAAAATGTTGACCATATTCGTGACATGAACGTTGTCACTCACTGTCTTTATACATGTTATGGAAGGAAAAACTTGATTTTCAATGTTAAAAAATGGGTAACTTTTTGCAACTGTTTTTATTAGACCGATGCTGTTCCCACTGAATTTATTTTTGTCTCTGACAATTTCATTACTCAGCTTTATAACGCTGCCTCATTTTGTCCTCTCATGAAAATGTTTTGGATTTTATTGAAATTTCAAAATTACATTAAAATACCAGAATTTTTTTCTTCAAATATATGCCCCAACTTTAACAAAGCATATATTTTTGTCTGAAATATATTTATACTTTAAAAGCAGTCTAAATTAAATTATTTAGTGTGTTTAAACTATATAATATAATTTTTAAAAAGTTTTTATAGAATTAAGTAGTTTTACAACTTATCAAACTTGACAACATTTTTACAACTTCTGTGACCTTTTTGCACTTAACATATTCCAAATTCAAATTTAGACATTTTTCTGCCTAATTAGGCATAGTATGAACTTTTTCTTTTACATATATTACAATCATGTTAAAATGAAGTGATACACTAAAATTTATTGAAATCCAAGACATAGCATGTGCAAAGCTCTGCCTGAATTTTGCTTGGACAGCCTCTTAAGTTTAATGATAACAACTGGATGCAAATACTGTAAACCAACTTTTACTCGCGGCGATTTTATTTCGCGATTAACTGGAGATAAACTGGTTCGCGACGACTAATTTTCGGGACAAAGTCGTATCCAGACCCATGTTGTGATAAGAATAAAACGACAAGGACTGTTCGCGGCGAGAAATATTCCCGACAAAAAGGCTCTCGTGAAGCTCGCGAAAATTTCTCGCACGCGAAAAAAGTTGGTTTACAGTAACCTATATTAAAGAGCTTTACTTGTTCCTTCATTTAGCTTTTTTTATTATGCTAGTATTTGTTGTCTTAACCAGCAAAATGATGAATATTGATTTTTCTTCATATCGGTTCCATAGTAAGCATTGTAAAAATGATCATCATTTGCTATTATATGTAACGTTCTAGTCAACTAAATATACTTAAATCATTGTCTAAAAGGATAATATGAAAGTGCTATTATTTAAAGATAATAAGGAGTGTTTTGTTTTATAGCAGAAACAATGAACATTGCAACTTGGATACTATTAATTTTTCAACAGGTTTTCAAATGGAATTTTGTCCTAAACGGATTGAGAATAATTCATTTACCTACAAATTAATGCCGACAGCGGTTACTGGGGACAATAAAATACTATTTGAATCTCATCAGAAAAACAAAAAGCTATTTAAACATGGTCTACACCAGCAAAACAAATATTTGCAGACGGTTTTCTGCTATGCAGTCCCAATTCCACCAAATACGTCCGAAAATACAGTTATACATCTCGGTAGCACTATGTTGGATATTTCAACATACACTCTTTCTCACGGAATTCAAGAACAGACTGCACATGGTTTCTCAGTGAGCGTTGATAATTCCACAGACATAGCCACTGATGGAATCAATGAAGAGACAGGCCAGACATCAGTGACAAACGATATTCAGTTAAACAACTCAAGACGCCTGCCAACTAACGACATCCAAGAAAACAATCCACAGAACGTTGGACCTGGAAATATTCAGATACACAATTCAGTAGAATCGATAACCGATGAGACCCAAGAAGCTGATCGAACCTTAGCTAATGCTGATACCCAGTTGGAGACGGGGACAGTCGCCCGTAATTATGGATCCCAAGCAGAACCTGATCAGACTTTAGCAGAGCAATTACGACTCGGATCCTTAAGGGGGTTTGTTACAATCCTATGCATGCATTATGTTTTATCTATCTATTATATTCTTACCTTAAATATTTTGTTTCATATACATTAACCCATTTGTTTAATGTGCATAAGGTTTAGAATTCGGTAATGCATATTAGAGAGTGTTGAAGTTATCACTAATTAAATCACCGGCCCTGCAATAATATATTGATTGTATCTAACCTCTTGTTTTCATGTCTAGTTATTTTTTTATAATCAGATTTCCTTCTAACTTATGGCTCATCCAGTGTCGTTTGCGATAATCGAACAATATTGGGTAATTGGCATAACATTAACAATTTTATTGATGTTTTACTTACATTTTATATCTATCTTTGAATAGAAATGTGTGGTCCTTTTGTCTACCTCGTGTTACAGAAAGGGAACAATGTGACAGACATTTGGATGTAACGTCTTCTAAACAAATAGGAAATATAGTAAGTTTTCTAATATATTATAAACACTGGTATGTTTTAGAAGATAGAAAAAAATTGTTTTATTAAGGAGGCTGGGGGGTCAAAAAAAAATTCTCCAAAATTCATAAAATTTGCAGAAATGTTTCACAAAATTTTAATTTTCATTTTAATGTGAAAGACCACATCACAATCATCGTTAATTTTATCATGTATTGCATCTGAAGAAATTGCACGTTATGTAAAAAAAAAATTATGAAAAATATATGAAATATAAATAAAGGCAAAAAAAACATACCAATAACATCACACAAAATTAACACAATAATAAAAACTTAACATTATTAGTTATAAAGAAAAATATCACAATTTTACCAAAAATATATATGTCACAAAAATGCAAATATGTAAAACAAAAAAAAAAAGTAGCCACAAGATTATTTCCAAATTTTAACATAATTATAATCAATACATGTGTAATAAAGATTGAGCATTAAAAAAATTTCGATGGTGAAATTAAAAAAAAAATAAATAAAAGGAAAATATTTGAACAATATATTTGGATTTTTACAAGTTACCTCCCTTTGAAAAGTTAGAAAATGCTGAAAAACAGCCGAAATTATTTTTTTTGCATCTTGTAACCCTTGGTTTACAATCAATTGACTCTTTAAATAATGTTTCAATACCATCATATCCATTTCTTTCAAAAGACAAATTAAGTACAATGTAGGAGTTATAGAACATTAAAGTGAAAATCTTTTTTGTGTAGAGGTAAAAACGCTTTAAAATGGCAGCCACCCCCCAGCCTCGTTAATAGCGATGATTTACTGATTGCATCAAATTATATTGTTTTAAACAAACGCTTAGGTCCTTAAACGTTTAGAATTTACGTATTTTTTTAAAATCGAGAAACATTATGGAGAAAAAAACATTTCCCTCCAACATTAGATAATCATAATGATTAACGTCTGTATTTAGGTTCTTTTCATAAATTGACGCTTTTAGAGGAGGAAAGTAAAAAATAACATGATGTATTATTTCGATTTTTACATCTTTAAAACGAACCTCTATTGAAGACATGTAAATGTCAATTCAAAGTAATAAATATAATCATATTACCCTTTAACTCAATTTTGATTTTTAATAAATACCATTACAATTCTGAATTATGTCATTGTCCCTAAAAACAATATTTTACGAACACATATACCCCATGTGTTTAATCTTAACCTTTCACATGATATGACTCTTTCAGTTTGTGTCCTCTTCTAAATCACAACAAACATCTTGCGAAATAGAGGGTGGACATTCCAATGAAGTGAGCAAAAGGTTATGTCTTTTACATTTTAATTAAATGAAATAGTTTGCCACCATTCGAAAGACATTTTCTCATTTATTTCTTTATTCTCTAAGTAAACTTTTTTCTGCTTTTATTTATATTCTAGCCTGAGCCATGATGTGTTAAACAACGTGCCTGTGTCAAGAAAAAATGAACCCAAGGAATCAACAACTCGTATATTCAAAGTAATAGTAATTTTCGAATACCTCGATTTAAATATTCTCATTTTTTTTAATTTGAAAGTGGTAAATTACTTTAACTTTTCATTGTTTATTTAAATATTCCATGATGTGATATTGTAGGTACAAGATCAAATTCCAAAAATAACAGGTAAATATATTATAATTTCTAAAGGTATTTTTTTTATAACATAGCTTTACCAGTTTTTTCAGGCATATATTGTCAAATTAAGTTGAAACAAAGAGAAAAAAGATGAGAGCAACGGTTTACGTGTTACTGATGAATGTTAATGATGGGTTAATTATCATTAAATAAAAGGTGCTAACCTTGAAATCAATAAATAATTTACTTTAAAGAATAATTTTCAAATAACGGTGCCGTAGTGACAAATCAAACAGAAATCAAACATAATTTTTTTTTCTAAGAAATAGTTTTTAAAGGGCATTGACAACATTCCTGTTTAATGTACAAATATTTATAGATTCTTTAGTAAATTTATATAAATCTAAATAGGCATATTGAGGCACAACAGATATCTTTTTTAATTCTTTTTAAATATAATAATTTTCCAAAAATATATTTTCCACTTAACATTTATTTCAATGTAATTTAAAGAATATATTACAAAAACCAATATTTCAAAGTGGTATTTTAAAAATTAGTGACACATGTGGTTATAAATTGAATAATACTTATTTTTGTAAATTTGAATAGGTAAGATATCAAATCGAAAATTAATTATACGGCTAATATACCAATATACAAGAAGTTTAAATTTCAAAATGATCTTTCCTATTTTTGAATTTCCGTTCTTAATTTTGTTTTCTTTCACACAGATAAAAGGAATAACATCGTAAAAGGCAACTTTCTTAACAAATGTCTGTAAGGTATCTACAAAGGTTTCAAATTTTAATATGTTATTACATGTAAGCATTCACACGTGCTCTCGGAGAGCCAAAGGAACACACGATTTTACACACCAATAAAAGATGGTGCAATGATAATTCTTACATTGCTATAAGTATCATTTAAGTTTAGAAATATACTATACTGTATCTCCAATGTACCTATGAATAATTTTTTTTTCATGCACAAATATGCATCTTACCATAATATCAAAACAACAGGCTTGAAAAGAAATAAATAAGACGTCTGACCCACTTTGTCTTTGCCTGTTAAAAATTATCGAGGTATTTTTATTTGTTTGACAATATGTTTAAGACGTTGCAGTAAGTAGTAATATCCACCTTTTCCACCTCCGTCGTTTGAAGATCATATGAATATGCCTGTGTCGATGTTTCATCACTTAGACATTTCTGTTTACATTGGAAACGCTGTGTTTTTTTTACAGTTTGATATCTAAAAAGAGCTCATATAACAGGAGATTACTCCATATCGGCATAAATATAATCGGAATAAACTCAAAAGAGTTATTTTTAATTCATTGTATAAAAGAGAAGATGAAGGGCTGGAATTTTTTTTTGCATCGTTGCTAACGCCTTTAAAATTATAAAGCAATTTAAAAATTTCCATAACATATTTACGATTACATTCCTTTGTTAAGTATTAATCAATAAACATATCAAAGTAAATAAAGATCCACTTTTTGGTTGAAGTTCAGTTTTTAGGTCACCTGAGTCACTCAGGTGACCTATTGCAATTGGTCTTCGTCCGTCGTAGTGCGTTGTCCGTTAACAATTTTACATTTTTTAACTTCTTAAGTACAAAAGTACAAAGCCAATTGTTACTATTTTTATAGTGAAGCATTGCTGTGGTAAGTGGAATCTAAATTGTGACTCTACAACCCTTGGGGCCCCAAATGCGGGGCCAAATATGCAAACAAAGCCAAATTTTCAAAAGTCCTCTCTACTCTCACACATGTGGGGAAAAAACTTACTGCATGATTGTAATGTCCATGACGCCCTCTACCAAAATTGTGAAATTAATCGCCCCTGGGTCAGGGGTTCAGGCCGTAGGATTTGATTAATATGGCAAAAGAGTAAAAAGGTATTAAATCTTAGAAAATCTTTTTCTCAATTTCTCAAAAATATATATATATATGAAAAACTAAATGCATGCTTATAATGTCCATGAAACCCTGTACTAGAATTGTGAAATTCATGGCCCCTGTGTCAGGGGTTAAGCCCTGGTACGGGGCCGATAGTATAGTAAAAATATATTTAATCTTTAAAAAAATTCTTCTCTACTCTCATAATAATTCGAAAAAAAACTAAATGCATGGTATTGATGTCCATAAAGTCCTCTACCTAAATTGTGAAATTTAATGTCCCTGCGTCAGGGGTTCAGGCCATAGGGCGGTGCCAGTATCGCCAAATATTGAAAACTGTCTCAGTCATGGGAGATACAGTCATGCATTGTTATTACATATATGTTCATAATTTCCTGATGTTAAATTGTGAATTTCACTGCCCACACAATGGGGCAGAAGTTGAAGCTACCGTCGGGGGGGGGGGGGGGGCACATATTGAATATGAATTTTTACTTAGGGTAATTAATGTGTGTCCAACATTAACAATTCGATCTTCATCTTGAAAACTTTATGGTGAATTGTCACTTAGCATTAAACATTAAATATGTGTTCTATTTAAAGAAACCTACCTTAATACCATGCATTGTATAGTAAGACTTGTAGAAATAAGCTGTATGCATTTTGCCATTTTTTGTAATTACAAAATTTGCTGACCTGTTTCAAAAGGTAAACATCAAAAAGCTGAGAGAGTAGTGAGGTCAAGTCCAGACATAAGTAAACAGGAACGGCGCTTCAATGAAAAAGGAATGAAAAATGAAGTCAATGACACAAAAAGTGGAGTACCAAAAGGTCAGAATTTTAACTATGATAATACATTTGTGGATTATGAAGAGTACATAATCATTTCAATTGTTAAAACATTTGGCACATCATACTTAAGATAAAATGTGTTTATGCATTAAAATTTAGAAAAACGCACACATTCCAATGAAGCACACTCCAATGAAGATACTCAAAACAACATTGTCATATCACGTAGCAGTACTACAGCACAGCAACCTGCCAGTTATCTAACAAATCAAAATCAGTCAGCCATGAAAGAGGCAGCAAATCTTAATATTAAAGATGACAAAAGCAAAGAATCGGCAAAAGAAGACTTATGATATATGGGTAATATTATCTGTAATTTTTTTTCAAAAACATTTTTACATCACATGTGCATTTAACCAGTTCCTGAAAAACAAATGTTTTGTTATCCATAGTCATTTTAATAGGATGTTAGGAAATAGAGTAATGTAAATGTATTGCAGGAGTTAATAAAAAAAACAGCAATTTGTACTTTTTATAAGAAAGAAAAAATTATTTTCATCAATAATTTCCATTTCTGTGCAAAAGATGATTGCATTAACTGTTTTTAACTGCATATATGTATATATATATATATATATATATACACACACACACACAATTTGTCCTTTGTAGTAATGAATTGATTAGTAACACGTATGTTTCCAATAGTATCAATACATTTTAGAATTGTTCAATTGGCTTATCGGTCTCTTAAAAAAACTGTTTTGAAAAATTCAAAATGTAATAGCTACAACTTTTTTTAAATGCTGTTGTACATTTTCAATTATGTATGACCTTTCTTTTTTTCATTGTTTAAAATTGAGTTTTTCATTTCACAACACAACATATGTACACATATGACATAAATAAGTAATTGCCGTATTTGTAGAGACATATTACATAATCTTTAAATTATTGCTAATTGACAATACAATATTGTACAGTTCATATGAAATAAAGATGATTTTGAGAGAGAGAGAGAAAGAGAGAGAGAGAGAGAGAGAGAGAGAGAGAGAGAGAGAGAGAGAGAAACTGAATACCTGGTACATTTTTAGTTATGTATGACCTTTCTTTTTTTCATTTTTTAATAGAGTTTTTCATTTCATTTTTTTAATGCATGTATATTAGGTATTGGGTTACTTTAATTTTTACATCAAAAAATATATTGCTTCACAATAAAGGCTATCAAGTTAAAAAAAAATATAACTTTCTTTATTATTATATTTTCTAATAAGAACTGATTGTATATTAAATGTAATTGAGATTTCAAACTGTGTCAAAATCCACTGGTCGCCATCACACCACAATGCGTTTACTATATTACATTCACAAAATAAGTGATTACAGCAAAACTCGTTTAAAGCTATTTTCAGGGGACCATAGAAAAAACTTCCTTATAATCGTAATTCGTTTTATTATAATATCGTATATTTCCCAAGCACATGATTGGTCGATTGTTGTCAAATGACTGTGCTATAAATTCTGTTATAGAACTTACTATACTAAAAATAGAAAATCTATAGACCTCACTGTACTAAAAATTGATTTTCATGACAAAATACTGGTTTTGGCACGTATGACATTGCGAAATCAACACCTATACATAATGTCCAAAATATTTTACAACTATACGCTTAAAGAGAATTAGGAGAATTAGTTTTTGATTTATTATAATAAAACAGTTATAAAACCGGTCAGCAGAGGATGCTCACTCCTCCTAGGCACCTGATCCTACCTCTATCTTGGAGGTCCGTGTTGCTCTGCTTTGAATTTGTATTTCGTTTTATGGATTTTTGAGATGGTTGACGGTTTGTTATTGTCATTTTTTCATTATAGCCTTTTGATCTCGGTTTTATCTTCGTCCTCGGTCAATATACTCTCATCAGGTATGTATTGATCTTATCAAAAGGCTATAATTGTATAATATGTGTATAACGAATTTTAAAGGAATCTTATAGCGAATTTGTCATAAAATAATCAGCTGACAGTACTTTATACTATCCTATAATATATAATCAATAAAACCACCATTTACTAAAAAAATCAATATAACTATTACTTTATTATTTTTATTTTCTGTATAGTATTTGAATTAGAGTACTTTATATATGCATTCTAAAATTGCATGTATCTTCAGTGAAATTTGTAATGGATAATGAATAACGTTAAAATTGTGCCAGCGGAGGTCTTAAATACTTCGTTATAGCAGTAAATTCATTATAGCCGTGTTTGTTACATACGTCAATTTTATATAGGTTTATATAAAAAAAATTGCCGGAACATGGACAAAAGTTCGTTATAGCCGTAAATTCGCTATATCAGTGTTCGTTATATTCGAGTTTTGCTTTAATAATCTCTTCATCTGTTTTTCGAAAGATGCATACAGCAGACTCTGCTTTTTATCATATTAAAAAGTTAGTTATTTGTAGGAACAATCCAATGAAGTATTTGATATCGAAGCCAATGTAATTTTGATTCCTGTGTAGACTTAAATGGGAGCTCACAAATTTTATTCTTTTTTTGAAATAGTGTAACCCTTTTCTCTCCATTTTGATATTGATGTACATATTTTTCTTTTGTATCTAATAATAAGTTGAACATGGGTTTACAACCTTTACATGTATTTTAATAAACAATGAAATATGATTAGGGATAATTGGTCCTTGTTGTATTGTGTTTTGTAAGTTGTATATCTTCTGTATGCAGTCTGATCATAACTGCAGTTTTTGAACTTGGATGCTCTATAAAATTTCTCTTTGGATTAATGTGTTTCAATTCATCAAAGCTTATTAATATTCCATGTATATTAAGTAGATCACTAACAAAAATAAATCCTGCATTAACATACTTTTGAAAAATATTGATTTATTATCTACTGTGATTTTGGGATTGTGTCATATATGTTCATTTATAATTTGGCGTTTACTAAGTGGAGTTTGCTCATTTATTTTTAACCAGCTGAGGAACACTTTTTGCCAAAAAGAATTTTCTAAATTTTTACATAGATTATACGAATAATCTGGACCATTTCTCCATATTTCAGAGATACTGATTTTCAAAACTGATTTCAAAAGCTTTACCAATTTTGTGTCAGCTCTAATAAGTCTTCTCGTCCAAGTAGCTTTGAGTGCTGTCTTAAATTCCCATAATCAAACATTTTGAGACCCCCATGACTATAATCTTGTATGATCGTACTTATCTTTACTTAATGAACTTTATAACCCCGTAGGAAATAAAAAAAATAATTTTCAAATTTTTTTACGTATTCAGTTTTGGGGTTGAGTAATGCTAGTATTGAATCAATTAACTTTGGTATTATTAGTGTTTGTATTATCATAATTCGACAAATTAGAGTTATTTTCTTGACTTCCATTGATTTATCGATTTTCTAATTTCAGATAATTTTAGTAAAAAATTTAAAGTCTTCCATTTCATTTAGTGTAACTGAAAATGTAATACCTTGAAACTCAAAATTTAAATTGTTCCAATACGTTTCCATCGTGAATGATGAAATACATCCTTTGAAAAGTGTTTGTTACCAATCCAAACCTTTTTTGTTTTTGTAAAACTTATATTTAAGCCTGATACTTGTGCAAAGAAGTCTAAAACCCTAAAAATGCCATATTTTATTAAGGTGTACCATCAATTATAATTGATGTGTCGTCTGCATATCGAGATATTTTGTATTCCTCTCCATCTATAAGTATATCTTTAATGTCTTTTTCATCTCTTATTAATAATATTCCTAAAATCTCAGTACAAAGAATAAAGAGATATAGTGCTATTGGATGGCCTTGTCTACAGCCCCTTTATGGGTAAAGGTATTCTAAAATTATACCATTTTGAATCACACAAGTCTTTATTCCATTATAGAATGTTTTTATCCAATTTTTAAAGGAGGGTCAAAATTAAAGAAGTCTAGTGTTTTTGAGATAAAACGCCTTTTTTAAATCAATTAACATTAAAATACCTGGTATATCATTTTACTCTGTATAATACATGGTCTTAAATTTTCCCAAAAAATCCTCCCTTCGAAAATCCAGTCTGGTCCTTATTTATCTAGATCAGTTTTCATACGTTCAGCTAGTTTGCTAACGCTAGTTTGTAAATAACATTTACTAAAGTAATGGGACGCAAATTTTTCAGAAATTGTTTATGTTTTCCAGGTTTGGGAATGCATGTTATTACATCTAGTTTATTTATTTCTGAAGAGTTGCCTATTTAAAAAAAAAAGTGGTTTATTGATCTTGTGATAAATGTTCCTAAGTATCTCCAGAAGAATTTAAAATATTCACTAGTAAAACCATCAAGGTCAGGACTTTTGTTATTTTTTTTTAGTTTTCTTAAAGGGGAAGGAAAG
Source organism: Magallana hongkongensis (assembly GCA_016163765.1). Lineage (NCBI taxonomy): Eukaryota > Metazoa > Mollusca > Bivalvia > Ostreida > Ostreidae > Magallana > Magallana hongkongensis. Next base: position 8,287,536 of record WFKH01011925.1, on the reverse strand, counting down.
TCGAAGACTTTTTTTATCTATATTAATAATGTGGTTTAAATTATCACAAATGGTCAGGCTGTTTTAATAAACTACATAATTAAGCTTTAATACACCTTTGAAGTTAGAGGAATTGTATTTACTGGAGGCTGACATGATGTAGAATTCTTTTGTATTAAAAACCAAAAAAGTTGATTATTTTGACGTCAAACCATCTATTCCGGTTTGGTTTGCATATACAATATACACAGTGCTCTGAATAAAACGCTGAGTTATGCCTTTCTGTTCCTCAAGTAATCGACTGAACAAAATTGATAATGTTTAGGTTCACACGTCAATCTAAAAAATAAATACATGTATGCATATATATAATTTATTTTTGTTAAGTAAATGACAGTTGCTATCATTCAAAGTTGAAAATGACCTCGAGTAGATTTTTATTCCAAGTCGAGTTCTTCGCTAACTAGAAAAGTATGTTGTAAATGTAATCGGGATGTTTAAAATAAGTTCTCTTAAGTCGGAATTACCATGAAATAACGTCGGCACATATTTTCTACGATACTTGGCATCTGTTAACAATTTCCACAACTAGTGAACTACGCGGAGATTCCATCAACACTAACCTCCGCTTTTAGATTTCAATGAACATGCTCCTTTGACATTGGTTTGTAATTTAGTGGAAAATCAAAGGTAAAAGAACGGTCTCAAATCGATATTGTTCAATGTTTTCCAGAACGTGTCATTTAGAGCAAAAATCATGATTTGATACTGATGCTATGTTGATAAAACAAACCGGAATAGATGGTGTGACGTGATAGATTAAAGTTCAATGGCAGCTCTCATTGCGGCGAGAAATTTAAATTAAGCTATCAATTTTGTATTAGGAAAAAATCTAATCTGGCTTGTTTTATAGGACCTTTTCTTCTCCATTTGTATCTTTTTAAATTTGCATTATTTTCCTGAAAAATATCCAAAAGACAATCTGATTAAAATCAGCCGTTCTGATACGCTAACGCTCTCGAACATCTGAAACAAGCCGCTTAGAGGTCACGTCCGAACGACCGGACATTCTAAATATTTAAATATAAGGTCGTGACCTTTTTGACCAATGAGAACCCCCGTCTCTTAAAGACTATCGGGTGAAGTAACAGCGAGGTAAATATAACCGCACCGATTTATGGGAAATTATCTGCTGGCAGAGTTTTGCTAGCCACAATTTGATTGGCTTATCGAAAGGTCGTTCGGACGTGACCTCTAAGCGCCTTGTTTCAGATGTTCGAGAGCGGTAGCGTATCAGAACGGCTGATTTTAATCAGATTGTCCAAAAGATTAAATATTTCCATTAATTTTAAAAGTTATATTCTTGCTTTTGGGTTATTCAAATGTTGATAATACATAGAGTCTAAGTATTTATTCATTACTTAACTGAAATCACATCCAAATATAATATGCTGTGTATTAAAATAAGAGTCAATTTTATTCTTTAATTCTGAGTAAAAAATTGGTGTATCTGAATTTGGGCCATAGATATTTACCAGTAAAAGCATATTGTCAACAGTAGTGTTTAATATGAGATAATAACCACTATCGTCTTTATCTATGTTATGTACTTTACATTCAAAATTGTTATTTAACAGAATTGCCACCCCTCTTGAGTTTGTTCTGATGGAGTTAAAAAAAGGTTAAGTTCCCCATTGAGATTGTATCAACATTTCCTTTTTTTTTTACTAAAATGCGTATCTTGCAAGAAATAGATATTGTGGTTTTTCATTCTAAGATTTCTGTAAACATTTTGCTCTAATGGAAGTCATTAATCCCTTGGCGGTTTACTAATAGTATTTTTAACTTGTTTTTCTTGAGTGTTTTTTTTTTGTCCTTTCAGTGGCATCTGATATCATTAAAAATGTTTGCGACATCATCTGTAGTTTTCATTTCATATTCTTATTGGGATTGTTCTGACCGTCTTTTTGAGTTGATATGTCTGTGTTTCTTGTACAAATTAACAAATTGTGTTCGATTTGAAACGATTCTTTAGCAAGAAAATATTACGTTCAACGAAATGCTTTTAGGTTTTGTAATGTACTGTCAAATATCAGTTCTGTACTTCTTAAAGATATTTGTATAATTATAATTACAAGATTGTTCTCTACAAACATAATGATCTAACTATGTCTATCTAGACTGGTTATATATATGCAAATATGTGAACTGTACCTTTTATATTATTTTTATGGTTTTGAGAGAATAAATTAATTAAATTTTGATAAAGAAAAGAAATTCATTTATCCATTAAATAAGACACAATTTTAATTATATGGATTAAACAGAAAACATTGTACATCTAATTAACTTAGTTGACATGTGATGAACATTTTGGACAACAAATAATTATTATTACTACAATAAACACGATTGCTGGACTGGACATTTTTTATAGACCCCTTCCCGTCTGTTACCAGAGCTGACTTACAACACACCTGTTTTATTTTGGCTGCTAACATAATTTATCTGAACCATATCTATATATACAGCAAAAAAGTGATTCAATCATTGAAAACCCGGCGGCAAACTATTTGGTTTTTTTTTTTGCACAAACATATCTGAAATAAAAAAAATTCGAAGTTTTTTATTTCATGAAAAATCATCTATAGGCTTAGAAACAAAGTTTACTAACATTTATCATGATTATGCGTCTAAAATATACAAAAGAATCCTAATGCTTAGAATCAAACAGTTACATTATCATATTTGCATTTACTGAGGTAAAATTGTTTAGAGTTTAATTTGATATGTGTAAATATAGATCAATAATTGTAATTACTACATGTAAACAGCTTCAATTCACCTCTATGTAGAAATAAGTGAAACACAAATGATACTGATACTTTTTAAGAAAATCTGTTTGTGACCTGTTTTTAAATAGTCCCAAAAATGTAATCTTTAAAATTACATTTAAGGGTTGTTACAGATATTTTGTCGCATGGTCATTGTTTCTTATCAACTATTGATTGGTAAGGCCTGTATAAGATAAACAATCTGTTTAAAGATGCATTCATTGTGGTTAAAACTTGAACAAAAAAAAATATACAAAATGACAGAGGAAATGTATTGTTGCATGAATATTGCTGAAATAGATAATGCGATAAGTAACACAATCCCATAAAAAACAAGAATAAACATCAGGTGGAGTAAAGCCCTGTAACAAGTTGGACTGTGATATATCCTATGAAAATAGCTATTTTTAAAAGTTGACCTGATGTAGAATAAATATTAAGATAGTACAAAACAGATTAGCCGAATTTTCAAAAAATCCCAGTTTTTAAAAAATTTTATATCTTTCTTTTTTCTTTTTGGAATAAAAACTATAAATATTCAAATTTTAAAGAAATCTACCCTTAAAATGTTTGCCCTCATCGGCTGAAATCTACCATTTCAACCTCCTTATTATTAATTGTAGGTTTCAAAATTATCAATATACGCTCTACCTCGATTTGGTTTTTGGTTTCATGTAAATGATGAGATTGATTTAATTCTTAATATAGATAATCAATTGAAATTAACTTTTTGAAAATATATAGCGACTTGTGCATTTGAGAAAATATTTCAAAATGATATGTGGTGATAACGAATAGTGTTCAAATTCAAAAGTGCAAAGGAAAATTACAAAACAGGAGATGAGAGCGAAGACGGACCTCTAAACAAATAAAGGTAGGATCAGGTGCCATGGAGGAGTGAGCTTCCTCTGCTGACCGGTTACAGCCGCCGTGTGCTCCTTGTCAAATAATTAATTTCACGGGTGTTTTGTACAACCTTAATTTGATCAATGATTAGTCAATTAACAATTCCAGTTTAAAAAAGGAGCAATGCAGGTATCAGTGATATTAATTGGAAGATTTTTCGGACATTAGAATGGAACTATGAGACATAAAAGTTTACTAGACCATACAATTCGATCGCTATTTCTTTGTAATTCTTACGAGTAGATGTTCAAACCATAACCTTGTTTGCAAATATTTGTTGTTAAATGTTTTGCATATTTTGTGAATTACATTAGTCTAAAAAAAGCTGGAGAAAACCCTATTCTATATTTAGCCATTGCTAATATTCATCAAAACATTTTACTTTTGTTTCATCTGTTACTTGTCGCATTAACAGAAAATGTCGACAAAAAGTTTAATTAAACAAATTACTTGTTTTTAACAGGAAACAAAGGTAACATAACCTATTTTCGAAAGGGACACTGGAAGCTACTTTAACAACAACAAATCTTCCTAGGTTAAAAAAAATCGAAAAATACCTCACTGAAATTTACAGTTTAAGTTGCATTACATGCATATGAAACTAATTTAATTGTCTATTTGCAAAGAAATACGTACCTGTAGAAGGAAGATATGTTATATGTATATAGCTATAACACCTCTAATTTTTTCTCTCATGTTTATATAGTTGTACATAATGATAATAACACGTGGATCCTTAGCAGTTTTTTTTAATAAAATGATTGGTAAAGATGATTGTATTAAACACAGCGGATAATTCATACACGCACTATTGAGTTATCAAATGGGTCATTTGTGACCGTTAAATGGTATATGCTACAACTTAATTCAGAAACAACTTAAATTATGGTGCTGATTTGGTGTTTCATTGGTCGGAAAAAGTCACGTGTATCGTTGTGTTATTGAAGTTACAGTTTTTCTTAAAATTCCTATACGAATTATTTTGTATTATTGCAAGATGAAGAATGGATTCTTCCTCCTTGGCACCTGTATCTTTTTAGAGGTCCGTGTTGCTCTTCTTTCAAATATTTTTTGAGCACCGAATTGTCGACAGATTTTTCTACATCTCTCCCGATCATGATATTTTCCCCAAATTACGACAATTACCCCGATAGCGACAATTTTACCGATATGACATTGGGCGCACGGCCGGTGTGACCGGTCGGCAGAGGATGCTCACTCCTCCTAGGCACCTGATCGTACCTCTATCTTTTTGGAGGTCCGTGTTGCTATGCTTTGATTTTGTATGAATTTTTGAGATGGCTGACGATTTTTTTACTGTCATTTTTTCATCTTACAACATAAATAATAAACTAACTCAAAACACGTATTTTGAAGGAACAGTTTAAGAGTACGAGAGGCGTTTAATAAATAGTGTCACAAATCAGATTACTTAAAAGACAGTGTTCAATTGACCTTTGTATTTCTTTTTACGCATGATTTGGTTCATATTCTATTTATGGCCGTTTATTTGACCACGTTTCATTAACGAATACTCCTTTGAAAAGCTAATATTTAACCCTTTTCGAGACACTATATGAAAAGATAACTGGTAAGTCATCATCCAATAAGGCTGAAATTAGATGCTACATAAAAGAATGTGTCAGAATAGGTAAATAATCAAAAGAAATTATTAAAGAATTGTGTGATGTGTATGGAAACAAGTGTATGTCATTGAGACAAGTTTATCGGTGGGTCAGTGGATTCAAAACTGGCAAAACAGACCTTAAAAATAAGCAACGTATTGGAGCATCTCGCAAGGCTACAAGGGATGCAATACTTGCAAAAAAATTATCATTACTAATGATGGTCTATTAACCATTAAACAAATACCAAATTTGGTAGGCATTTCATCGGGGACAGTATTTACAATTTTAAAGAAACATCTTGGCTTCCAAAGTTAGTGCAAGATGGATAACTCATCTACTAACAGAAAAACAAAAACGATTGAGGATTGAAATGTGTAGAAAACTACTTAAAATCTACAAAAATTGCAACGGACGACGTTTATCGGAAATTGTTACAGGTTATGAAATATGGATACATTATTTTAAACCTCAGAGCAAACTTGAAAACAAGATTTGGTTGACTTGAAAGGCAAAACGGCTTCATGATGGATTTGATCACGCCTCGACCGAAATTATCACCTCATAATATACAAAGAATGATATCTTCTTACTTATAATCATATAATTTTCAGGAATTGAATGATAAAATATTTGAATATAAATAAGCAAACCCCGCTTGCTCCACATCTTTTCTTCCTTTGAATCTACTAGACTGTATATTACAAAATCACAGTTATCACAGGCAGAGACACTGTAAAATGTAAATATTATATAATATGTACGCGACTGACTCCTAGACAGTCCCAATACAGAGACTAATGACATCCGTGAACTAGTAAAAATACTGGGCGCTTAAAATGCATGAACATAGGAATACGATCGCTATCATTTTTTCTTTTGAAAATATTTTTTTTTAAGTTTGATTTAATTACTTCAAAAGCAATCGGCAAACATTCAGTGTCTGATTTACTAGTATATATTTCTAATAACTTTGTACCAAATATATAGATCTACACAAATATCGTGTCTTGAATCTGACTTCTGATTTGATAATAAAACTGTTTTGAATTTTTTTAAAGGTATCTGTACAAACTCTCGTTTTTCTCTCTATATCAGCTACCTTATGACGTCATTTGTTTACACTTATTACGTCATTTATGTAGAGTAGAACGGCACACATATAACTTCATATTCATTAAATAGCAAATTATAAAAAATGATGAGGTTTTTAAAATAATATTTCCTCATATATCCTTCAGGAAATAAATATTGTATATTTATTTTTGCTACACAACAATATTGACCATTTTATCTGTAATACACGGTGTGTATTTGTGAGTAATTCAAAAACACCGTGTCTAAGGACTAATAAACTAATGAAAATAATTATTCCAATTTCTCCATAGATTTGTTTAATCTTTCTTTAATTTAAGTCAATTGTCAACATAAGTCGATTTTTACATTTAAGTATTTTAGGGATTGTCATATTGAAGAAACTAATCTTACGTCTAAGCTGACCAATGAAAAACATCAATTTTTTGTTTATCTTGGAAATAGAAAATAATAAACAAGAGGCCCATGGGCCACATCGCTCACCTGAGCAACAATAGGCATGATAAAATTAGCTTAATGGAGATCGACATAATGCAAAATATCTGGACAATGTAGTTATACATGTAGATATTCTTATGTTTATAATCAAGTCCCTTTTTTGACAGGATGATTTTATATTCATATCACATGTTGAGCATCGCAGTTCTCAACAAGATCCTAGACAATTGTTTATACATGGGATATAAACCTACATCAAACTCTGAACCCCTTGTGAGGCCCAAGAATCGTCCAGGGGCAAAAGTCTTAACAATTTTAAAGAATCTCAAATTGGCAAAATGTTTGCATTTACGTAAAACCATATATATTATAACATTTCAGTTTTTGTGAATTAAAAATGTTTTCCTTTGTAAAATTGGATCCTGAATGTGGCCCCACCCTACTCCTCAAGATTTTTATTTTAACGAATTTGAATCTACACTACCCAAGGTTGCTTTTACTAAAGTTACAGATTTTCTAGACAAATGGTTTTGTAGAAGATATTTCTCCATATATTCCTATGTCAAAAATTTGTCTCCCTCCCCCCTCCCCGTTGTGACCCCATCCTACCCCTGGGGGTCATGATTTGAACAAACTTAAATCTACCTAGTCCTTACCTGAGGATACTTCCACATAAGTTTCACCTTTCCTAGCTACTTAGTTTTAGAGATTTTAAAGATTTACTCTATATATTCCTATGTAAAAATTCGATCCCCATTGTGACCCCACCCTACCCCCAGGGGTCATGATTTTCACATCTTGATTCTACACTAGCTGAGGGTGCTTCCACATAAGTTTCAGCTTTCCTGGCTGATTAGTTTCTGAAAGGAAGATTTTTAAAGATTTACTCTATAAATTCCTATGTAAAAATTTGACCCCCCCCCATTGTGGCACCACCCTACACCCGGGGGTCATGCTTTTCAAAACTTTAAATCTACACTAGCTGAGGATGCTTCCACATAAGTTTCAGCTTTCCTGGCTGATTAGTTTCTGAGAAGAAGATTTCTTAAGATTTACTCTATATATTCCTATCTAAAAATTTGACCCCGCCTCATTGTGGAACCACCCTACTCCCAGGGGTCATGATTTTCACAACTTTGATTCTACACTAGCTGAGGGTGCTTCCACATAAGTTTCAGCTTTCCTGGCTGATTAGTTTCTGAGAAAAAGATTTTAAAAGATTTACTCTATATATTCCTATGTAAAAATTCAACCCCCCATTGTGGCCCCATCCCACCCATTGTGGCACCACCCTAACCCCGGGGATCATGATTTTCACAATTTTGAATCTACACTAGCTGAGGATGCTTCCACATAAGTTTCAGCTTTCCTTGCTGATTAATTTCTGAGAACAAGATTTTTAAAGATTTACTCTATATATTCCTATGTAAAAATTCAACCCTTATTGTGGCCCCATCCAACCCCCGGGGGTCATGATTTTCACAACTTTGATTCTACACTAGCTGAGGATGCTTCCACAAAAGTTTCAGCTTTCCTGGCTGATTAGTTTCTGAGAACAAGATTTTTAAAGATTTTACTCTATATATTCCTATGTAAAAATTCAACCCCCCATTGTGGCCCCATCCCACCCCCGGGGGTCATGCTTTTCACAACTTTGATTCTACACTAGCTGAGGATGCTTCCACATAAGTTTCAGCTTTCCTGGCTGATTAGTTTCTGAGAAGAAGATTTTTAAAGATTTACTCTATATATTCCTATGTAAAAATTCAACCCTTATTGTGGCCCCATCCAACCCCCGGGGGTCATGATTTTCACAACTTTGATTCTACACTAGCTGAGGATGCTTCCACATAAGTTTCAGCTTTTCTGGCTGATTAGTTTCTGAGAAGAAGATTTTTAAAGATTTACTCTATATATTCCTATGTAAAAATTTGACCCCCCATTGTGGCACCACCCTACCCCCGGGGATCATGATTTTCACAATTTTGAATCTACACTAGCTGAGGATGCTTCCACATAAGTTTCAGCTTTCCTGGCTGATTAGTTTCTGAGAACAAGATTTTTAAAGATTTACTCTATATATTCCTATGTAAAAATTCAACCCCCCATTGTGGCCCCATCCCACCCCCGGGGGTCATGATTTTCACAACTTTGATTCTACACTAGCTAAGTATGCTTCCACAAAAGTTTCAGCTTTCCTGGCCAAATGGTTCTTGAGAAGAAGATTTTTGAAAATTTCTCAAAACTTTCCAATAATTGCCAATTATCTCCCCTTTAAAAAGAGCGTGGTCCTTAATTTTCACAACTTTGAATCCCCTTTGCCTAAGGGTGCTTTGTGCCAAGTTTGGTTGAAATCGGCCCAGTGGATCTGGAGAAGATGTTGAAAATGTGAAAAGTTTACGGACAGACAGACAGACAGACGGACAGACAGACGGACAGACAGACAGACAGACAGACAGACAGACAGACAGACGGACGACAGACAAAATGTGATCAGAAAAGCTCACTTGAGCTTTCAGCTCAGGTGAGCTAAAAACGAAATTGGCCGCAGTCTTGTACATTATTTTTTTCCGTTTTTACGTTAGTAAGCAAATCTAAAATTGTGCTTTCCTGAAATTTTAGTGTATGTACTCGAATGCGGGCTTATAGAAATATCAGACCAAACATTACAAAAACCCATATATTGTACAAAATCCGTAAACAAGGTCCGGTTTCGGAGTTTACAATTACCAAAACACACGTGAATTTTAGCAAGCGAAAGTTATTTTCATACATTGGGTGTCCTACATGAATTATTACGGCGAACATATTAAAGATATCATTAGTTTGATTTTTCACATTTCGACAGGGCCGATATGTTATACTTAGCGTATCCAGTTCTTTACAATGATCATTATACTGAGTTGATTTCAAACGAGAATGCTACGTATTTGTACATGCGTTATGAATATTAACATTAAAATTGTTTTTACATCAACAACAATACTTGCATTTCATGCACATTTTTATTGACTTGACAGGATATCATATAAAAAAAGAAATGCTAAATGATATCAAATGAAAGACGAGGATTACAATTAAAAAAAAAACGAATTAAAAAAATATATTTCACCAGAAAATACTGTCTTTAATAGGTCATCCTACAGTATAAAACATTAACTATAATAAATCAATTACAATGATAGAGTGAAACCAAATATTACAATATTTATCTTTTAGATTTTTGTTTGTGGTGTATATCCACACGTTATAATTTCCGTGCTTTATTTCTTGCAATCCATTACATTGCCAAACATTTTTGAATTCTCCAAATGGTTCACAATAAACCAGTCTGTTTTCTTGTCGTTGTGTACTCTGTTTTCCACTAGTCCAGCCCCTAAATCAAACATACCTTGCGCTGAATACTTACAGGGATCATTTTTGTTTTGAGGATTGAAATTAGCCATATACGTTTTTGGTCCCAAATCTTCCAATCTGATTTGACAAAGACAATACCCAGACAACTTGACTTTTTGAAATCTAGGTTTATTATTTTTTATATTTTTGCATACGCGTAAGGTATCCTGTATCTTTTTGTCACACACATTTGATCTTATCTTCTTCGACATTACATTGTTTAACATTGTCTTAAATGACGTCTTTTGCTCTCCTTCGTTCTCAGCTTTGTTTAAAAAGACGATGATGAAAGTATGCAAGCGTCTATCTTTAGCAAAATCTGGCAATTTCTGTTTAAGAAAATTGAATGTTATTGGTGTTCCTTCACTTACAAACTTCACGTGCTTTTCCAGAAAAGCCTCGTATAAATGTCTCTTCGTACGATGCAGCGAGAAGGTATTTCCTGTAAGTACATGTATATGCATTTAGAATTGTAGATACCGTTATCCTTATTATTCATTTCTTAACATAAATGACCAACCACTTAATATGTTTACAATTAATTTAATTTCAGTTCCTAAAACTATCAAGAAATTTAGCCTTATTCTTATGTGTAGTTAGTATATTTTTTGATATTTTAATTAAGTAGCAATGATGTCCTTAACAGCAATCTTTAATGAAAGTTTCAAAGATATTTCTTTTATCTTTTGGCATTCATAATAGGATACATTTTAGAATTAATAATAATTAATTTGTTTTGTTAATCGTTTCAGTCAGCCATAGAAACACAAGCTATAGCTTTTGTTTAATGAAGTGTCAATTTAGTTAATATGGATTTTTTATATGTTGTGGCAAATTAAATCATGAAAGTTTTTTCAATTCCTAAACATAAACTTTAAGTAAAATAGAATGCACAAAAAGAAATGCGAAAGGCGTACAACAAATCCACAGTGACTTATGTATTGCATCTCACTGAGATACATTACTCAGCTTGGCTTTTCCACTTATGCACATAAAAAATGTATTAGTTTTACAAAATCACAATTTGTCTTTAACGTATCTGGTGAATAGACTATTACCTACCTAAAGAGGCACAAACAATGAAAGTCAGCAATAAAAATGGTAGTCTCAATGATAATTTCATATTTTTTCGGAGTGCCTGAAAGATAAATGTTTTCATGTTGAGTACCGTTACAATAATAACTAAAATATTGAATTCGATTGAAATCAGTTTAGTGCATTGCGTTACACGTGCCACGATACACAGAAAAACACGAGAGCATCCCCATAGCGCACGAAAGTCATAATGAAACCAAAGTAGAAAAAATTTCAAAACGATTATTTTCTTATAAAGAATTTAAAAATAGTCTAATTAGTTTCATATTGTAAAAACGCACCTTTGTTATAATGCTTCTAATAATTTACAACGAATAGCCGAAAAACTAACTTTTAAATACATGCATAAAAGTTTTGGGAAACAATCTTGAACTAAATCAAACGTAAATTAATAATGTTTTTAATACCAATCAAATTGGCGCTCCTCATAAATCTTGGATCAATTAAGAGTATTACAAAAAAAAAAGAAAAAATAGCTGACAGGCAAATTTTTAATATTTTTTTGTTTGTTATAATTTTAACCCAAATTTGAATGCTGAAAATGAAATAAGCTATATCCTTCAAATTCCCAGCAGACTATTTAAAATAACAACTGAGAGAGAGAGAGAGAGAGAGAGAGAGAGAGAGAGAGAGAGAGAGAGAATATCTAAGGTTTATTTCAATTAAACCCTTACAACTTGAAGCAAGTCTTATTTAGCGTGGAATATCTTTCAAAACTAAAAGAGTTTCCACAAAGTTTCAACCTGTTTAAAAAACAGTCGGTTCGATAAAATACATAGGATCCATGTTAAAGTAGTTCTCAACATATAAAGGCATATAATATGTTTTCTTATGATGTTGTTATTTAAGTTTGTTACAATTAACATACGAATATAAAAGTCATTGCTAATTCGTTGAAGTTAATCATGTTAATTATGGTTTTTTTTTTTAGAAACTATATATGCATTATTGCTTAAAAAATCAATTTTATTCCTTATTTCATAAAATTGTACTACACAAAAAAAGACTAATACCCTTATCTGTCTAACTCAAGTAACATTATGTTAAGTCTATTACATCGATCAGTGCCTTCATACTCACTGTGTTACAAGTTTCTAACGTGTACAATTATCACTAATGTCCCTTTTTTTAAGTTTAACTGATAACGGAAGATGCTAAAACACACTTCCTTCCTTGTTTAAATACACTCATGCGCATTTGACCCTCGCCCTCAAACTCCATTTTATCCCCCTCCATATATTTAAAAACATTGCCTGTATTTTTACAAATAACTCTTAAGGTTGATGATTCTGCAATTTGTTATATAAACTTTTGAAAATGACATGCAGTCACCCAATGTATATCATTATTAGATAATTCGTGTAACGTGTACACTATAAAGTTTGAGATAATTTAATGTGGATTCATTGAGAGCATTGAGAGCAGTGTTTTGAATTAAGTTTTTATAATCAGGTTCACGCTTTATTACGAAAACGATATTTTGTCTCATTCACGGTTCTTGAAATTTAAATATCTCGAGGTTCGTGGATATATGCACTTCTAGTAGTTGTTTTAGATTTTCGCCGTACTGTCTCTTGGAACGACGGATATTAATCAACTCAAATTTGAAACAAAAAACAACGATGATAGAATACAATACAATGGTTATTAAACCGCGAGGGTAATTAGTTAAACAATACTTAGATAAGTAAGTTCTAAAAGGAAAAAAAATCTATAACAAGTATTTGCTTTCCGTCTTCAATTTGTCAACCTTATTTTTAAAAAAAAGGACAAACAATGCGAGATAGAAAACGTTTTGATGTAATACTGTTTACGAATATTTGAAGATAATGGTCTAGAGTGTCATTTTGGTGCTAGAA
>WFKH01011925.1:8236425-8257232 GCA_016163765.1 Magallana hongkongensis | reverse complement strand
CCTGGTTCCTGAAGCCTTCCGAAGTGCAGGCCTCGGGAACCAGGTTAGCCTGAATCTTCCTTATTAACGATTTCTCGTTCAGAACAATACATTTTGTCTTTATAAAATAAACTCCTTTAAAGCTATTCACGCCTTTATAAAATAAACTCCTTTAAAACTATTCACGCGATTAAAAACCGGATATTTTGCTGTTAAATGAAATTGCGCGAAGAAAAATGTCAAGTCTTAGGAAATAATTTACACACTCCACAATTACTTCAGTACAAATCATTCTAATAACAAAGAAATTGGTACATTTTGCAATTAGATATTCCATGCCGTTTTTTATGAATATTGATGAAGGAAGAGCGAAACCAACCTAAATGCGCATGTCAGAGAAACATCAGCTGGTTGGTATTATTTGCTTATTTACATACCGGTCAGGATTGTGTATGTGTACATAAAGGTCCCTTGTTGTAGACACACTTCGTTTACGTAGTTTGTTCGTACTCTTAGATTAGTTCATGTGTAGTTCAATTTAGTATTTTAATAAAATATCCTTCCGCTCTTGAAATAATATAGCAATTATGGAGGTATTGACCCTCTACACATTTTTGCATATCATTCAGAAATTAGTCGTCGATATGTCACGTAATTGATATTCAAAGATAACATTAATTTCATGGCAGAAAAATAAATATTTTTCTTTTAATAAAAGTTTATATCTTTGTAACGCGATCGAATTCGTAATGGTAACTTATATAGGTAAACAAAAATATAAGTTTTCACCGTGATCCACAATTGACGAAAATCATAGCGTGTTTAACGAATGTATGTGTTTTAAAGCAATTAAACAATTTAGCACAGTTTTGTAACAGGAATTTATTCATCTGGGCTGCAGTCTGAGAGTTGACCTGCGATCTAGACTGTAAATTGTCCCTCAAGGGGCAGTCAATGACTCTCATCGGAAACTGGTGATATATGCACCTATTTGTGCTTTCATGGCTCCGAAAATGATTTTTTAAATACTCAAACATTAGAATCATCATGAAGGAGCACAATCAATAACATTCCATACTGCTATGTTAATGCTTAGGTTTAAAATCTATACTATACACCGAGTGTTCATTGGTAACGGTAAACATGCACATATAGATTAGATAAGCATATTTTTGAAAAAAGTAAACGTAGTTAACCGTTTGCTTTATGCACAGAGTCAGATAATAGTTTAATTCTCTATGAAAATATAGATCCACGTAGTACTTTTGGATGAAAATAAAAACACGTACTATTGCTGATGTCTAGAAACCGTAGGAGGGAAAAACTTCTTAGAGTTCATTTAAACATAAAAAATTAAAATTTAAGAAACAAAGCTTCTCTTTACCAGAAAGAAAAATAAATTAAATCTTAATTTCATCTACCATATCTAATATAAAATATCAACACTATATCTGTTTAAAAACATCAAATAAAGTGAAATAACTTACTCTTCTGTTTAAGTATACACAGATTTGGTATTTTATTGACGTGCTATTTTCAAATACAATCCTTCTAACATAAACCGAAACTAAACTATAGATTGGTTCATAGAACAATACCCATATACAATCTTTAATGGCAGTCAATAAATTATCCAATCTGATAAATACCAACCCTTCTCCTTTTACTCGCCTGGCGAGTATAGGTAGGGGGTATTGTTCTATGAGACCGTGAGTTACCTGCTAGTTTTCAGTGTGAAACGTATTTAGATGTAGCAATTAATGAATGAGGACTAAAACGGCGTACGGCGGCGTGAAAGAGCCAAAAATAAATCTCATTTGTTCTGACAAGTTACGAATTGTTCGGACGAATAAGGATTGTTATATATATAATAAGCACAAACATTGCAATAACTCTCAAATTGACATATACCTGTCCATAGTGAATGATATGGATATAAATAAAGCACAGATAAATTCACTATATTGGAGCTCGATTTTTAAAGATTTACTCTAAAGATTCCTATGTATAATTCGACCCCAAATTGTGGCTCCATCCTACCCCCGGGGGTTATTAGTTTCACAACTTTAAATCTATAGAGCCTGGGGATGCTTCCAACCAGTTTCAGCTTTCTGGTTGATTTGTTTCTGAGAAGATTTTTAAAGATTAACTCTATATATTCCTATGTAAAAATGCCACCCCCCCAATCGGGGCCCGCCCTACACCCGGGAGTCTTAATTTGCACAACTTTGAATGTACACTACCTTAGGATGTTTCCACACAAGTTTCAGCTTTCCTGGCTGATTGGTTTATGAGATGAAGATTTTTAAGGACTTACCTTAATATTACTATTTAAAAATTCGACTTCCCCTTTGTGGCCCCACCCTGTCCATGGGGGTCATGATTTTCTCATCTTTGAATTTACACTATCTGAGGATGCTTCCACACAAGTTTCAGCTATTCTGGCGAAATGGTTTTTGAGAAGGAGATTTTTAAAGATTTAATCTATATATTCCTATGTAAAAGTCGACCCCCATTGTAGCCCCACCCTACCCCAGGGGGTCATGAGTATCACAAATTTAAATTTACACTACCTGAGGATGCTTCCACAAACGTTTCAGCTTTTCAGACTAAATGGTTCTTGAGAAGAAGATTTTAAAAGATTTCTAAAAAATTTTCAATAATTCCTAATTATCTCACTTTGTAAAGGGCAAGGGTTTTAATTTTCACAACATTCAATTTCCTTTGCCTAAAGGTGCTTTGTGCCAAGTTTGGTTGAAATTGGCCCAGTGGTTCTGGAGAAGTTGTTAACAATGTTGTGAAAAAAGTAATAAAGAACCAATTAATATGTTTTCAAAGAGAAAGGATACTTCCTGTTTATCATTAGATTACTTGCGACTAAACACATGTTAATGTGTTAGGCCGTTTATATTTAAAACGCGGCATATTTCTTCCAATAACGTCCCTTGTTCAACATTCCTATCCACATTATGTTGTCTTTTATTGACAAGGTAAGCTGATTGTTATTGAAATGATCATAAACAACCACCATATTCTATTATTATCTTAGGGAAATCTAGATCTATTTTAAGCAATCTATTTTTATATCCTTAAAATGATGGCTTGTGAGAATTGTGTGAACAGGAAATGATATTAGTAATATTAAAAGCAACTGTGTAAGAGTTTTAGTGCATCATTTAGGAAGAAAAGTTAGCAAAACCTCTACATATTTTACCATAATGCATATAATATTTTGAAAATGACGAAAGAAAATTCTGATATTTTTTATAATTTTGTAATCGATGCATCTTTCTAAAAAAATCACACATACAATAACACGCTACAACTTGTAATTGATATCCTTGATCTTAAACCAGTTTTCAACACGTGCTTTATATTTATGTCTACTTTTGCAATTGATATTTGTATTTAGTAACAGTCTCAAATGTACAAGGGTTGATCCAAAAGTAATGTCACACTATACACCGTACTGCGCTTCTCACTTGCGCTGTATTGTATAAAATGATACATCAAAATTTTCCTTATCAATTTTCAAATTCGATTTAAAATTTTGATTAAATTTCGTTCAACACTTAACAAGATATTGATGTTTATAGCATGATATATACGTGACATCGCCGCATCATGAATTTAGGCCTTTTTTTTAAGGTTTGTATTTATGAATAAATTACATGCTTCAAAATTCGAAAAAGCCCCACACAACACAATATTTTAAAACAAATATATTATAATTTTTTTCTAACTGTTTTGAAAAATTAGGGACCGTTACCGTCCATATCGGATATCTACGCAATGCCTTTTGTCTCTAGATCAAGGGATAAAAAGGCTGGACATCCGAATAGTGATACGATGCATTTTTTACTTCGATGGATAGAAATCACTATAGAAAATGTACTGGTATTGATATATCAACCTAAAATTGAGAGCGAGTGAACGTGGTACCCTTAACGTGGTTCCAATACCTTATAAAAGCATATGTCATGTTAATAAATAAATTAGATAGATAGAAGATGTATGCTCTGAAGGAAAGTTAAAGCTGGGTTGTTACGTCAATGGCTATATTATAAAGCTACGTTCATGACTTCTTGAAGAGACCTCGACAAACTGATTGCACATTAAGTAATATCCAATATACTACCCCATCGATTACAAAAAGAGTAATTAGTTACTTTATGGGGAAAAAATGATTAAAAAATATAAAATAGAGCATCGTGGCGAATTCATATAGAGTACTAAATTACGAAATTTTACCAGAACGCCAAAGATCTAGAAATGAAGTCGCTAGCGTGCGGCGACTTTCCTTGCCTCACGCTCTACAAAATATATTATCTTCAGAAATATTTATAATAATGCATTAAGATTTTCAGATCTTAATTGAATATAGTAGATATCTCAAAGCACGAATTTTTGTCACTTTACGCGGATTTTTCACGATTTTATCTCATCTGTGACATTACTTTTGGATAAACCCTCGTAAAAGACATAAAATGGACATAAAACTATCGTAGAAAGAGCAAGAGCCGTTGGATTAATATTCGTAGGCTAAATATTTAGCATGCTTACTTAGAACTAATTTTTAGATAATTTCCCCTTTGCTTTAATTGGCACGTCATTTCTATCGGCAACCCAGAATAATCCATTTTGTTCTAAACGGCTTGAAATATAAGTAGACAATATCAATACAAGCGGCGAAACAAACGAATGGTTTTCATTCCAGTGGTGTAAAATTACCTTAGTTATTTTATGGAGCTCTTTTTATTTTTAGGGTATTTCATATCAGGGGGTGATTGCTATAAGGTTATGTAAAGCACTTTGTTGATATTAAAACAAAAATGATAAGACTTATGCATCGAAATTTATGAATCAAAGCTTGCGTAATTTTTATCTTATATTGTCAATTATTATTTGATAAACATTTAAAACTTTTGTTTAATTAATGCATAAATGTGCTCTTTTTTAGTTACATATTTTCTGCATATTCGATATCAGTGAAGACTTCAATGAATAGATATTTATTAATTATCTAATGTTATAAGCTATAGAAGTTATAAAAGCGTTGATGTACTTGCTTTTAAAAAGCATTTTGTTAAGTAATAAATTAAATTAGGGTTTATGTTCCTTAGCGGGAAAAAGATAATATATTATTTTTATAATTATATTCTTCCATAGCCATATTGGAAACAAAATTAACAGATTTGCATGTTTGCCTCCTCCAATTATATGTATGGTGTCTTTGTTTAACAAATGTGTAAGAGTGTGAATAATTATTAGCTGTACAATAGGCTAAGCACTGTCATACTCCTACTAGTACTAGCTGGTCGGTTAACCTTTTTGCTCATTTCGGTACAGCGTCGTTTATTTTAAATGAAAGGTATCGGGTTTTGTCCTACTTGTTGTTATCCCAATGACGCAGTACAATTAATCCACGTGGTGTGAAATAAATTTATTGATGATACAGCAATTAAGTGGCAAGTACTTAATATTCATACAAAGTCTTCATTTGTGTAACTACCCAAGCGCAACCAAGGCAACACTACCTGCCTATTGAGATGACCCTCTAGTACTAAGAGCGATAAAGCCTCCGCAGATTACTATAGTGTGGGCATGACCCTTGACACCACCATCAAGGGCGTCACGAGGGAAATTGATTAAGGCTCAAAATTTTTCTATTGTCTGCGTCTCTTGGAATACCCCAGTACTCCCAGTAAAAAAAAGATACTCTTCCTAAAGTTTTAAGCCATACATAGTAGAAATCCTGGTAATCCCGAATTCTGCCAAAATAACATGTCTATTCGAGTTTACATGCATTCCACGCGTTAAGAATACACTTTCACATTATGTTTCTACTCACCGATTGTTTCCACAACATTAAAGCCAACAAAATAGCTGTCACTGTTCAATGAACAAAAAAAAGTAATAGAGTTTTGCTATCTTGGAATACAGATCTGTCTGTGTACCGAAGAAAAGGTTTCTAGACCCCGTTGCAGACTATTTATCAACAATGGGCAACCCAATGTTCATGGATATGTTCCATCATATTAAATTAGCTGCTTTCGGGCAAAAGTAATAGTAAGGTGTTTTAAAATCACATCCTTATCTGCTTTGAGAAATTGCTTTTCTTTACAATTGATTTATATCATCATTAACATTGACGGCAGATTTTGTATTGTGCCAGTGAAAGCGGGGTAGGATACAAGACTAAATAATTGACAATTTTGATACCGGTTGGACATTTTGAAACAGTTCCAGGTCAGGCAAATACCCATTGGGACCATAGTACACTACAAAATAACCCGGGGGTAATTAAGACAAAAAAAAAAAAATAAAATAAAAATAAAAAAGTGATTGCCTTTTCTGTCATTCCCCCGAGTTCAAACCACAATATGGCTATATTCTTATCTTGAAAAGTGAGGTGCTTTTCTCAAGGGCAATGGCTGGATTTTGGGGCAATTCCTTATACTACTGGTTATTTAATAGTCCAGATAACTCTTCTACGTCCTACAAAGCTTTGTATTCATTAGTGCATAAAAGACAAAATAAACAACATTAAATTTCTGTAGTAGTAATGTGTTATTATTTTTTTAAATTCTAATAGACGAAGGGTAATTTTCTCTGAAATTCAGCATTAGGGATAAACAAAATGCATGAGGGAATTACAATAGAAGGAATCATGAATTGACTTGTACCCTTAGCTCATACCCCCGAAAAACTATTACTAAAAAGTTGAAAAATGACTTAATGGCAGAAATATGCCACCCAATTCCGTCTGAGCTACTTCTCAATCACCTTTCAGTTGTCTTATTGGTATAGCTTCGTCCTGTGACTTAAAATAACATGTGAAGTAAATGATTGAAAAGTTATCAGGATAAATTTACCCACTGAAATATTTAACGGATAAAAAGTCACCACCTCTTATTGTTAACCTGCAACATATACTTATATATATGACATTTATCATTTTTTTATTATTATGAATTGTAAACCATGTGTATGATTCTACAACATTAGTTTAAGAACTTATGTTTCATCATTGTATGCTAAAATTAAGGATCTTTACTTTATCAAAACAAGTTAATATTTGCATATTGAGGAATGACACATTATCTAAAATAACATGCTTTGTTCGTTATAAAAAATATTTATCCAAACAAGATCTAAATGAAACATTTATCAGATAAAAAAAATCACTAAAGACAAGTTATAAAAAATGATTCATTTTACCCGTTGTTTCAGAAGAAAAGTAAACCGTATTATCTTTTCCAGGTGTTACTTCAACTAGTGGAGAATTGTGGAGAGGCATTGCGAAATTCGACTTGAAAAGGACTATTACGCATTCCCTCACACGGAAGTCATTAACCTTTGTGATATCAATATTCACTAACCTGATTTATTTTTATCAAAAGGAACATGTAAGTGGTTAACAATATCGTGTATTTTAAGAAAAATAATAGTTTACTGAATTCGATATTGAGTTATTACAGTGTTTTTTAAAAATATATTCATATATATATTCAATGACATCATATGACACATACCCAAAATAAATGAAAAATTCCAAATTATATTTTTAGCTCAAGGGTATATAAGAGTTTTGCGTATTAACAGACATCCTATATCCGTGTTTTTTAACTCTAGAGAAAACATACACTGTTTATACATATTTATAACTGTTAATTGATACGTTGATAAAAACAAATTTTATGTTTTAACAATGAAACATATTGTTCCTAAATAAATATGGCACATGAAGAAAACAACCCCACATTATATACACCTTTCGTAAACATAACTTTTGGATTTCTTTATGACTGCCCTTTTGTCAGTAATTATGTATATCTGTTTATAAGATGAAAAATTGAATATATTTAGATAAGTTACAAATAGAATGCATATTACAACAAGTTTTATCTTTTTTTTTTTTTAAATTATTTAAAATCAGCTAATACGCTACCTCAACATCTAAAAATCTGAAACAACCTGAGCAGGTTGTTTCAGATGTTTGATAGCGTATAAGAACAGCTGAGTATAATCAGATTAATTTTATTTGTTATAGATTTAATTGAAATGCTACGAACAAAGAAAATGAAATCTTTATGGCTATCTATGGCAATTGTGTAATTAACTTTGTTATACTACACTTGAAAAACTAAAATGTGATTTTGTTTTTTACATGTAATATTTACATGTAATTACGGATATTAATCCAATCCAATCCACAAAACGAATGAATGGCAAACAAATCTTTAAAAAATTGTATTTTTTCTTCCTTCACTTGACTGTGACATTAAGGGGGCTGGGGAGTGGGGGGGGGGGGGGTGGCTGCCATTTTAGACAATATTGATCTCCTTTAAAAGAAGAGCTGCATATAAAGATAATGAAAAATGATAAAATTTTATATTAAAATATATGAATTTTTTCTTTACCAAATAGTAGTTGACAGTTCAGAAATCACATAAAATTTTAAGCTAAATCTGATGGTTTTTATATAATAATTTATTTTGACCCCACAGCCTCCTTAATGTGCACATCTGTTCAAGGGTTCACACTGACAATATTTGAATACAATCATTGGTAGTCAATTAATACACATATCATAAAGTTCTGCAATAAAGGACCTACTGTAACCATTTTTTTCTGTTTTAGGTTTTGCTCAAGAGTCTTTCTGACTGCATATTATGTTCTGTTGCTCATACACCTCATTAAGTGTGGATATAATGTACTGGACCTCGGTAATTTTATGCATTTATTTTGCAATTGAGATTGATTAACGTATATGATAAAAATTGGATGCAAATAACTTTTAGTAAAGAGCTTTACTTGTTCTCTCATTTAGCTTTTATTTATAATGCTAGTATTTGTTTTCTTAATCAGCACAATGATAAATATTGATTTTTCGTCATCGATTTCAGAGTAAGCATTGTAAAATTGATCATCATTTGCTATTATTAGTAATGTTCTAGTCAACTAAATATACTAAAACCATTGTCTAAAAGGTTAAAATGAAAGTGCTATTATTTAAAGATTATAAGGAGTGTTTTGTTATAGGAGAAAAAAATGAACATCGCTATTTGGATACCATTAATTTTTCAACAGAATTAACATTAACAATTTTAATGATGTTTTACTTATATTTTATATCTATGTTTGAATAGAGATTTCTGGTCCTTTTGTCTATCCCGTGTAACAAAAACGGAACAATGTGATCCTGTAAATCCTGGTATGTTTTGGAAGATAGAAACAGTCTTATTTTTCATTAATAGCGATGATTAAATTGTACTGATACTCCAGAAGTATAACCTAATATTTTAAACAAATGCTCAAAACTTTTAGGATTTACGTGTTTATTTAAAGTCAAGCGACATTATGAAACCCCCCCCCCCCCCCCCCCAACATTAGATAATCATAATGTTTAACTTCTGTTTCAAGGTACTTTTTATAAATGGGCGCAATTTAGAGGAACAAAGTTAAAATTAGAATGATGTATGATTGCAAATTTTACATCTTTTACACGAACTCTATCCAAGACATATATATGTCAATTCAAAATAATGAATATATCATATTAACAAAACTCGATTTTGGTTTTAATTAAAATCATTACAATTTTGTAATATGTCGATGTCCCTCAAAACAATATTTTACGAACACATATGCCCAGTATGTTTAATCCTAACCTCTCACATGATATGACTCTTTCAGTTCGTGTCCTCTTCTAAATCACAACACACATTTTGCGAAATAGATGGTGGATATTACAATGAAGTGAGCAAAAGGTTATCTCTTGCAAATTATATTTGAATGAACTTTTTGCCATCATTCGAAACATACACCTTTTTTATTCATTTCTTTATTCTCTTAGTAACTTTTTTTCTCTTTTATTTATATTCTAGCCTGAGCCATACTGTATCCAGAAAAAATGACCCCAAGGAATCAAAATATCATAAACCTGAAGTAATAGTGATTGTTGAATACATCGATTAAATATTCTCTTTTTTTTTTTTAAATTTGAAAGTGGTAAACAACTTTACTTTCCATGGTTAATCTACATATTCTATGATGTGATATTTTTAGGTACAATATCAACTTCCAAAAATAACAGGTAAATATGTTATAATTTCTAAAGGGTTTTCTCTTATACAAGAGCTTTTCCAAAGTTTTCAGGCATGTATTGTCAAATAAAGTTGAAGCAAAAGAAAAAAAGAAAAGAAAAAAACGACAGTTGACGTGTTACTGATGAATGTTAATGATGGGTAAATTATCATTTAATAAAAGGTGCTAACCTAGAAATCAATAAATAATTTACTTTAAAGTTGATTTTTCAAATAACCGAGCCGTAGTGACAAAACAAACAGAAATCAAACAGAAAGAATTTTTTCTAGGAAATAGTTTTTAAAGGGCATTGGCAACAATTATCTACAAATATTTATAGATTCTTTAATGAATTTATATAAATCTTAATAGGCAACTTGAGGCACAACAGATCTCTTTTTTAATTTTTAAAAAAAAAAATCCAAAAATTTATTTTCCACTAAACATTGAATTCAATGTAATTTAAAGAATATATCCCAATAGCCAATATTTCAAAGAGATTTTCTTTTTAAATTAGTGACATATGCGATTATAAATTGATTGATATATATTTTTGTAAATTCGAATTGGTAAGATATCAAATCAAAAATGAATTATAGGGCTAATGTAAAAAGCTAATATATACGAGGGTTGTCCAAAAAGTTCGTGGACACATGTAATTTTATTAAAAATAACGACGCCATTATCAGAAAAGTATTATAATATTTTAATATAGAGTATAATAATGTATATGTATAAAAATCGGAGCAATGAACATTCTTTTATTGGAGTTATCATTACATATACATTGCCTATACAGGCCGCACGGCCCAGTCTGACGTTGACTTACAACGACGTTTCTATAACGTCGTAATACTGGGTTTACCCGAGAGTAATATGCAGCATTCACCGTTTGGTCAGAGGGTACAATCGCATACTCCATCAAAATATCGCTTGTGCCACTTGTTGATAAGTAAACTCAAATATTTCTATGTTTTTTCTGTTTCCTCGATCGTTTGTTTTGTTTCAATCTGTGTTTTACCTCAGTCGACACAATTTTATCATGGCACGCTGTTCCGTGCGGTCAGCTGACGTCGTTTTTTCAGATGTTTTTAAAGACATGTTCTTGCCGTAATATCTTTAAAAAATTCTCTGCTAGTTTGAAAATAGCTTCAAACGACGTACGAAAATGACGTACACCATACAGGCTACACCATAATAGAAGATTATTCAGTTTTGAAATGTTTTTAAAAAAATGTAAATATTCATATCTAAAAACTCAATTACAAAGTTTGGACAATTTTTACGCTGGGCCGTGCGTACTTTCCGCGCCCTTTGATATATTAGAAGTTTAGTTTATTTCTATGGAAAACATTCAAACCCACTTTAGTTTGATTTGAAATTCTATTACAAAGATTTCGATATACAATATGTATATATAAACCTATTTAAAATGACAAAAACGCGATTGTCCACGAACTTTTTGGACAACCCTCGTATAAGTTTAAATTTCAAAATGATCTTTCCTATTTTTGAATTACCGTCCTTAATTTTATTTTCTTTCACACAAACAAAAGAAACATCGTTGCAAAAGGCAACTTTTTTAACAAAGGTTACAAAATGTAATTTGTTATTAAACAAGTGCTCTCGGAGAGCCAAAGGAACACACCATTTTAAGTGTCTCTTTTACAGACCAATAAAAGATGATGCAATGATAGTTCTTACATTGCTATACGTCTCATTTAAGTTTAGAAATATCCTATATTGTATAACCAATGTACCTATGATTAGTTTTTTTCCATGCACAAATATGCATCGTACCATAATATCAAATCAACAGGTATGAGAAGAAATGAATAAGACGTGTGACCCACTATGCCTGTTAAAAATAATTGTAGTATTTTTATTTGTTTGACAATATGTTGAAGACGTTGCAGTAGGTAATGATCCTCCACCTCTTCATACTCCGTCGTCTGAGGATCATATTAAATAATCTGCCTATGTCGTTGCAGAACGATATCGCTTTATCACTTAGACATTTTGTTTACATTAGAAACTTTTTGTTTTTTACCATTTTTATATTTAAAAAAGCTCATATTACAGAAGATTACTCTCAATCGGAATAAAACTCAAGAGAGTTAACTCTAATTCATCGTATAAAATAGAAGATGAAGGAGCGGATTTTTGTTTTGATTTTTTTTTGCATCGTTACTAATGTCTATAAAGTTTTAAAACAATTTAAAAAATTCTATATTATTTTTATGATTACATCCCTTTTGTTTAGTATTAATTGATAAAAATATATAAGTAAATACACCTCCACTTTTTAGGTTGAAACAATGATTGCTTACGTTCAGTTTTTAAGTCACCTGAATCACTCATATGACCTATTGCAATTGGTCTTCTTCCGTCGTCGTCCGTCGTCCGTCGTGCGTTAACAATTTTACATTTTTAACTTCTTAAAAACTACAATGCAAATTGTTACAATTTTTAATGTGAAGCATTTCCATGGTAAAAGGTATCTAAGTTGTGAAATTTATTGCTCTACTACTCCCGGGACCTTATAGGCGGGGCCAAATTTGCAAACAAGCCAAATTTCAAAAATCTTCTTATTTATTCCCACACACGTGGGGAAAAAACTAAATGCATACAGCGAAAATTGTGAAATTGATAGCCCCTTGGTCAGGGGTTCAGGCCCTAGGATAGGACCAATATGACCAAATAGTAAAAATGTATTAAATCTTCTTCTCTACTCCCATACATATATTTAGAAAAACTAAATGCATAGTTATAATGTCCATGAAACTCTCTACATAAATTGTGAAATTGATGGCCCCTGGGTCAGGGGTTCAGGCCCTATGATGGGGCCAATATGACAATATTGTAAAAATATATTAAATCTTAAAAATATTTCTTCTCTACTCCCATATATATTCGAGAAAAAACTAAATGCATGAAAATGATGTCCATGAAGACCTCTACCTAAATTGTGAAATTGAGGGTCCCTGGGTCATGGGTTCAGGCCATGGGGAGGTGCCAATATGGCAAAATGGTAAAAATATATTGATTTGATATTTCTTTTTGTACTCTCTCAGTCATGGGAGATACAGTCATGCATTGTTATTAAATGTATGTTTATAACGTCCTAATCTTAAATTGTGAAATTCACTGCCTAGGCCATGGAGCAGAAGTTGAGGCTATCGGCGGGGGAGGGGGGCATATATTGAATTGTGTGTATTTTTACTTAGTGTAATTGCTGTGTGTCCAACATTATCACTTTGATCTTCATCTTGAAAACTATATGGTGAATTTTCACTTGGCATTTAATATTAAATGTGTGTTATATTTAAGAAAATCTACTTTAATATTATGCATTGTATAATAATACTTAGAGAAATAAGCTGTATGCATTTTGTTATTTTTGTAATTACAAAATTTGATGACCTGTTTCACAAGGTAAACATACAAAGGCTGATCAAGAGAGAGTAGTGAGGTCCAGTCCAGATATAAGTAAACAGGAACGACGCTTCAATGAAAAAGAAATGAAAAATGAAGTCAATGACACAAAAAGTGGAATATCAAAAGGTCAGATTTTTAACTATGATAATACTAAGCAAAGCTGTTCTTCGTTAGTGGATTGTGGAGTGCAGATAATCATTTCAGTTGTTATAATATCTTAATATTTGCACATCATACTTAAGATAAAATGTGTTTATTTATTTCATACATTAAAGATTAGAAAAAAGCACACATACCAATGAATATACTCAAGACAACATTGCCATATCACGTACTCCTTACAGTACTCCAGCACAGCAACCTGCCAGTTATTTTACAAACCAAGAACAGTCAACCATGACAGGAGCAGATTATCTAGATAATCAAGATGACAAAAGCAGTGAATCGGCAAAAGAAGATTCATAATATTTGTTTATCATAATCTTTAGGTTTTTATTCAAAAGCACTATTATCTCACCAGTGCATTCAACCAGTTTGTGAAGAGTGAATGCTTTGTTATTCAAACACATTTCAATAGAATGGTAGGAATTAGAGTTAGATGCATTGCAAGAGATATTTAAAATTAAAAAAAAAACTATTGTATTCTTTAAAAGGAAAAATATATATTTTTTTAATTTACTAACGTTTTGCGATTGCAAAAGAGGATTGTACTAACAATGATTTACTGCAGATGAGATTAAGATAAATATTTATCCTTGTAGTTTTCAAATAATTATTTTATGACCCAATTTGACAACAATTGCGTTGTGAGTTATATATACCCTCTTATGAAGCTGAATACAGTGTATATCAGTTTTGTATTTGTTTGTGTAAATAGTGTACTTTTAGGCAAAGTTGTCTTTCATTCTTCCATATTGAGAGTGTTCGTAGTAAGGTTTTTTAAGTCCGGGACTGGAGAGGGGACACTTTGTGTACGGTGATTTGCTTGTTATGGAGGTCTAGTGGTGACTGTTTTAGTGTGTCTGATGCAACTTATTGAACACAAACTCTCAACTTGATTTGATGATACAAACGTTATTAAATAAGCTTGAGATAACACCCAATTACATTAAACATTTAAATTTACTTTTTCTATGAAATTACATATAAAAATATTAACTGATTTTATCATAACCATATTAACTATATAAATTGATTTAAATTGGTTTATTCCTTTTTATTCTGTTATAGCTATATTTAGCTGGTGTTTAAAGCAGTTATTTGTCTAATATAGATACTGACAATTGAATGTGTTAAAAATACTTTACTGTTGGTTTATTGTCGGTGTTGTTGAGTTATAATTTAAAGATATATTTTCTTTCTTAGTTTAAGTGACGATGAGTGTTTGTGAATGTGATTATTTTCATATTCTATTATTTTAATTTTTGTTCATAAATAAATTCATTTTGTTTTATTTATTTTACTGTTTGTCGTTTTCGCTATCACTACTACAAAATTAAAAAGAACTTCATTTCATACCCAAACGAAAGAAGCCATAGAAATCCCTTTTTAGTCGAGTCAAATCTATTGACTCTTGTGAGAAACAAAACTCATTAACTCTTCTAATCAATGTGACAAGAATCATCACTAAACGCTTTAATTAATGATTGTTTTTTTACATTTTGGACAAACATACGTTAGTGTACACCAAATAAAACTTTTTAGAGTTAACTCTAAGTGCGCTAGTGAATTATTGAATTATTGAATATGAATTATTTTTATTCACATGCAAACTAGTAAGAAATACTGGCCTAACTCGTCTGCCATCTAGTTCAGCTGATCCTACATTAGCATAAAAATGGCAGCCTTTTAATTTGAAAGATAAGATAACAAATCCACATTAGAGAAATCATGTTTCGAATCCTAGAAGGACATGTTCAGGAAGTTTGATAGGACCTTCCGTCGATTAGGGAAGTGTGATTCAGTCTGCCTCAATGAGGGGAATAAAATTTACACAAATTCACCACGATAATAGTCTTCAGTTCTTGACCCAATATTATCAAACCTACTTTGGAGGTCTTGTGACTGCTGTTTACCGGTCTTGTTTAACTTCTATTAATTCGACAATAGCCAATACTCATTTTCTTTAGCCTTAATAAGAAACAGGCAAGAACACTTCTTGCAAAGCCTAAAAAGAGGCAAACAACTGTTAGAATTATGTATAAGTCAATAAATATTTATCAAAGATTATTGAGTATGTTACACGTGTCTAGATGTTGCCAATAGTAACAATGAATTTAGAATCGGTCTTGCAAAAAAACCTGATTTTAAAAGTTCAGAGTGATATAGTTACAACTTTATTTGAATACTGCGGTACATTTTCAATAAGGCAGAGGCAGCATCTAATATTATTAATAACATAATTTTGTGACATCATCTGTAATTTTCAATTCATATTCCTACTGTAGCAAGAAAATATTACGTTCAACCAAATGCTTTTAGGTTTTATAACGTCAAATAACAATTCTGAAACTCTTAAATATATTTGTTTAATCATAACTCAAATTTTAAAAACTGTTCTCTTTAAACATAATGATCAAACTTTCCCAATCAGACTATGTCTATGTATGTATGTATGTATGTATGTATGTATGTATGTATGTAAATATGTGACCTGTATCTTTTGTATCATCTGTATGGTTTTGAGAGAATAAATAAATTAAATTCTAATAAAGAAAAAATACTTTGTCCAATATTTACATTTCCTAATATTCTTTCTCTGAACCTATAGAATAACGAAAACGTTTAATTCTGTGTAAACTTTTTATGACGTCACAATGATTATTGCGCTTATCGTTTGACGGTTGTATTATTGTAAACGTAAAAACACGCAGCACTGTTAAGGCTTACTATGAAAATATCAACGGATTTAAACGTTCATAAAACGATCAATCTATTTTTACAAAATATTTATGTAAAGTTATTTTATCATGGTATAAATGTGATATTAAATGAAACAGCATAGTAAATGCCACTTTGTATGACACTTAGTGTGGTCCTCAAAATGGATAGTCACGTGATATGTGTTGATGATTCTTCCGAATGGAGGTCATAAACAAATTTCAATATTACAAGGGCATACCCTTATTTGAATTAAAAAAATAAATGATAATTAAATTCTACTTATCTAGTAGATTTTGAAAAGTGCTGCTGCTTTGTATAGAGTTCATCTTTTATTAGAATAAATATCAAAGAAATGAGCTCCGGTTGAAATTTATATGACCTTCGCTTAATATTTTACGTATTTATTAATTCATTCTATAGGGTTCATTAAAGCAGCAGCACTTTTTAATAAATTAAACATTCCCTTAATTTATATCAAAAAGATCGTAATAATCTGTTAAGTGTATGCCCTTGTAAAAAGCGGATTTATATAGGCTTCCCGATGTCAAACACATCGAACTTGTACATTAAACTCTCTAGAAAAGAAATAACACACGCTCTAAAAAATATATACATGCTGGATTAAAACAAGCATAATAAATAGGATTTAATGGTATAATAATTGTTTTAAGATTATGCTCCGTTCATTCATGAAATGCATTTTCCCATGTTAAAAAATTGATTGATCCGCCTCTCTCTACACATAATATGCGTCAAAATTTACAATATGACGTCACATCGACAAATGCATCGCGATCGGTCAGTTGTTTTTATTTAACGTTGTTGGACTTATTTGACTACAACGTTGCATGCAGAGGTAATTTGTAATGTAGTTTAATGTGTTCGTACCCATACCAATCGGGAATTACTTTATTTTTGAGCTTTTTTGAAGACCTGTTGTTTTGTGTGATGTCATAGTTAACATTTCCCGTACTTTCTGGTCGGCGCGACCACAAAGTAGACCTTAACAGTGCTGCGCACCGTTATATTAATAATTCTGAACGATTTGTCTTTTTTAAACGTAAACAATGCATTTTTGTTTTGACTGCTACAAATTAAACACCAAAAGTGGCTTTAAAATTGATATGAAATTAACTGAAATTAAATACAGTGTACATATTGCCTTAAAATTTGTTTAAACATATGCCTCACTTGTTATTTGAGTATATTTACATCTACCAAATATTATTTTCTCTATTTCTTACGGAAACTTATAGTTAATTCATAGCTCTATAAAAACAGCCAGACTGAAATCTACACGCCCCGTTTATCGATTGGTCGACATCTACAGTGGCTGAAACTGACAAGAAACTGACAGGACTGAAATTGACACGCCCTGTTTATCGATTGGTCGAAGCCTACAGCGACTAAGAAAAATCACGGACTTCACGAAATTATCATGATGATGTCAGACTCAAAGTCTCACAGGAGACGATTTGGCTGTTTCTTTTAGCTAACGTACTTATGTATATTAACAGTAATTTAGTAAATTTTACTAACTTTTCATAATCAATTTGTTAATTAGTTAAAAGAAGGATGTTAATATAAACAATAAAATGCTTTCTTTGATGATTCATGTGGGTTATGAAGGTAGCGATCACTGCAGAAAAAAATTACATTACCTGCTAATGCGGGTTATGTATTTTTCTGCAAAGTCACTACCTTCATATCCCGAATGATTCACCAAAGAAAGCATTTTATTGTTTAAATATGGTAAAAAGACAGACGTGAGATGGAAAGTAATAGTTAGCATTTAACATCATCAACGATGTTCTTAGGCTACTTTCATTACTTTACGAAAAAGATCATTGCAGAAAAAAATTACATTACCCGCTAATGCGGGTTATGTATTTTTTTCTGCAAAGTCACTACCTTCATATCCCGAATGATTTACCAAAGAAAACATTTTATTGTTTAAATATGGTCAAAAGACAGACGTGAGATGGAAAGTAATAGTTAGCATTTAACATCATCAACGATGTTATTAGGCTACTTTCATTACTTTACGAAAAAGGTAAAAAAGCCAATAAATTACTACATGAATATCAAACACAAGTATAGTAATAATTTATCCAAAAAAAAAAGATACAATTAAGTGTGAAAAAAGCATTTCGGCCAATTTTTCGCAAAGAACTAGATTATGAATTCAACATATAAAGACAAAATACCAAAATAAGGTCACTTTTTATGATATGGTATCTCAAAGTTATTTTTTTTTTTGCATTAAAATCTTTAGTTATAAATGAATATATGTAGATATTTCAATGTGTGTAATTTTTCATGATTCTATCGGATCTGTGACATCAAACCTCGCATTTTATCCATTCAGTACCAGTCAATGCAATAGTCAAATAGTTACGTTATCACATTTGCATTTACTGAGGTAAAATGGTTTTTTACATATGTAAATATAGATCAATATTGTAAGTACTCTATAGCGTCAATTCACCTATATCTAGAAATAGGTAAAACACGTTGATGTAGTTCAAAGAAATTATGTTTGTGACCTCTTTTTGAAATAGTCCCAAATGAATTAAATCTTTTAAGTTGAATTTGAATTTCAAACATCAAATTAAAGAAAAATGTCTGTCTATTTTGTTATACTACATAAATTTAAAGAAAAATCGAAATAAAAGTATGTGCATATAATTCTAAAAGGGCAAGCAAGAAGGGATTAAAGGTGAGTCTGAAGTTAAAGAGAATTTTTTTATTCTGTGTAGTTATTTCGAACATCCTAATTATTGTATATCAAATTCTGCAAGAGTATCAATAAATACGAATTAAATAATTAAATAAAAAAAATATATTTTTACCTATTACATATTATACCTGAAATTAACTTTTAAAAAATATTAAGCGATTAGTTACGTTTATTTGAGAAAACATTTAAAATAATCAGTTTCACAGCTGTTTTGTACTACTTTAATTTGACCAATGCGGATATTAGAATGGAACAATGAGACATGCACGTTTATTAGAACAAATAATATATCGATTGCTTTTGTTTTTGTTTTTTGTAATTAGTATAAGTAAGCGTTCATACCATGTTTTTCGGGAATATTTGTTGTTAAATGTATTGCATAATTTCTGAATAACATGAGTCTAAAAAAAGGTGGACAAAACCCTAGTCAATATTTAACTATATTAATCACAGCATTTTCATTTTGTTTCATTTGTTACTTCGTGCATTTATAGATTTCTGGAAAAAAACTTCCAAAATGTCGAAAACAATCTAATTAAATAAATTATTTTTTTTTAACAGAAAAAAGCAACATAACCTTTTTCCCAAAGGAACACTGGGAGCTACTTAAACAGCAAAAAAGCATGCTAGATTTTAAGAAATCAAAACATTGCTCTCTGAAATTTATAGTTTAAGGTGCGTTACATGCAAATGAAGCTAAAATAATTATCTATTTGCAGAGAAATACTAAGAAGGAAGATATGTTACATGTATATAGCTATTACACCTATGAATTGTTTTTTTTCTTTAATGTTCATATATTTGTACTTAATGATAATAACTCGTGGAGCCATAACAGGTTTCTATTAAATGATTTTTTACATGTAATAAGTAACTTACATAACGATTAATTTTTTTCAAGCAAAATAGTATATTACGGTATACTTACATCGTACTTTCGTTATCACCATTCAAAAAAAACCTCTTCAATTCCAACATAAATCTATGAATAGACTAAGAATAAAGAGGATTCTATTAAACACAACGGGTAGTTCATACACGCACGTTACAATTTTGAGTTAGCAAATGGGTTATTTGTGATCTTAAGATTGTAAATGCAGCAACTTTATTCAGTAAAAATTTAATTTATGGTGATGTTTCATTGGTAAGAGGAAGTTACGTGTGTCGTCATGTTATCAACATTACAGTGTTTCTATTCAGAAATAAAATTTTCCATTCGAAACATTTTGTTTCAATGCAAAATGAAGAATGGTTCTTGTAACCCAAATCATAAAATAAACTCACTTCTCTTTTTTTAAGGAATTGTTTGACAGTATTTAAAACAAGAGGCCCATGGGCCACATCGCTCACCTGAGCAACAATAGACATAATAAAATCAGCTCTATGGAGTCATATACAAAATATCTGAACAATGCCGTATAATAGATCCTATTTTAAAAAAAAAATCCCCTGCATATTCTTATGTTTATTTTTGAGCCCCATTTGTAACAGAATGGTTTTACAGTCATATCACATATTGAACATTGCAGTTCTCAAGAAGATGATCAGACTGGATTATAAACCTACATCAAATTTTGAGCCCCTTGTGAGGTCCAAGAATTGTCCAGGGACCAGAGTCTAAACAATTTTAAAGAATCAACAATATGTCAAAATGTTTGCATATAAGTAAAACCATATA
>WFKH01011925.1:8182144-8199361 GCA_016163765.1 Magallana hongkongensis | reverse complement strand
CGTGTTAAAATTTTGCCCAAAAATTTGGTGCTAATTTTTGACCTCGGTCGAGCTTCGGTGCCTTGCGCATTTTCCACAATGTCAAATACAGAGGATCATCTACAGACATCCATCTACATATTCCTGAAATTTTCACGTTTTAATTACCATAAGTTTCGGAGGAGTAACGTGGACAAAATGGTCCTTAAAAATTCACAAATTCTTCAAAATCTCCAACCGGAAGTGACGTCATCAGCTCAAAGTTTTATAATCGCAAGTACATTGAATGCTCTATCATTCCTGTGAATTTTGTTAAAATCGATTGAATAGTTCTTGAGTTATAGCTCTCAAAAAATGTCAGAGGAAAAATATAAAATAATAATAAAAAGAAGCCGTAGAATAACAAGAGGGTCTTCCGTTGGAAACGGAAGACCCTAATAAAGAAAAAGAAACCGTAGAATAACATTAGGGTCTTCCGTTGGAAACGGAAGACCCTAACTAGAGCAAAGCTCGTTGCAAAGCAACGAGTGGGTCTTCCGTTAATGTTGAAAGTAAAGCTAGAACTTCCTGTAAGAAGCAGAATTCATAAACTAATATACATGAGAAACTAAAACAAAAAGAAACAAATCGAATTAATCTTCATACGAGTTAACAAAATCGGAATTATTCTAAGTACGAATTAACAAAAAACCTTATCAATTTCAAGAACGACCTAGCAAAAACAAATCCGAATGTGTTTGAATACGATTTAACAATTATCGAGTGATTTTAGGTACGAGTTAATTTAACTTTGAACATAACACTATTTTCTTAACCAAGAATGTGGAATCAAAATTTCCGGAAAAATCAATATTTAAACCCCAATATCTCTGTAATGCATCGTCAGATTTTAAAACGGAGTTCAGCTTTAAATTAAGCTTAATAAGCTCTTATTTTTTGCTCTTATGATTAATAACAAATTATCGCTCAAAAAAAAGTTATTATAAAAAGACTTTGAAGCCCTTTTGGCCCCGGATTTGAGGGGTTAGCCCCTTTTTCTTGATATCAAAGAAAGGTTCTCGCAAATATAACCATATTTTGTTCAGCAAGTGTTCACAAATTGTTGACCTTTCTAAAGATATCTGAACAACTTTGATTTAGGGGCCGACCCTTAAACACCTTACTGGGGCCACCAATAAAAAAAAATTAGGTATCATGTTGTTGAGAACATTATTTTGAGCAACTTTTCTTCTACAATGCTTTTCAAAATATTTCTCCTTTTTAAGATATTAATGATCAGAGTTTTGGACTTCTGGCCCCTTGAAACCCCTAATTACGTAACATATGACTTAGGTATAGTACTGTATAGATAAACAGCTGTACAATGAACATTTTTGCTTCGATAATTAATAACAAATTATTTTTCAGTAGAGAGTTATTATAAAAAGACTTTAGAGCCCTTTTGGCCCCTAATTTGAGGGACCAGCCCCTTTTTCTTGATATCAAATGAAAGGACTCGTAAATATAAACACATTTTGTTCAACAAGTGTTCACGAATTTTGACCGTTATAAAGATATCTGAACAACTGTGTTTTAGGGGCCGACCCTTAAACACCTTACTGGGGCCACCAACAAAAAAAATTTAGGAAGCGTATTGTTGAGAACAGTATATTAAGCAACTTCTGTTCAACATTGCTTTTCAAAATATTTCTCCTTTTCTAGATATTTATGATCAAAGTTTTGGACTTCTGGCCCCTTGAAACCCCTAAATACGTAACATATGACTTAGGTATGGTACTGTATAGATAAAAAGCTGTACAATGAACATTTTTGCTTCTATACTTGATAACAAATTATTGTTCAGTAAAGAGTTATTGCAAAAAGACTTTAGAGCCCTCTTGGCCCCTAATTTGAGGGGCCAGCCCTTTTTTCTTGATATCAAATGAAAGCCCGTGGAAATAAAAACAACTTTTACATTACATGTTTTAACAAAATATTTACAGGTTTAAAAATATTTCAGAAAATGTGCAAAATTTTTGTAAAAAATATTGGTGTCAATTTTCGACCTCAGGCGAGCTTCATAGCCTTGCGTATTATCCATATTATAAAACAATGCGGTACATCTACAGACTTTCATCTACAATCCCTGAAAATTTCAACTTTCTATCTTGAATAGTTTCAGAGGAGTTGCGTGGACAAAATGACCCTTAAAATTTCATTAAATCGTCAATATCTTAAACCGGAAGTGACCTCATCAAAAAATTTAACTAAAAATATTTGTCCCCTCCGATGCTGTATAAGTCCTGAAAATTTGGTGCAAATCGGATGAATAGATTTCGAGAAATAAAGCTTTAAAGAAGGCAGAAAAAGAATATTAATAATAACTAGAGCAAAGCTCGTTGCAAAGCAACGAGTGGGTTTTCCGTTAATGTCGAAAGTAACGTTAGAAATACCTCTAAAAAGCAGAGTTCTTAAACTATTAACAAAAGTAACTTAAGTACAAAAAGATAAAAAAAAATCGAATGATTCTTGGTACGACTTAACAAAATCCAAATGGTTTTAAATACGAATTAACAAAAAACCTTAAACATTTCAAGAACGACTTAGCAAAAAAATCCGAATGTGTTAAAGTACAACTTAACAAATTTGACTTCATTTTAGGTACAAGTTTACTTTAAATTGAACTAACATCTATTTTCTTAACCCAGAATGCGAAATTAAAAATTTCCTTAAAAATCAATTTTTTAACTCTTATATCCCGCATTCAATCAACCGAATCTGATATGGATTTCAGTTTTAATTGAGCTTGATAAGCCCCTAATTTGAGGGGCCAGCCATATTTTTGATATCAAATAAAAGGTCTCGTTAATTTAAACATATTTTGTTCAACAAGTGTTCAAAAATTGTTGACCGTTCAA
Source organism: Magallana hongkongensis (assembly GCA_016163765.1). Classification (NCBI taxonomy): domain Eukaryota; kingdom Metazoa; phylum Mollusca; class Bivalvia; order Ostreida; family Ostreidae; genus Magallana; species Magallana hongkongensis. The sequence continues at coordinate 8,196,485 of WFKH01011925.1, read as the reverse complement.
GTTATATTTGAAACACTGTGTTTTAGGGGCTGAACCCTTAAACTCCTTAACTGGGCCACCAACAAAAAAATTTGTTTAAAACTTTTTAAGCAACTTTTCCTCTACACTGCTTTTCAAAGGGTTGACCTTTCGTACTGTGTGCTTGTTGCATCATCAATTGTCAGAAACATATCGATGTATAGTTTACTTTATTATACCTCTGTGAATATTTTCTATGTAAAATTACTATGAACCAGACAACACTGAGATGGTGAACATTTCAAAGGGCCCCACTTATATTATTTCAGAGAATTTTGCTTCGACCTTGATCTATAAATTAGAAATATTTCCAGATGGCATAGAACTTCTAATTCAATCTCATTCCCCCTAACATACAGGCATTTTTGTTCAATCTGACCAAGATTAAGCATATCTGGGAAATAAACTACGATCTAAAACTAATTTTAAAGAGATCTGCTATGACCTTCACATTGACTTGGTTCAAGGTCACTGCACACCATTAACCAATAAGCTCTGTTTAGGTAAAGTATTGGCCAAATAGGGGCTAAAAGGAGAGTATATATATGCTCTTAAAATATGGAGTTTTGTGGAATCTGATATTACCTTGACACTTGATCTACAAATATCATTTGAGGTCATTGCATATCCTTTGATCAAAGGTAGCATGTGGGTGAAGTATGAGCCTGATTGGAGCAAAGGGAGAGAAGATATACTCCGGACAAGGATTTTTAAAATATAATTCTGCTATGACCTTCACAGTTTACCTTGAAAATAGGTTCAAGGTCACTACATACCCTTTACTCAAAAGCTCTGCTTATGTGAAGTCTGAGCCAAATTGGGCTAAGTGGAAAATATAAATGCTTTGAAAAAAGGATTTTAGCATGATCAGATATGATCTTCACCCTTTACCTACAAATTTAATTCAAGGTCACTGCACATTGTTTAACCATAGAGACACTCTGTGAGTATTAGCCAGATTTGACCAAAGGGAGAGAAGATATGCCCCAGTCAAGTATTTTATATATAATTCTGCTATGACCTTAACCTTATACCTAAAAACATGGTTCAAGGTCACTGCACATCCTTTACCCAAAGGAACCCTGAAGATGACAAACTCAGAACACCTCTGACCTAATCAGATCGCCACATTAAATACAAAGTTCTAAGACTCTAATTTGTTTATCATCAAGAAATTCTGCATCGCTGACATATAAAGTTTTCTTCGGTATAATAAAATACCAATTAACTGACTATTCGGACAATAGCAGGTTTATTGTCCCCTCCACAGCAACTTTTTCCCTTGGCTTTGCCTCGTGAAATAGTTGCTGTCTTGGGGGACAATAAAATGCTATTGTCCTCATACCCAGTAAATAGGTATAGAAAGTCCCATCCACCTACATTTCGTGTTATATAACCTCCCGTTTGTAACCTTTAATTTCACTGTGTAGTCAACACAACAGTTATAGCCGCAAGTTTCACAATTTTTTACTGCTTCTCATGTACTTAAGGGCCTTAATATTGCTTACCAATTTTAACAAGAGACATCCCTCTAACTAATGATAATCATTAAAATTAATTTCATGAATCTACGCAACACTGATAAGCCTTCAAGTACAGTCACTCTCATTTTACAAAAATATTGACGGTACTTTATCCGAATCTGTCCCTTGTACCTTTAACTTAGTACACTAACATTTTATGAAAAGACGATTTGTCTTAGAATAAGAAAGCTAATGCAATTCTGAGAAAAAGTATACCACATATTGCCAATTCCATTGAGGTTTAATAAAAATATGGCCATTTAAATGAACCCATCATTTCAAATTTCCTTTATTAAACACAGATTTATAGAGTTCTCCACAGTAAAACATCTTTAACTGACTTTTTAGAGGTCAATTGTTGTTCAACAACCTTTAATAAGAAACCTTATTCAATACAACATACAGCTACATGATATTATCATGATACAAGCTTCACATCACTTAGAATTGTCCTTACATGTATACCCCCCCCCCCCATCTTTTGATTTTCATAAAAAGTCATGGTTTGAAATGTTTTACCTAATTTTATGAAACTTGTGGCAATTTCCTCGAGTTATTTCTCACACATATTTGAAAACAATCATCAATGATTCTAAAATTGATTTTTTTGTTTGTTTATTGTACGATTTGTACCATTTTAATTAACGAATAGACATGCTGTCCTGCATGTGATTTCTTGTTTTCATGAAAAAAAGTAAGCTAACAATCATATTTAGTGAATATCTAATCTATTCTGATTTCTAGTCTCCTTCTAACCATGCTAAAACAGTAAGACCTACAAGTTGGACATCTGCCTTAAATTAAAATTAAATTCAAACACACCAAGGGAGCTGGAGACGGAGTTGATTTCCATGAAAAAAGTTCAAATTTGACATGTTTTTCTACTTTTTTATGCATATATACCTTAGAAGGGTAGAAATAGGTTGTTTCTTGTTCATTTCAAAAGTAATTATCATAGCAGATGTTATTTCAAAGTCAAATGTACATATACATATCCTACATGTAATCTTAATGGAGACAATTGGATAGGGGGGGGGGTGATTTTTCAATTATGTAAACACATCTAAATATCTTTATAAAATAAAAAATAAAGGAAACATAACTGCATTCTTTTATTGAAAAACAAATTTTCACAACAATTATGAATTTCTTTAAACAGCCTTAATTTTGTTTTTCATAATTTCTTATCAAACACAAACCACAACAAGGCATGATGCTTTCTTAAAGTTCCATTATTGTTTATGCATTATCCGATTTAATTTGAATTACCGGTAAATAGTCTGTAGAACACAAGGAATATGCATGTGGGTACAGGTGACAGGTTAACCTCAAGAGCTGAAACCACAAGAATCAACAGGTAAAAGCCATGTGGTGCCATGTGGTAAAAAGAGTCTGTTTTGAGCTGAAAAAAAAAATTATTAGTTGTGTTAACATACATGTACTAGTAATAGCTGTGTTTACATTAACATATGCATAGTATTTCTGGAAAAAATACACTGACCATGCAGTGTAATAAGTATGACATATCCCAATACATGACATTAACATTTAGGCAGTACAAGATCAAAAATTTGCATATCAAGTCATAATATTAAAAAAATTTCTTAGGTATAGACACATATCAAATTGAGAGAGAGAGAGAGAGAGAGAGAGAGAGAGAGAGAGAGAGAGATCAATTTCATTACTTGTAGTACAACAGTCTATATTTCTATTCGTAAACTACAAAGGAATATTACCCATCCGAACAACGTTATTGTTTTTTGCAAATAAATTTAGTGAGGGTTTTTTTTTCTTTTCTTAAAAATTACGTTTTAAAAACAATATTATGTGTAATAAGGATAAAACATGTATGAGTAAACTTAATGAATAATTTTTAATAGATTATTTTTACAGAATGTGGTATGATACATGTAAGTCAATCTGTTTAAAACTAGCGTATATTTCTGCGCCATAAATTGCAAGTTTTTTGTAGATATCGTTTACTTGCGTGGTAACTATATATGGTCTAACCCAAATTTTCTTCGTAAAGCTACAGCTTTATGTACCACATATATGTTTTGTCACAAGTATACATTTAAAAAAAAAACCCAAACTCCAACCGACCCAACTCCAACAGTTGAAAATACATGTAACTCGATATGAATTTTTCATTCTCTGATAAGTTCAGTGTTGTTTTTTTCGTGCATATATTATTTGTCTGCTGTAACAGCAGCCAATCAGTGGTAAGCTGAATCCACTAATAAGAAAGTTCATGGTTCAGGAGCGGGTAAATTGTTTATGCATAACGTAGCTAACACTGACTTGATTGCGAGGCTGTCAAGAAAACCACACCAAATAATTTCATGAAACATAAATTGTCATTTAAATGTATTGTGTTGTAAAGTAAAGGTTTTAATACACTAATTGCATCTTGCAAAACGTGATGACTCTTAATCATCTGTTATATATCTGAATATATAGATATGTACAAGATGGGTGAAATAATGAAGGAGCAGACTGGGATTCGAACCTGGCCCCCTGAATCTCTAGTCAAGTGCTCTACCAACTGAGCTACATTTATCTGTCGCCGGTATTCAAACCAGTCTGACCGTCACATTCTCCCCTCTTCACCCTCGAAGAACACCCCTGGCTCTTCCCCTGGCAGGAGTTAACCTGTCAGTTCCAGGGGTTGGTCACGGCACCAATATTGTAACGGGATGGGAGAAATAATGAAGGACCAAATCAGGATTTGAACCTTGGCCCCCTGAATCTCTAGTCAGGTGTTCTACCAACTAAGCTATCTGGCGCCAGTATTCAAACCGGTTAGACCGTCACATATATAAAGAATTTTTTTAAACAATGGTCTTCAATAAAAAATAACACTCGCTACCTTCAGTTTTTGTCTGTAATTAATCAATACTGGCGTGCGACCAGTTCTCACCAAGTACCATTTCTTACCAGTGCATTGTAACGTCACTTTATCAACACTTAAAATAATATATGAAAAATGATGAAACAATGCACTGGCAAGAAATGGTCCTCAGCGAGAACTGCTCGCACGCCAGTAGGCCTACTGCCAGTTGTCAGATTGAAAAAAGAGTATATAAAAATTACATTTAAAACATTAACAAGGACAATGAAAGTATACATCATAACTGCTAAACAAGAAAAATTATGTTAACTGGTAAGGTGGAATGCATAGTTCTAACTTGTAACATACATGTACAGGTACATGTACCGGATACCCGTTGGTCTGCTAAACCTCTCTAATGATACAATGATCGGCATCATCAAAATATTAAAGTCATGTTTTAACTCTGAAGTATACAATTTTATTTACTTGATATTATGTTTACATTTGGACTTGAAAGGTCTTCCTCACAAGAATAGGCCTATATGTTTCTAATTAGACCCTGCTTTGAATTTTGAGGTGAAAAATTTTCAAGGTAAAACATTTGGGAGTCAATTTTGTAAAAAAGATTTATAGATATTGTCTGGACTAAAAAAATAACATACATCAGTGACAAGGAATTTAAAAATGAGTAAAACGCCCCGAAAAAACCTTAAACTTTGGCGATATATAGCTCAAAAACTAAAAAAGAAATTTGCCAAAACTTTTCAGACCTTAACATTATCTACAAACCCTGGAAGTTTCATAGCAATCAGTCAAAAAATCTTCGAGAAATGGGCTGCACAAAATTTGCGGGAAAAAAAAATAAGAAGAAGAAACAGTAGAATAACAGTAGGGTTTTCCGTTGAAAACGGAAAACCCTAATAATAATAGAAAGAAACAATAGAATAACAAGAGGGTCTTCCGCTGGAAACGGAAGACCCTAAAAAGAAACCGAAGAATAACAAGAGGGTCTTCCGTTGGAAACGGAAGACCCTAATTACCAACAGAATCAGTACAAGGTCTTCCGTTGAAAACGGAAGACCTTAATAAGTAATTTTGTGTCAACCATTTTCTTTAGCCATTCAAATTGTCAAGTAATAGTTATTAGACATTTCCAGCGTAAAGCGACATCGAACTCTGACTCGAACTATGTACGATAATAAATAAGGGGTCGTATGAAAAGTTAAATAAAAAATATTTGTAAACTTATACACGGATATTTTCCGTTATTCTGTATTAATAAATAACACGTTATGAAATTTAGTATGGAATAATACAGTCATCATTTGTTTTCTTCTTCCTGACAAAGCTGTACAAATATTGACTACCCACAAGGTACCAATTGTGTCGCACAATTTCATTTCTCGAATACATGTTAAACTGTCTATTTTCGGATTTAATTCTCTACACTCTGCTGATGTGCAGGGCGTCTAGTTATTTCCGCACGAGGATATGCAGTGACAAAAAGGTCTGTATTTGGGAAAAGACGGCCAATGAATGTTAATAATATAAGTGTTGTTAAACATTGTAAGTTAGAAAATCGATCTCGGAGCCTGTGGTCGCAGGGGAAACATAAAAAAGCAGGGATAAAATTGATAATAGGCCTATGTGTATGAGCGAATTCATAACATGGAAAGCATCACTCTGTTTCTGGGTGATGAAACATCGTTTTCAGGATTATGAAAATATCTATTGCTTAAATCTCTTACTAGTATCTCTACGAAAGATTCAGGTGATTCTACCGTGGCGCATCAAAGAATTCATAAGGATGTCGTGCAAAGAGACGGAATGCATTCCTCCGTAACCTTGAATACCCAGGATCATCAGAGACATAATCATTGAATCGATGCCAAATGCTACAGTATTTCTGGTGGTGTTTTTATAAAACCACTATTAAATCTATAAGCAATTGCATGAAATCATGATCACAAGAAGGGGGTGTTGAAATAATAGCGCCAAATCAACTTTCATATCTAGAACAAATATACATTGTATATATAAATCAACGGAATTCAACTTTTTTTAAAAAGGAGAGAGAGAGAGAGAGAGAGAGAGAGAGAGAGAGAGAGAGAGGAGTAAATTTTAATTAAAACCTATAGCGCTCCTGAGAGAGAAAAAGAAATATAGGGAGAAAGAAAGAGAGAGACCCGAAAAAAAAACCTCGCCTTCCCCATTCTCTTTCCATTTGCAAGTGCACTACTTTCTTTTGAAGCGAGTTACATGTCTTAAATGAAAAACCACACATCCAATAATGTACTAGTACATGTGAATTATATTAGTTGTTAAGTCTGTTGTTGGTGTGTGGAAAAACGTCAATAACACAAATATCTTTTTTGAATTCATGCTTAATTTCATAAAACTATGCGTAATGGAAACCCATATATTTTTAATCTATTTAAAAGGGCGGGAGATTTTTGTTAAGTGTTAATTGTTGTATCCTTAATCGAGTGATATTTTTCTATATAGCTGAATATTCTGTATTATTGTTGATAATCATTATTTTAAATCGTATTTTGACATGTCCCCTGATGTTCTGGGGATAAAAGTAAGCGACAGTGTACGAGTCCGACCTCGATATCGCGAAATCTGGAAATGTCTAATGATGGCAACTATTTTCATTTGAGGTACATGTATAAGTATTATGATTACACTTGTTAAGTTGATTGTTCTACTGACATAAACCACGCAACATAACGAATGTAATTGTAGGCGATAGTCTGGACTACAGCAATAACAACTGTCATAATGATGACAATGATCAGTAATGGTTCGAGTCGATATTTAGATTATTTTGTTAAATCAATCGAAGTGTTAGAGAAGAGTGTTTGTTAAACAAAACTTCAATATGATATACTACCATACATCTATGTATTAGTATTTTAATACCATGCATATTGATTGTTCTATCTACTGAAATAATTCACACAATGATGTATAACCAATGTGATTGTAGGGGACAGCCTGGCTGACCACAACAACATGAAGTTCTCTACACCGGACCAGGATAATGACGGGAGGAGCAGCGGTAGCTGTGCCGCCGACTTAAGATCGGGATGGTGGTTCAACGCCTGTATCTTTGCCAACCCTAATGGACAGTACACCGACTCTGAGAAAACTAGATACATTGTATGGTCTCGCTGGAACACATCGTGGATATCTCTGAAATCAATACAGTTGATGATTCGTCCTCGAGCCTGACACCGAAATGTTACTTTATCCTCATTATGTTGCCGAATGTAGCAGTTCTCTCTCTCTCTGTATTTACTTCATTTACCTGCATGTTTTTGTCAATATCGGACACGTTTACCCCATTATATAAATATTTAAACTACTTTTCATTAATTATAAATAATTGTCTTTTAAATGAATGTTATTTTGATTTGTTTTATAATCATTGTGATGAAAAAGAAATGTTTGAATGATTTTGTTTAGTTTGTATAAAGTATTAAACAGAGTTATGACACTTCTAATATTGAATATTATTTGCAAAACAACGAGGAAGTTTAGTACTAATCAGAGGATTTATATTTATTTGAAGTTAGAGATCACTTTTGTACAAACAATTACAAATAAATTAGTTTTCCATATTTAGTATGATTCGTAAATACAAATTCGACATTCTCCTTCATATTTTTTTTTAATTTGGGTTCAATGTATTTAACCTTTTCATGCCTCTTCGCTTATTGTGGCAGAAATCTTTGTCAAGTAATAAACTCTTTATTAACATTACTTTGTGTGTTTGAGTTACTTTACTCATTACCAGAATTTTTTCTGCTATAGTTTATGTATATTTCAAAACTTATACAACACAATATTAAACATTTTCTTTTAAATCTTGGATTTAACTCGGGGCCGAGTTTCACAATTTATTTTAAGATATAGTATAATATAACTAATATAAATTATATCTTAAGATTTTCATATGATGAAACAAATGTCAAATTTGAATATAAAAATTCAAGCTTAACATAGCAGAGTTGGGTCTTTTAAGTTAACTTTATTAAAAACCCGTGTTTTGTACAATAGTTGACATGAAAAAAACCCATAAACAAATGAATTTTAGATCATTCGGGCAAAAAATAGGAATAGGCGAATAGGCATCAAAATGCAACGGAGGATCCAGGACTTTTTTACCAGGATGAGAGGTGTTCATCACTAGCCACACCCCCCCCCCCCCCCATCAACGAACGACCCTCTCCTTGAAGAAAACACCTTATATTTCTTTTTAAAAATACATATATTGTGGATGGATATGGCAGATCATTCTGTCATTTTATTAATGAGAAGTCATTATCTATTCACGTTCTTTTTATTTTTTACTTAAGAAAATGTTCTCTTAATTCTCAGGCAGTTTAAAGCTGAACACCGCTCGTAAATAGGAACTGTCCGCCATATTTCTCTTTCATCACTGCTTATATAAGGGGCAGACCTCTAAACAGTTCAAAGTACTTCACTGAAGAGGTCTCACCTGTGTGGACGTTACATCTTGCCTCGCCGTGTTACTCGGTCGCGATGAAATTATCAAATTTTACGCACCTTTTTCAAGATAAGAGAATACTAACATCAAATAAATTGGTCAATTCATTATTTACAAACAGAATATGCACATAGTTAAAGATATAAATGCATAAAATCCAAAGTCGATGAAAGGAATACTACATGTCGGCCACGAGTTTCAGGTGTGCAATCGGGTGTAACGAAATCGAAGGGTTTATATACCAGGTATCTGTGTGACGGTGCCTATTTACGAGCGGTGTTCAGCTTTAATGTATATTTAAAAAAAAAATAACACAGAGCGTTAGCTATGACTATGACATACCTGATAAGAGAATGATCTATAGCGAATAAAACATGAGGATGTCCAAGTACATGTAGAGTAGTGGACAGTTCACTCGCTTTTCAACGATATTACTCGAATTCGATTCCGTGATCGGCAGTTGATTGTATGTAGAAGGGTACGTCCGGTATGGAGGTTGCCCGATTGGACAGGTGTGTGGATTTTTTTCACTGGGTACTCTGAGTTCCTTGCACATCAACGACCTCATCGCTATACCAGCAGTACCAAAGAAAAATATCAATATAGGATGTAAAATTTGTTTGTCAATTGTTGTTACATTATTATAGCGCAGTTTTCTTTAACAAAACTTGAAATAGTTTACTGCCCGGGTATTATGTGATAATACAAACAATTGTCAAAATTACGACATGAATTATACCATAACATGTGTCGTAGAGTAATGATGAATTAAGATATTTAAAGGCAAATACTGAATTGAGTTTTTAAACCATAGATTTAATATATGAAATGTATGTCTTTCTTTTTTCATTTTTGAAAAGTAATTCATAGTAAAAAAAGAAATGTAATTCAATTTTTTTTTAAATATGGCATTAAAATTTCAACTCAAATCTACACCTGCATTTAATGCATTTCAAGATAACATAAGGAGCTGTGTAACAACCGTTAATGATACAACGCCGCTTAATGATATAAATAGCATTAAGCGTTCCAATTGCAACGCTTAATGCTATAAATTCTTTCATTAACAGTTGACATGTCCAACTGTTAATGATAAATCGCCGGTTAATGATAGAATTGTATCATTAAGCGTCACAAATGCACAGCAGCCTTAACGCTTAATGAAACAAGCAAATATCGACAACCTCAACCGCTAATGATACAAACTTTATATCATTTAAGCGTTGCAGTTGCACCCTTTAATGATACAAAATTATAAAAATGAAAGTTGTTAATAAAGCAATAAGATGTATATCTTGAGCAAATAAAGAATAGTAATAGATGAATTAGTTGTGTATCCAAATACTACAGGATTGAAACAACTTTGAGACTATTACGTATTCGATTATTCGTGCAAAAAACAAATATTTTACAAAAGAGAAAAATATTTGATCGATAATAGTTACGATTATGATCAATGATTCACAATATGTACTAACTATTATGTTAAAATAACCAATACTAACTCTTGAACAGGGACTAGTTTCACTCTCGTCCCTGCTTGAAAACCCCTATTGTGTGAGGTAATATGATCTCAATCTCGCAAGCAAAGTTGTCGCTCGTTTTCTTTTACAGAATGTATGATTCGATTGTAAAGAGTGATCAAATATATTTTTAAGAGTTTCCAAAAAAATGTGGAGATAAAATGTTTATAGTGAAGAGACGCTAGGGCTCATTTTGCGCAAATACCATGAAATGACAATTTTCCCATAACTTATGTTAATTTTCTTGCAAAATTAAAAGAATGAACTTTGCAAAAATAAAGCTTTGTAAAATGTGAAAATTCTCAATTTACCGTTAAATTAATAATTTAAAACGGTCAAAACCGTAAATATTGCAGCCTTTTGATCAATGGCTTAGCGCATCGATTGTAATTAACTATTTCAGCGTGGCTTTCTGCAACAGAACAGAAGCGAATGCATACACACTTTTACATGATTGTCTTTATACACAAGTAAATCAGCGCATAAAAACCTCGAATATGTAGATTTTTCGAAACAACTGCGTAATTTTTGCGGGATTGTCTATGGAACGGCTGTTTAAAGTAAGCGGAATGAAAGGTGCAACAGACAGGGTTTTCCTCGTCATATAACTCAAGGGCTTATCAATATTCTATTATCTATAAACTAAAGAACTAATTTTATGAATCGTGTGTTATGAAGAAGTAGTAAATGTTATCGTTTAGTCATTGTTTATTTATTTATCTTTTTATTTAAACATTTTCATGTTTTTTCTCGGGGGGGGGGGGGGGGGGGGGGGGGGAGGGGGGGGGGGCTCTACATCCACGCAGGCAATTAGGTCAATGTAAGTGTTTCTGATGTTCGAGATTTATGTTTTCGGTTTTCAGCCACAGGCGGTTTGATGGAGGGAGGGGTAGGGTTCTATCCGTTATTCTACAAGGACTTATAATGAATTTATATATCATTAAAATAACCATATTTTTTTGTTTCATATTGTAAATTTTGAAATTACTATAGGTGGTTTAAAATTGAAAATTTACAATATGACAACTGGATAAAAATTTAATTCAAACAAAGAGTAAGGTATTCTGTTGAGGGGAGGAGGGGGGGGGGGGGGGTAACTACGCGGCTTTTTGTGAAGTGTGGAATGTCCAGTTTACTATTTGTTTTTCGCAAAACAATTTGTTTAGTAAAAAAAAGTTTGAGTCTGTTAAGAGTTCTGTCGTGTTTTCACCCGGTAAGTTAAAACAAGAGGCCCATGGGGCCACATCGCTCACCTGAGCAACAATGGCTTTATATGGGTGTTCAAAGGATATTCACTTCCAATTTCCTTTATTTTAGTTCTGCTCCCCCCCCCCCCCCCCCCACACACTTTATAAAGCGATCAAAATATGAGAGCATATAGGTAGATTTTCTTCAACTTCTTACTAGTTATTGTATTTTATTTTAAAAAATCCTATACATGAAAGAAGAAAATTGTACCTTAATGCGTTCAAATTAAAATACATTCAAAAATTTAATTGCTCTTCTGCATTATAAACGATTGTTTACTTGGCGTGAATTCGTAGGATGTTTTATATAACCTTACTCACTTGATCGATGAATACACTCGAAAAAAAAAAAGTGTCATGTGATATGTTAAAGAGCTATTATAAACAATGCATAGGGGGGGGGGGGGGGGGGGGGGGGGGGGGGGGGGGGTAAACCCCCCCCCCTTTTTTTGCAAAGTTAGACATAGCCATACTTAAAATCTTTCTATTTTTGCTTGTCAAGATTTCTGATAAGGTCTAGACTCCCCCCAACAACAATGTCTACAAACCGATATGATTTTCTGTAATATTTTCTTTAGAGTGATAATACATTTATCCCCGTGACAATAATGTGTCATAAATATGGAAACTGTTTTAAAGCAATCGTTTATAATCGTTTATAATAAAGTTGCAGCAGATTTTCTATAATTTTTCTGTACAAGTACTTAACGTATAGCGAGACATTTCTGGTGATCAATCAAAATTTCGGCGTCAATGGTAAAATTTAAAAGCATGATACAAAGCTCGTAATTCTGCTAGGTTTGAGTCAATTTTTTTTGTTCACAAGAGTTTATTACATTATACATTCAACTTAAGATTTTTAAACTTGGTACTTCCTATTCAGCATTTAAAATGAAGAAATAATAACAAAAGAAGAAGAACAAAAGTCGTTTGACCAGTTCCGAATTTTGACCAGTTCCGAATAGTTTAGAAGTTAAATAGCAAATAATTAATGAAATAAAAAATGGAGAAAAAAATCAATACCTTTAATATAAACACATTTTAATGCTTGTTTGAATTCTGCAATAGTTTCAATTTTTGCGGTCATATATTTATTTGATATCAGCCTTAGATTAGTCGACATACTTTCGCTTTGTAATAAATCCAGGTCATTGCAACGCTAATATGCGCATAAAATCATCTGTCAGTGCCTTAAACTTTTTTAGATTTCTTTTATTTAACGTAGGTTCAGTATGTATTCTAACATATCCAAAAGCATACAGGATAAAAAATAAAATAAAAACGCAAGTGGATGCAGAATTTTATTGAGCCGTCATTTTTTTTTCATCATATATATACCTATATATTTCTAGCAGCGAAAACAATCTGAAAATGCTACCACCGAGATGTATAGTATTTTATAATATGTTGTAAGTGCATCAGATTTTGCTCATTTTGCGCAGATAAACAATCAGCTGTCTGATTTACCGAAGTCTATATTTGATTTGATACCTAAAAATTCCAAAATACAGGCGATAGTTCCCTTCAAGTAACGAAAATGAAACGAGAATCAAAACAAGCTAATACCAATGTCACAAGTTAAAATGTCAACGCATTGAAATATTTAACCTCAATTTACTTCACAAAATGGCACAAATCGATGTTGCATGTTTCAAATATTCTCTTCGCACGTAAAGTTTTGCACAACCAGCAAATTCATCTTTGTCAGTTAAACCCCTGTGTCACGCGTTCATCATGGCTGCTTCGGACAAATTACTTCCGTTTTCGAGGTATGGAATACCGAACCCGAAGTTATAAACTGATTGACAGCTATTATTTCTTTATAATTAGTTACGTAAATTACTCAAATTTGAAACTGAATTAGCCCATAATTTTTGCAATTTATATTTTACTTTCCATAAGAATTATGTTTGCTAAATTACGTTGAATTTGACTTATTAGTTCTTGAGAAGAAGATTTTTTAAAATGCACCCCCCTTTTTTACAGTTTCGAGTTTTTCTCCGCTTTGAATACAATCTGGTCTTTTATTTTTGCAATTAATATTCACCTTCTTATAACGATGCTTTGTGCCAAATTTGGTTGAATTTGGTCAAGTGGTTTTAGAGAAGAAGTTCAAAATGTAAAAAGTTTACAGACGGACAGACGGACGGACGGACAGACGGACGACGGACAACGGGTGATCAGAAAAGCTCACTTGAGCTTTCAGCTCAGGTGAGCTAAAAAATACAATATAATTGTTCGATGTATGAATGAAATTGATGGATGAAGATAGGCATTGTATAAGACGATAATGAATTGTCATACTAGTATACATGTACATATATACATGTGTGCGACGTAGACAACGTTGGAAATTTCGTAAGAATACATGTAGTTCTGTACACATGCCGTCAACAGTTTAAACAATTGATTCCCCTTTAAGATTTAATTCATGCATATTAAACATTATACGTATGAACACCATGATAAACAAATCAAACGGTAATTCAATTTCGTGCAATAACTACATTATACAAAACAAAAATATTAAGACTGTGCAATCAAATCATTGAGCTTTTGTCACCCCCCTACACGCACGCACGCACGCACGCACGCACGCACGCACGCACGCACGCACGCACGCACGCACGCACGCACACACACACACACACACACACACACACACACACACACACACACAC
>WFKH01011925.1:8119643-8173879 GCA_016163765.1 Magallana hongkongensis | reverse complement strand
TTTTCTGGCCTAATAGTTTTTGAGAAGAAGATTTTTAAAGATTTTCTTTATATATTCCTTTGTAAAAATTCATCCCCCCATGGTGGCCCCACCCTACCCCCGGGGACCATGATTTGAACAAACTTGAATCTTTACTACCTGAGGATGCTTCCATACAAGTTACAGAATTTCTGGCCTAATAGTTTTTGAGAAGAAGATTTTTGAAAAATACCTACAAATTTTAAATAATTCTAAATTATCTCCCCTTTAAAGAGGGTGTGGCCCTTCATTTGAACAAACGTGAATCCCCTTTACCCAGTGATGCTTTGTGCCAAGTTTGGTTGAAATCTTCCCAGTGGTTCTGGAGAAGAAGATGAAAATGTGAAAAGTTTACAACGCCAACGCCGACAGACAACGGACAAATTTTGATCAGAAAAGCTCACTTGAGCTTTCAGCTCAGGTGAGCTAAAAATGAAACTTTCTTCAATTTTGTTTCAAACCACTCAGCCATTCTTGATGTGTTAGGGTACATTTTTCATGCTTTGATCTTCTATTATTCACAATTATGTTATTTTGTATATCATTGAATACCCTTCTGCTAACATATTCAGCTTTTTCAGATGATCAGTCAGAGAACCTAGTCAAACCAGGGATCTTGATTTTCCTTGTTGTCCATAGTTGTCCTTAGTTCTTTCACGATATAAGCCTGTACGGTGAACTCTATTTTTCTTCGATCTTTAATTCTTTACTACCCCACTACTCTAAAAAGTTTTATATGTCTGCAAAAACCAGTTAATCATAGAACGAATTACAGTTTAAGGTGAACGAGTCTCAAAGTACAGTAGCTCGATTCTGTGGCCATTCGGTAAAGATTGTTCACTATGAAAAAACAAGCACCAATTTTATGACGTCTTTTCTTCTTTTTAAAGTAGATTTTTTCTATACATTACAAATGATATAAAATTTTAGCCCCTGGAGATTAGAATGATACCTTATATAAGAGTTTATCTCATCGGGTAAGGGTTTTATTAAGTTTTAAAATGGTATCAGAATTTATGGATCACCCTGTATATACATAAAACATATCTTCCTTCTTCCTTATTACTTTGCAAATAGACAATTAAATTAGTTTCATTTGCATGTAATGCAACTAAAACTGTAAATTTCAGTGAGGTTTTTTTCGATTTCTTAAAACATTGCAAGATTTTTTGCTGTTTAAGTAGCTTCCAGTGTTCCTTTGGAAAAAAAAGTTATGTTACCTTTGTTTCCTGTTAAAAACAAATAATTTGTTTAATTAAACTTTTTTTCGACATTTTCTGTTAATGCGACAAGTAACAGATGAAACAAAAGTAAAATGTTTTGATGAATATTAGCAATGGTTAAATATAGAATAGGGTTTTCTCCAGCTTTTTTTTTAGAATAATGTAATTCACAAAATATGTAAAACATTTAACAACAAATATTTGCAAACAAAATTATGGTTTGAACATTTACTCGTAAGAATTACAAAGAAATAGCAATCAAATAGTATGTTCTAGTAAACTTTTATGTCTCATGGTTCCATTCAAATGTCCGAAAAATCTTCCAATTAATATCACTGATACCTGCATTGGTCTTTTGTTTTAACTGGAATAGTTAATTGACTAATCATTGATCAAAATAAGGTTGTACAAAACACCCGTGAAATTAATTATTTGACAAAGAGCACACGGCGGGTGTGACTGGTCAGCAGAGGATGTTCACTCGTCCATGGCACTTGATCTTACCTCTTTTTTTAAGAGGTCCTTGTTTGCTCTGTCCTGTTTTGTAATTTTCCTTTGGACTTCTGAATTTGAACACTGTTCGTTATCACCACATGTCATTTTGAAACATTTTCTCCAATGCACAAATCACTAAATATTTTCAAAACGTAAATTTCAATCGATTATCTCTATTAAAAATTAAATCATTACCATCATTTACTTAAATCCAAAAAGAAATTCGATTATTTTGAAACCAACATTTAAATAATAAGGAGGTTGAAATGGTAGATTTGAGCCAATGTGGGCAAACATTTTAAGGGTAGATTTCTTTAAAATTTGAATTTTTATAGTTTTTATTCCAAAAAGAAAAAAGAAAGATATGAAATTTTTTTTAAAATGGGATTTTTTGAAAATTCGGCTAATCTGTTTTGTACTATTTTAATATTTATTTTACATCAGGTCAACTTTTAAGACAGCCATTTTCATAGGATATATCACAGTCCAACTTGTTACAGGTACATGTAGCTTTACTCCACCTGATGTTTATTCTTATGTTTTATTGGATTGTGTTATTTATCGCATTATCTATTTCAGCAATATTCATGCAACAAAAACTTTCCTCTGCCTTTTTTTCTAGTTTTATGTTCAAGTTTTTACCACAATGAATGTATCTTTAAACAGATTGTTTATCTAATACAGCACTTACCAATCAATTGATACATTTAATCAATCATTTAAGAAAAAATGACTATGCGAAAAATAGCCGTAACAACCCTTAGATGCATACCGCAACACAAATACATTATTTTTGATGTAATTAATAATATTTAATTATTTATGATCTCGACGCATTTGATATACATTTTTTTTACATACAGTTTTTTTCTTTATTTATGTTTTATAACAACAATTTCTTTTAAATTTCTATATATACTTCAAATTTAAGTGCAAATATTGGGACTATTTCAAAAAGGAGTCATAAACTATCTAGAAATTACTTTAATGTGTTTCACCTATTTCTAGATATAGGTGAATTGACGCTGTAGAGTACGTACAGTACTGATCTATATTTACACATATCAAATTAAACTTTAAACCATTTTACCCCAGTATATGCAAATATGATAACGTAACTATTTGACTATTGCATTGATTTTAATTGCAACTCAGTACATGTATTACTGCTACTTATTGGATTAAATACGAGGGTTGATGTCACAGATGCGATATATATATATAGCACAGGGAAATTCACTTTTTATTGGAGCTCCACCTCCGCCCCCACCGAGGCTTGAACTCACGACCTCTGGAACCCATTCTCCTAGCAGTGAGCGGCCACCGCGCTAACCACTCGGCCATGTAGGCAAGACAAAAATCTTGCTTTCGATGACAAAAGGAACCTAGCGCGCTGGCCGCGCGCTGGCCGCGCACTACACAGTCGTTTGAGATACAGGTGGAATACAGTTAAACGACAATTTGAGAGGATCGGAACGATACACATTGCATAGATACATATTTATACATATTATATATTTATATTTATTATCTCAACAATCAAAACTTTTTTGCAAAATAATAATCACTTCTGCAGAAACCATATCATGTAAAAGCAATCTTATGTCTGTCTTCTTTTGTCTTTTTATGTTGAAATCATAATTTTGTTCCTTTCTAAAATTGGCCGGTATGCGTTATTTACTCTTTATTGTAATTTTTCTATTTAATGAATTATTACTATTTTCGTGCTTTTATACATGTAGAAAGCTATTGGCTTTTTTCACGTTTTACAAATAGTAATGAAATTAGCCCGATAATGTCGTTAGAAGCTAACATTAACTCTTCGTTTCACGTCTCTCTTTTGACTATATACTCAACTAATAAGTAAGACATATGTTTGAACAATCTTAAAGGCAATCTGTACACTGTATTTAATTTCAGTAAAATTCATATCAATGTCGAAACCGTTTTTGGTGTTTAATTTGTATCAGTCAAAACAAAAATACATCGTTCTTTGTTAGAGAGATATATACCATTACAAAGATAAGTAAAGTCAACAATAATATTCTCTAAATTTCACAACAGCTAGAAATGATTCATATTAAATATGTTTCAAAATTTTGTGAAGCTTTGACTTACAAAATTATTTACTTTAAACCTAGGCAATAGTTGATAGCGCAGTATATCATGTATACAGGCATTTGAAATCATCTAATGTAATACGATGGTTGTATTAACTAATAGCAGTCGTATATTTGTTGTGTTTTTATATTATATTTGTTTTAAACTATATTTTAGACGTATAATCATGATAAATGTTAGTTAACTTGGTTTATAATCCTGTAAGAGATTTTTTTCGTGAAATGCAAACCCTCGCTTTTTTCAATTCAAATATATTTTGTGCAGAAAAACAAATAGTTTGGCGCCGGGTTTTAAATGCTTGGATCACTTTTTTGTTGTAGAAATAGACATGGTTTGGATAAATTATGTAAACAGTTAAGATGTGTTGAAAGTCAGCTATGGTAACAAAATGTCCAGTCAGCAATTGTGTTTATTGTAGTAATAATAATTATTTGTTGTCCAAAATGTTCATCACATGTCAATTCAGTAAATACGATTTTCTATTTAGTCCATATAATTAAAATTGTGTCTTATTTAATGGATAAATCAATTTCTTTTCTCTATTAAGATTTAATTTATTTATTCTCTCAAAACAATACAAAAGATATACTGTGGAATCAATAAAATTCGTGGGGGTCAATTTTCGTGGATTGCTTAAATTTAACATGTTCGTGGGGACGTAATTTCGTGTATTCTCATACTTATAAAAGGAAATACGACTTTTTAACTCTAATTTATAATTCGTGGAGGATGTAAATTCGTGGATGAGAGGTACCCACGAATTCCAGGAAAATTGAGCCACCACGAAATCTAATGATTCAACAGTAAAAGGTACAGATCACATATTTCTATACAAATAGTCTAGATGAGCATAGGTAGATCACTATGTTTGTAGAGAACAATCCTATAATTATAATTATACAAATATCTTTAAGAGCTACATAATTGATATTTGACAGAATATCACAAAGCCTAAAAGCATTTTGTTGAACGTAATATTTTCTTGCTAAAGAATCGTTTCAAATCAAACACAGTATTCTAGTTTGTACAAGATGGCATGGCCATCGGACTTTGACGTGGCCATCGGACTTTGGCGTGGCCATCGGACTTTGGCGTGACCATCGGACTTTGGCGTGACCATCGGAAGTAGTGGCAGACCATCGGAATTTGGCGTGACCATCGGACTTTGGCGTGGCCATCGGACTTTGGCGTGACCATCGGACTTTGGAGTCTTGCATATATAAACAATCTTAGTTTAGATTTTCATCCCTGTCTGCTCCGTTCAACCCACAATGATGTTGTATTTTGCTTTCAATTTTAAAGTTGAAGATAAGAAGGCGACGAACACAGTGAATACAAAAATGATAAAAAAAAATCTGGTTCAACATACAATGTATTATGTAGTGTATAATATTAATGTGTAAAGTGTTAATTAATGCGCTTGTCCGGGATATCATCTTTCATTCTTTCATTAATGTTTAGTTTGTAAATGAAATATAAATCTGAAGGTTGCTTGCCTCTTGTTAGGTTCTTAAGGAAGAGTTTTTGCCTGTTTCTTTATCATGGTTACAGTAAATAAGTGTTGACTAGAATCGAATTACCAGAAATTAAACAAGACTGATAGACAACAGTAACAAGACCTCCAAAGAAGGTTTGATAACATTTGATAACGAACTGAATACTACTATACTTGTGATTTTGTGTTAATCTTATTTCCCTCATCGATGCAGACTGAATCACATTTTCTTTAATCAACGAGAAAACCGAATTAACTTCACATACATGACATTCTGTTATTCGAAATCTGATTCCTGTAATGTGGATATGCTGACTTTCAATTAAAAAAGCTGCCACATTTATGCCAATGTAAGATGATTTGAACTAGAATACTTGCCCAACTAGACTAGTTAGGAAAGTATATCCAATTACATCACAAGTGAATAAAAACTATCGTAAAAAACACTCATTGGCGCACTTAGTGTTAGCCTTAAAAACTTATTTTTGGTATACACTAACGCATGTTTGTCCTAAATGTCAGATACAGTCTCCTCTCAATCATTAATGAAAGTGTTCACGGATGATTCTTGTCACACTGACTTAAAAAGATTCATTGAATTCATTAAAAGGGATTTATATGACTTTTTTCCTGTGGGGATATGTAACTTACAACGTGAATGCAATGTCAAACTAGGTCTTAAAATAATCAATTCATTACTACAAAGTATAAATAATTTATATAAAAATCTTCTTTGCAGTAAATCACAGTTATTACAATAATCTTTTGCATAGAGCGAGACAATTCTTATAAAAAATATTTCTTTTAAAAAAAACTTATAGCTTGATTTTTTTTAAATACCTCTTGTGATGCATTTACATTACTTGAGTTCCAAACATCTAATCAAAAATGTTTGAATAACAAAACATCCATTCTTGACAAAGTGAATAAATAAACATGGGATATAAAATTGCTTTTGAAAAAAAAAACTACAGATTATGTTACACATATATTATGAATCTTCTTTTTCCGATTCATTGTTTTTGTCATCTTGAATATTGAGAGTTGCTGCCCTTTCATGGCTGACTGTTCTTGGCTTGTTGGGCAACTGGTAGGTTGCTGTGCTGTAGTACTCCTATGAGTATGTGGTATGGCAATGTTGTTTTGAGCATCTTCATTGGAATTTGTACTCCTTTCTACATTTTAATGCATGAAATACATAAACACATTTTTCATAAGTATAATGGGCTAATATTAAGATATTTTTACAACTGAAATGAGTATGTGCTCTTCACAATCCAAAAATGTAGAAATGATTTGCTAAGTATTATCATTGTTAAAAATCTGACCTTTTGGTATTCCTTTTTTGTGTCATTGACTTCATTTTTCATTCCCTTTTCATTAAATCGCCGTTCCTGTTTACTTATCTTTGGACTGGGTCTCACTTCTCTCTCTCTCTTGAAGAGCTTTTTTAAGTTTACCTTTAAAAACAAGTCAACATTTTTTTTTCTCGGTATTAGCCCTAGTATTCATTTTCGATCACCAATTCAAATTTACAATAATATCCATCATTCAATTTATAGTCGCATATTTCACTAATTTAAAAAAATGCATTTTAAAATATTGGTGATTGTGATATATTCTTTCAGTTACATTGAAATCAGTGTTTACTGGAAAATATACTTTTAATGATTATTTTTTAAAAAGACTTGGTCACGACTTTTGTCAAAATTTAGTATTCCGTTTTTCTTATTTAGAATGCTTCAGTAAGGCATGCTTAATACTCAACCAAACTTTGAGCGTCAGTTGTCGAGAAATACGTGAGATACAGAGCTCACAATTCTTTGTTAAATAATAAAGCTAAGGTTTTGTTGTTTGCATTTTGATATTTTAAGGTTTAGATCTTAAATAAATCGGGTAAATGCTAAAAATTGTTTACTTGTTTTGCAAATTAATCAACATATAAAAAATTAACTGTTTACCGTAAATTGAACTTATTTAGAATGGATGCAAAAACAAGGCGCCTTGTTTACATAACAAAGAATTGTGAGCTCTGTACTTTGCTCTTCACTTTACAACTGATACTTAAATTATAGTCGACCATTAGAAATGCCATACTAAAGCATTGTAAACAATAGAAATAGAACAATCGAATTTGATCAAAATCGTGACCAAGCCACTTTAAAATAAGGATGGAAAAAATGATATGTTGTGTCTCAATTTCAATGCTATTTGTAGACAAACAAAGAATGTTGCCAATGCCCTTCGAAAACTATTTCCTAGAAATCATTATTTATGTCTGTCCATACGGCTCGGCTATTTGAAAAATTTAAAAACTCTTCTTTGGAGTATTTTATTTATTGATATTTAAGTAAAAAGTATAATTTACAGGAAAATTTACACACCATTAACATTCTTTACTAACAAGTGAACCGTTATTTGCATTGTTCCCTTTGTTTTAACTTTATTTGACAATATTTGTCTGTAGAACTTAGTAAAGATATTATTATTGTTATTAGAGTAAAACCTTTAAAAAATTATAATAGAAATTATAAAATATTTACCTGTTATTTTTGGGAGTTGATCTTGCACCTGAAATATCACATCATAAAATGTTTTAAAAAAAAACAATGTAAAGAAATTTACCATTTTCAAATCTTAAAAACTGGGAATTTTTAAATCTACGCATTTAACAATCAGTATTACTTCGAATTTACGATTTGTTGACTCCTTTGGGTTGGTGAACACAGGTACGTTGTCTAACACACTATGACTCAGGCTAAAATTATGAATTAAAGCGGAAAGAAGGTTTACTAAGAAAATAAAGAAAACATGAAAAAGACGTGTTTTGAATGTTGGCATTATATTTTATTTAATTGTAGTGTTAAAAAGATGACCTTTTGCTCACTTCATTGGAATTTTCATCTTCTATTTCGCATGCTTTCTGAAGTGAATTAGATGAAGACACAACCTGAAAAAGTCAAATCATTTGAGAGGTTGAAATATTTAACATTATTTGTAACATATAAATGTATTGTTATGAGAGACAATGACAATGATACATGTATTTTTCAGAATTGTTATGGTCAGTATTTTACTTTAAATTAACTCGTAAATCCTAAACATTTTAATCTTTTGAGTTTAGAGAATTAGGTCACATGAGTAGAATAGAAGCACTATTTGGTATAGTCTTTAAATCATCACTATAAATGAAAAAGTATATTAATTTCATATTCTAAAAGCCTACTAATGTTCATAAGATACTAGTATTAAAAAAAAAACTTACTAAATTTCCTGTTTCTGTCGAAGACGTTGCATCCAAAGATCTATCACATTGTTCCATTTCTGTTTCACGGAGTAGACATGATAACCACGTATTTCTATTAAACATAGAAATAAAATATTTGTAACGCTTTTTTTTAAATTATTCATTCTTATGTTCATTGCCCAATATCGTTTGAATATCGCCAACGACACTAAATAAAGTAAAAGTTAAACAAGTATTCCTTTTAAAGGAATAATCGGCTTGTGATATCATTGGTCAGCTTCATGTTAATGTAATGCAAAAGCATTACGGTATACGCAATAAACGTGATATATAGGATATATCTCATCGTTTGTTGATTTCTGAAATAGCAATGCATGAATAAATTTTACTCTTATTAGGCGAATTGTACTTCCAATTGATATTTTTACGGAATGCAATGTAAAGAAAAACGTAATTTGAATCATTTTGTTACTGTATAAATGTTTTAATCTCAAGGCAAACGCACTAGAATAATGTTTTAGTAGTTTACATGTAATTAAAGATTTACATGAAGCTGTCACTGCATAGTAAACTAGATGCTGTCATTAGACAGTAATACCCGCACCAAGTGTTTGCCACTAAATAATACTGTTTTGTACCAGTTTTAGTAAAAACGAAGGATACATGCAATTTCCGGTAATTTTTAAAAATAATAATTTTCATAAAATAAGATCCCTTCTCATAATACACATGAGCGGCCCTTTATGTACAATTTGGGGTTTAACTTTTTGCATGTGAATTTTAAGTTAATAAAAAATCTTAACATTTCATCAGAGACATAAATAACATGTAATAGAAAGTATGGTCTATATAATTATTGCAAACAAAATTCAATCATGCCCCCTCCCTTCGGCGGTTGCCGGCTTTAGATTTGCTTCTTTGTGCCAACATCATCGTGTGCACGGATTTAGAGAAGGGGTGGGAGTGAGGGTCCAGACCCTCCTCCCCCTTAAAAATTCATTTATATTACCGTAATAGTAAAATTACCAAAAATACACCTCGGACCCCAATCCCCCACAACCCCCTCCCCCAGCAAACACAATTACATGTATCACTCTGACCCCCCTCCAACCACACACACACACTCCTCATGGATAAATAAACAGCAGAATATTTTGATGGTGGTATAAGACACATGTCGATCTTTATGTGGGTAAAAGTGCGTTATAATCAAAATTCTTTCATGGTGATGTTTTAGAATTTTAAACTTTTACAATACATGTATTTGGCAAAAAAAAAAATAAGTTTTTAAATTTTTTGAAACTTAAGTAAAAAATAAAAAAGCCCCAGCAGGATTTGAATTCTTTACTTACAGACACGTAGTTAACGCTCTAACCCATTGCGCCTCACTGTTAGGTAAAATTATGTTGGGGGGGGGGAATAGTATATTTATACTTTATTGTTTATTTCAATAGGGAGTACATCACAATATGCAAGTATCCTATATCACCTTAAGACTGAAATGTGTGCTTTACATAGTTATTTACCTAATAAAATAGTGCAAGGGGTTTTAAAGAATAAAGTCATGAAAAAACATGCATGTTACAAATAACTGATCTTTGTCTATGTCTGAAGTTACGTACACAACACAGGTTTGCAGGTCGCATTAGCGGGTACTAGTTTTACCCAGCTCTTCGTTTAGATGGGTTTCACGTGGTTTACATACTGGTATGTGTTTTCCATATGCAGAAAAGGATTAATTAACATGCATATAAACGTTTCTTTTGTGATGATCAGCAAAAGGGATTCATATTGTGCTCTAATTGGATTATCATTATGATGTTGACCAATGTAGGTAAGCATAAAACATATAGTAGAACAATATTATGAGCCAACGGTATAGGTATAAGTTTTACTTTCACTTTCTAAATAAGTGATCCCCCTTTGCCAGCATACTAGTATATTACAAAATCTCTGTATCACCATATTTTAATATTTAGATAAGCTTATCTTCATTACCTATCCTATCGCATTTGTACAGTTTCTGTCATTTTAATTGCAAAAGTTATTTTTTCATTTGTCAGACTTACACTCTTGAGTTGACCCCGATATTGACCGTGTGACATTTTGTATTAAATTTGTGTATTACATGTAAGTAATTGTAGAGACTAATAATGTTTATATTAGTTATAATAGGAAGTAAGGGTTTTTTTTTCTTAATGTATTATGATGCATCAAATATAATGTAGGCCATGACTCAATGGGATTGTTCTGACCCCATGAAACAGGAAAATACCAAATATCTTGAAAACTGTTGAGATCCCCACCACTAAACCATATATATATATTATTGATTCTAATGTCATTATGATGCATCAAATGGTGTAAAGTATATGATCCCCAGGTGTTGTCTTTAAACCATCCCCCTCCCCGCGAAATAGAAAATGATGATATATTTTGATAACTTTTGAGACCCCATCCCTAAATCATATTTATTATTGCTCTTTGTGTCATTGCGCATCAAATGGCATATAGGTTATACCCCCTTGGAGACACCCTGACTTTCTAAAACTGGAAATAATAAAGTATTTTATCTTATTCATATGTAGTGTTTGACCCATGTGTGTAATTCCTAGCCTAATGATGAACCTGCTTTGTTTAGGAGACTTTACAATTGCCCGGAATACATATAACATTTTGTTTATCTTAAAAATTAAAAAGCAATTTCCAAAATCTTAATGTGCATCTAGAGAAAAATACCAATCAAGAAATGGTTTATAATTTGCTACTGTAGACATGTAAGAATTTTAGAAGACTCTGAATCTTTAGAATTGGGTTTGATTGGAGGGGGGAGGGGGTGGATGTGAAGGATAAACATTTAATTTTAATCATTTATTGTTATTAATTTTAACTTTAATATTAGTTATTGATCCCCAGGTAGAAAATAAGACTTTCTGATCATATCAATAGATCATTTGTCAATTATGCAAGGTGTAATGTGATTTTTTAAAAAACATTTTTTACCAGTTTATAAAACTTTTTAGACCCCAAATTATATATTGAATTTAATAGATCATTCGACAATTAAGAAAAGTGTAAATGTAATTTTATTTTTAAAAGCAAAAATAAAATACAAGGGTTTTTTGTTTTTGTTATTTTTCTGTTTTGTTTTTTGTTTTACAGTTATTTGAGTTGGCCGGGAGGGGGGGGGATTCCAGGCATATTTTGGCAATTTTATAATGTAATTTAAAGAAATTTGATTTTTGGAGGGAGGATCTTGACCCCCCCCCCCCCCCCCCGACCTCATCTCTAGATCTGCACATGGGATAACTGTAAATTTTCTGCTACTATTTGACTACCAGGATTAATTTAATTTGTCAAAACTTATTGCACATCTATAGGACAGCCCCTATCATATCCCAAGATATGATATGTCTATTCATTATATCATAAGAGGAGTTCTGGGATCTAGGGGTTTTTTTTTTGGAGTAATAGACGTCAATTTTTTGCTATTATTTGACTCCTTGGATGAAATTTAAATTTTTAAAACCTTATTGCACATCTATAGGACAGCCCATATCATATCCCAAGATATGATTTGTCTATTCATGAAATCATAAGAGGAGTTCTGGGATGTAGGTTTTTTTGGAGTGATAAACGTCAATTGTTTGCTATAATTTGACTCCCTAGATGAAATTTTAATTTTTAAAACCTTATTGCACATCTATAGAACAGTCCCAATCATATCCCAAGAGATGACCTAGCTACTCCAAAAGTTGTAAGAGGAGTTCTGGGAACCATACTTTTTTTGCAAAAAAAACCGTCATTTGTTGTTGCCCACCGATCCCTGTGATGAAAAAAAGATTTTCTGAAACCTGATCACACTTCAAAATGACACCCCCAATTATATTCTAGATCATTTGGCTACTGCAAAAAATGTGGACGTTTTTGAAACCAGATTTTTTGTAAAAAAAAAAAAAAACGTCATTTTTTAGCCACCAAACGACCTAGGGCAAAATCGAAATTTCCGAAACCTTATTGCGCATCTATAGGATTTATCTATTGTTGAAAATGTAGGAAGAGTTCGAGGAAGAAGGTTTTTTGTGAAAAAACGTCATTTTTTTTACCAATTATTTGACCCCCAGGACTACCAGAGAATTTTTGAAACCTTTTTACAAAACAACATGATACCCCCAATCAAACACCAAGAGTTCAGTTTGCTGGTTTATAAGATGTAAGAGCAGTTTGAGAAAGTAAAACGTGACAGACGGACGGACAGACGGACGGACGGAACAGGGTAACAACAATATACCCGAACTTTCTTTAGAAAGTGCGGGTATAATAAAGTAGTGAAAGGCGCAATGCGTGCGCAAATAGTAAAATCTGCCTGATCTCTCATACGGACACAACTGTGATCGACCGAAGCCGATCACAAAAATTCTGATTAAAAAACATAAATCTAGACATGAAAACAAGAGGTTTAGTTACAATCAAAATATCATTGCAGGGCTAAAATGCTTTTCTCATTATGATCCTTCTGTACATTAAACGAATCTATTATAGTATAAGAAAGCAATTCTTTTTTTTTATAAAAGTATAACTAATAGAATAAAATGCATGTTAGGACGTATCATACTCCCTTAAGGTTCCGAGTCGTAATTGGTCTGCTAAAGTCGGATCAGGCTCGTCTCTGGATCTATAACTACCGGTGTCTGTCCCAGTCTCCAACTGGGTATCAGCTCTAGCCGGGGTTCGATCAACTTCTTGGAGTTCATCGGCAATTAAATCTACTGAAGTGTTATTCTGATCATATTCAGGTCCAACGTTCTGTGAAGTGTCTTCTTGGATATTGTTAGTTAGCAAGCGTCTTGGTTGTTTAACTGACTATCGTTAGTCGATGATGTCTGGAATGTCTCTTCGTTGGTTCCATTAGTAGCTATGTTTGTAGAATTATTCCTGCTAGCTGAGGTATCGTGTGCAGTCCGTTCTTGAATTCCATGAGAAAGAGTGTATGATGAAGTATCAAACATAGTGTTACCGAGATGTATACCTGTTTCGGATGAATTGGGTGGAATTGGAACTGCATATGTCAAAACTGCTTGAGAGAAATTTTTTAGCTGGTGTACATCATGTTTAAATAGGTTCTTTTTGTGCTGGTAAGATTCATAAAGCCTTTTATTATCTCCAATCACCGGTGCCGGCATTACTTCGTAGGTACAGGAACAATATACAATCAGTTTAGGAGAACAGTATTCCATTTGGAAACCTGTTTAAAAAATTAATGGTATTTAAAGTGCAAATACGTTTTTTTCGGCTTTAACGAAATACTGTTATAATACAATAATAGCACTTTCATATTAATTAACATTTTAAACAATGATTTTAGAGTTGTTTAAAGCGTTATTAAGTATAGCAAATGTGGACCAATTTACATTGGTTTTTACGAAATCGATAAGAAAAATCTCAATATTCATCATTGTGCTAGTTAAGACAAGAGATCCTAACATTACAAATAAAAACTAAATGAGAAAACAAATAAAGCTCTTTAGTCAAGGTTAAATGTATCCAGTGTTTATCATTAGAATTTGATCAATCTCAAAATAAATGCATACAAATACCGTGGCTGGGTACATTATATCCACACTCAATGTGGTTTATCAGTAACATTACAAAATAATATGCAGTCGGAAAGATCCTTGAGCAAAACCTAAAACAGAAAATGATTACAATAGGTCCTTTGTAGCATGACATGTGTATTTATAAACTACCAATAATTGTTTTCAAATAGTGTCAGTGTGAACCATTGAACCGTTGTTATATAATAGTGTTGTGTAGGCATAGTACATGTACAACACAACATTATTGTTATTATTATGCCGACTACTTTGTATACTAACGTGCATTGCTATAAGTAGCTGTGACGTTTAAGTATTGCCACTTATAGTCCCTAAAAATAATCACCGGAAAAGCAAGCGTTTATTCTTTCAAATAAATTAAATGACTTAATGGATTATTTAATCAACAAGTTGCTGTACAATAAAAAAATCAACAATCGTTTATGTTCTTTTCAAGAAATGAGACACGATTGAGAAATCTCGAGTTGTTTATCAAACGAAATCTCAATATTTTTTTTTCTTCTTCATTCTTTATCAAGCGTCATTTAGAAAAGCGTATTCGTGATTCTCATGTACAATTTAAAAAAAAAATGTTTAGTCAATTTGTTTAAAAGTTTGTCAGAAAC
The DNA here is from genome assembly GCA_016163765.1 of Magallana hongkongensis. Taxonomy (NCBI): domain Eukaryota; kingdom Metazoa; phylum Mollusca; class Bivalvia; order Ostreida; family Ostreidae; genus Magallana; species Magallana hongkongensis. The sequence continues at coordinate 8,159,060 of WFKH01011925.1, read as the reverse complement.
TTTAACTTTAAAATTCCCGTCAATAATGAGGCCGTTTTTGACAAGATTAATAATTGTAATTGTTTAAAGTCAATTGTACAATATATGTATCTTCGTTTTGATTATATATAAAAACCACCTAATACGTCATCGGTTTTTGTGGCGTAATGGTAGCGCGTGGGCTGTTAGACGTAATGATTTTAGGGTCAAGAGTTCGGAACCCGCTGTCGGCGCTTGTAAAATTTTCGTAGAAAACATTTGCCGTGCTCTACTTCGGCATAGTATGCTTACGCTATATACATGTAAACACATTGTACACAATGCGAAAATGGATGAGTATTGAATATATAGCGAAAAACTAACAGAAGGCATAATAATACACAATAATGTCACAATCAAGTGAACGAAGAAAAAGTACAATTGATAAATATTTATGAATATTAAACTATAAAGTGGATTAATATCTTACATTTAATGCAATTATTACTATTGTTTACTTTTTTAATAATACATTTAAGCAATTAGAGCAGTAGAACAAAGTTCATCACTTACACAAGCAGTAAAGACAACCATGAAGAGTGCGTCTTCTGCAACGGTGACATTTCAATTTAATCTATAACAATAAAAAAAATCAATGTAATTAAAATCATGCAGCTGTTCTGTTACGATACCGCTCTCTAACATCTGAAAAAAACGCTTAAGGACGTTGTTTACTTAGTGTCTGGGTTCTCAAATTCGGATTGTTTTAAAGTTCAGTGTTGTGAGTAAATTTTGTTCTAAACACAAAAAATATTAATGAAATGAATAATTGTTTTTAACAGTCGATATTTTTACTACATTATGGAATTAGCTTCAAACAAAATTGGACTTTTAGCAAAACAGAGGAAATTCGGACAAAAATTTCCAGGTTTTGTTTTTCACTGAAATATTTTTGGTAGTACTATAATCTTTAAAATTAAGATTTTATTTATTAGTCAACATAATTTTGCATATTTTTTGTTGGTTTTATTTCAGTTTTTCATTTTGATAATCATATGGCACACATTACAAAAATATTGGAAAATGCTTAAAAACGATAAAAGACACCATGTCACAAAATTTTGATCATTGACCTCATATGAATTTTATGCCAGCAGAGTAAGGTCAATATACTTAGTTTAATACTATAAATATTTTAGTATTATCATTCACACAGTAGATGGTTTTTCATTATCTTCAGCGGATTTTGTTTTTTTCATTTTGAGTAAACGTACGCGTAATCCTTAAGGGTCACGTCAGCACCTCAAATCGGGTCGTTTCAGATGTTGAGGTAGCGTATCAGAACAGCTGGTTTAAATCAGATCGATAAAAAAATAAGATAACATATGCATTACATTGGTAATTCAGGCATACTCTAAAACCGAGCCTGGCCTGGCCTCAAAATTGGCTTGGCCTCACTTTTGGCCTCAAAATTGGCCTGGTCCCAAATTTTGGCCTGGCCTCAAAAATTGGCCTGGCCTCAAATTTAGCCTCTTCAAAAATTGTTGGCCTCGAATGAAACAACTTTTTTCTCACATTTTCAAAGTTTTCATTGATTCCTTTTTTTCATTTTTTTAATGTTTAACAGATAATCATATGGGAAAAATATATGTAAGAAGTGACCTGACTGATTCAGTTTCAATTGATTTTATTCATGTTTACACACACAATAAATACGTATGATATGCATGAACAACACTACCTTTCACTATTGCTAAGTAATGGATTATGCCCAATACTAAAGCAATCAGTGTTAAAATTCAGAACCGCCCCCCCCCCCCCCCCCCCACACACACACACTTTGAAAAGTAGATGAAATGACTGGAATGTAGATATTAGAACAATAAAGTAAAACATCATTTTAAGAGACTGGCCTGTTTAAAGGATCAATAAAAATCTCAAACATTTGTAAACTGGTTCGTAACATCGAATCTCTATCCCTGTGTAATGCACTTTAAAAATGCCAGTTTGTTTACATTACCTGTCAACACCAATCAAACCAAAATTTCCCTCCCCAGTAGAAATTCGATATCAGCCTCCTCTGTCGCTAATCTACTATATTGGGGTCAGATTCATTGCCTGCACTGCAGTTTAACATTCCACACGGTCTGATTTAATAAATGTCATTTGTGAATGACTGCAACATTGCATCCCCAGATAACTTGATTCAGGGGTTGGTCATTAATCATCACCTCTTGATTAGAGTAGAGTTCAATGCATGTATTGTTTGTATATTTAGGAAACAATTTTTCCCCTAACATCAATATCAGAATTTTAACAAAACAAAACATTTTGTGACCTTAAATATTGGCTAGAATAAACAAATTGGTCTCTACCATTATTTTTTTCTCAAACAAGTATTTGATATAGGTATTGCCCGATTCTGAGAGCAGTTTGAGTTAAGTACATTGAAAACAAAACATGCCATCGTAATACAACGACAGTACATATTACTGTATGTATTACTTTCTTAAAGTACTTTAGAATTTTAAAACAGAATGGATCAAAATCTACTAGAATCAATCACTTATACCTGTAATTGTATAAATTTCAACAGAACTATCACTACAAGACACTAAAAGGCATTTCATGTGTATTGAACATAAATCAATAAAAAATCAATAAAATCATCAAATATGTAAAGAAAATATAAAATTAAAATTGAGGCCAAAAATTTTGGTAGAGGCCAAATTTGAGGCCATGCCAATTTTTGAGGCCAGGCCAAAATTTGGGGCCAAGCCAAATTTGAGGCCAAAAATGAGGCCATGCCAATTTTGAGGCCAGACCAGGCCAGGCCAGGCCAGATTTTAGAGTATGCCGGTAATTCAGCTCAATTCAACTTATTTTCCATTTTTTTATTTCATTTAAAGATTTATATAAATACTGAAAAAGGATCAGCTTTATAGAAATCGCAAAGTTCTGTTTACAAAAATGTATAATGTTTTCTTTTCATTATGTGCCATATTCCTTTAGGAATAATATATTTCGCTTTGAAAACAGCGTCTGTTTTCATCAGCATATCAATTAACAGTTTTAAGTTTTAAGTGTAAGCAGTGTACGTTTTCTCTAAAGTTAAAGACCAGCAGTTGGGTATAAAAGTAACCAATCGGTGGAAATGGTGGAGAATATGAATTTTCTGGTCACATTCAGATTGCAGCACTTATTTTGCAAAAATAAAATATCAGCTATTTTATTATCATTTGAAAATAGCTGTGCCAGTTCCTCTCATCACTGGGCATTTATTGGTTGGATTTATTTTATTTATAAATGCTTATTTAATCTTAATTTTGGCTTCAAAAATTTGAAGCAGAGCTAAATTTTGAATTCCTGATCAAAGATTGGCAGATTGTGGGCGTGATCTTATTTGTTATTGTTTACACCGGATGTTGACTCACTCACATGTATATCTGTGATTGCGCCAAAATGAACCAATACAGTGTATTGGTACACATGCATTTCCTTGTAAAAAGTAATGAAATATTTAGTTTTACTCACATTTATTAGTAAATCCATACTTTTTTAACATATTCCTTTTAATTTTTGAATTGTTAGTGAAGAATAATAATCTTGCACACATTATAAAACTGTTTAACCATTCCTGGGTGAGAGAGAAAACACAGGTATAGCCATTCCTTACTATAGGTTTGCAGCTTATCAATCCATCAAATCCAAAACAAATGTCTTTACACAAAAGTATTCATTGAATTATTTAAAAAAAGTAAACACATGATACTACATGCACAATGTTTTCAGTCCTTTGCTACACATGTTCTGCATCAGTTTCATTGCTGTAAATGTTTTACCCTGACCTGTTTAGCATTTGATAGGTACAGAAAGGATAACCTTAATAAATATTTGCGCTAGTAAACCTAAGGCATGACTATCAAATTTATAGATAAAATCAATTATAAATTAAAAACTTGCAGAATATAATGGTTAGTTTTATAAATTATTTTTTTTAGTTCTTTACAGTTAAACTGATTTAAAAACCCTTTCAGTGCCTCAATGGCATAGCACATTGGTAGAAAAGTGCGGGAAAAGCATCCGTGAATTATCACGGTGAACTTCATCATATTACTCCCACAGGTGGCCCATGTATGGAATGTTGTCAGGATTGGGAAACCAGCCTCTAACACATTTAATGACACAATCTGGCATTATGTCTCTACGATGCCACACAAAATTTCTGAACCTTGGGTCTTGTTCTAATGCCCTTCGTTTTTTATGAACATAGCTAGGATGATTCCAAACATCTCTATGATACATCATTGTCCAAAATCTTTTGTATATTTCTTTACGTAAATTTCTATTTCTTCTGTGTTTTGCATGAGGGTCAGTTTCCCACCACAGCTGCCTATTTACTTCATTGGTGATACATGGTCTACAGAAACAATATATGCACTCTGTACTATTAGGATCCTGTTGAATTCTAAAATGTTGATTAACTTCCTCATCGTTGTCATTTATTTCTTCTGTATGATCTTGTGAGTCAGTCTGAGTTTCGGCATCCACTAAAAAGCTTCTATCAGAAATAACTGCAGAATCAAAATCCCAATCAAAATGATGGAAAATACCTCTTATATTTTCTATCTGGTCATCACTCAATTGCATTAAAACCTGCTGTTTGCTTGCCATTTTCAGAGTTGAGATACTGTCAAAGTTTTCGCGGGTAAATGTCAAATTACTCTGATTTAATACCCATTAGCAACTTTAGCCAGTGCAGATGCCAAACAATGATAGGGGAGGGGGACATAGAGGGAAAACTTTACTAACACCTACTAGTATAAATAAATTAGTAAATACCAGTAAATGCAAATATTTTTAACTGTTTACTGTTTAATGCATTTTTCACTTTTTTCTTCATTTGGATGGGAAGATGGAGGAATTATATGCATGGATATAAAACATTTAAAGATTATTTGAAAATTTATAGGTTTTTTGTTTTTCCTGACATTACCTTGTTTTCCCCAGAAAGGGGGACAGAATGGGTAAGCATGATTTTTCTCAAAGTTTCAAATCACAGGACTGCTTCATTATTGATCTAAAGGGGGGTGCTTCGCTGTTGAATTGAATGTTTTAATCACTGTTGAATATTTTTGGTTTCTTTGTGAATATAAGTAAACTCTAAAACTTTTTTATATAGTAGAGTCAAAATGAAATAAATACTTTGAAAAAATACAGTTCTATTATAATAAATAATGTCCCACATGTCCTCCTTTAAAAATGGACCATACCCATGAATTCTCAAATTAGTTTTGATACTTCATAACCACTTTGTATTCTCTTCCTTTTAAACTAACATGGATACTGATTCTAAAAAACGCCCACCGTCATTCAAATTATCAATTCCGGGGGATGACCAAAGAAAGAATTCGATATTATCATTACTAAGTAATGTCAGAGAAATATTAGTGAGACAGTTTAATCATCCAGTGAACAATGGAGATATAATTGAAAACGCGCTCACTGCATTCTTGGAAAAGCATAGAGACAAACATGTCGAGACAAACAATGAAAATATGGATTTTAACACCTATGTCCAAGTACAGGAAAAGGACTCAAACCAATGGATATTTCTGACAGCTGAAGAATCACTCAAACGTTTGGTTACAGTTGCTGAAAATCATGCAAAACTTTGTAAAGGAAGATTGGTATCAAAAAAATTAACCGAAAAAGGACATGTAGCTGCAGTCAGATTCAACTGTAGCATGGAAAAAAGTCATAGCCTGTTGTGGTCATCATCACCTTATTTGCCCAACAATGAGTACCTCGTCAACAGAAGAGTTATGCATGGATTTGCCTGCAGTGGCATGTTACCAGTGCACTACATGCGGTTTGCTAAGGGAGCCAACATTGGAGTAATTAACCAAAAAAACAGAGAGCAGTGCTTACAAAAAATCTACCCGCATGTTGAAGAAGAATATAAAGAGAGCATCGACCTGGCCCTTTGGGGTGAGGTAGGATGTGAAGAAGATGACGGCATAACAATTATGACTGATGCTCGACACGGGTGGAGAAAAAATGCAAAAGACTCCAGCATCGTTGCCATTGGTGAAAAGACACACCGGGTTATTAAATGCGAACATGTCACTAAACAAGATGATCATGTCTCGCAAAGACATGAAAAAATAGGAACTGAAAGGATCTACGAATTTCTTGATGAGCAAGGAGTAGATGTTAATGTTCACATTCACGATCGAAACTTGTCCATCAACAAATTGGTAAAAAGCAAAGGAAACATTATCAATCAAAATGATTCCTGGCATGGTGTTAAACCAATAAAAGAGAAAATGAAAAAGGTGTCAAGCGGACCAGCATATTCTAAAGGCAAAACCTGGTCAGATGATCTTCAGGACAAAGTCGAACCAGTGGCAACGCACTGCCATTGGGCTTTGAGAAACTGTGATCAAGAACCTGAGAAATTAAAGAAACTTTTGTTGAACACAGTGGAACATTACAAAGGAAACCACAGTGACTGTCATTCCTCTTCTAGATGTAAACTAGACAAAAACTATGAACCTTCCAGAGTTGTGTTGGTTGACAAAGTTTCTGAGAAACTATTACGCAATGTTATCGTCAGTTCAAATTTGTACAAGTACCCGGAAGATTATGTGTTAGCTAAGGACACTTACTATGTTGAAAGCTTCAACAACACAATGAACATTTTTCAGGACAAAAGGATAGCGTTTGGAGACCACACATACAGAGCCAGATCCCATTTAGCCGTTTGCCATTGGAACGAGAACGTTGATAGAGTGTACACCTCCGTATGGAATCCAAGAAGACCAGATGCCCATAGGAGTTCCAAGGGGAAAAAAGTGTACAAAGTTCCAACATATACTTATAGAGATAACATCTGGAGGAGACAGATATCGGCTCTATTTTAACCTGTGAATAACTGTATAGGAGATAAAGTAAATTATTAATGATATATTATATATAATGATCACACATTGGGGTCTTTTCGACACATGATCTTCTATATTGTTCAGGATTTGTTTGTTTGCATAATATAAAAGATATTGTTTGTTTAGTACTAAAGCTAGATTTATGATATATTAAATTTAGTAATACAAATTAATTGAATTTGTCTGATATGTTTTGAATGTATATTTAATTTTTTGTTATATCAAATACACACATTGTACAAATTCTGTATTGGTTTTCATTCAGCTTTATACGTGATTTATTTGTGATAACTCATCTGCCTCTCTGCCTTACAAATATCGTCTGCTACAGAGCACGTGTTACAGCAGACAACAATTCTGCTGCTGCACTGATAACAGTGCTAAGCCCTGCCCCCATTGCCATATCGGCTTAATTGCTGTAGGGGTGTATATTTTTCTAGGTCACTCTCGGCCTTTAAAGACACAGATGTAGGATGCAAGCACTCATATTGGCCTTGAGCTAAAAATATAATTTGGGATTTTAAAATTTATTTTTGGATGTGTCATATGATATCATTGGAAAAAAAAATAAATGTGATAACTCAATATCCAGTTCCGTAGACTATTAAATTCTTGCAAATACACAATAATATTAAACACTTACGTTTTTGCTTTTGATGAAGCTAAAGCAGATCAATTAATATTGACCTCAGAACAGATTAATGACTTCCGTGTTATGGAATGCGGAACATGGCCTTTTTTTTATGTCGAGTTGTGTAATGCCTTTCCACAATTCGTCCCTAGTTGAAGTAACACCTGGAATAGAAGATACGGTTTACTTTTCTTCTGGAACAAAGGGTAAATTAAATCATTTTAATAACTTGTCGTTATTTAGTGAGTTTTATTATGCATGCATTATTAAGAACTGGTTTGGATGAATATTTTTGTAACGAACATTGCATGTTTTTTAATAGTTTGTCGTTTCTTTAACATGCAAGCATCAAGCTGTTTTGTTAAATTAAAGATAATCTAAAAGATCCTTACATTTAAGCATACATTGATAAAACAAACGTTCTTTAATTTATGTTGAAGAATTATACACATGGTATACAAATAATATTTAATAAAAAATAATAAAAGAATGCAAATTTATAAAAATTTATTATAGGTTGAAAATAAGCCCTAGTGACTTTTTATGCGTTAAAATATTTAATATTTCATTTGAGGGGATTGTTTCATCGTAATATCATTTTATTTTTCACCTCACATGTTTTCTCCAGTCCAATGATAAAGTTATACCAATCAGATATTTAAAAGCTGATTGAGAAGTAGTTCAAAAGCAATTGGCATAGTTTTCCCATTCAGTCATATTTCAACTGTTTATTATTAGTTTACGTTCAGGGATACGAGCTTAGGGTACAGGTCAATTCTTGATTCATTTACTTGTATTCCCCTCAGACATTTTCTTATCTCTAACGCTGGCTTTCAGAGAAAAATATCCCTCATCCATTAGACTTAAAAAAATTAAAAATTACTACTACAAATTCCATGTTGTTTATTTTGTCTTTTATGCACAGATACCAAGAAGAGTCATCTGGTTATGGAATAATCGGTAGTAAATGCAATGGATTATCCGAATTTCCAGCCATAGCCTGTGAGAGAAGCACTTCACTCTTCAAAATAAGAATATAACAATATTGCTGTTTGAACTCAGGGGATTGAGATGGCAATATTAGTAAGTCAATTTTCTGTCTACTGTGCTGTGTCCTATGGTTCTAATGACCTAGTTTTTCTACCTAGTCTGGAACTGTTTCAATATATCAAACTGGAGTCAAGATTGTCAATTGTTTAGTTATATATTAATGATATAGTAATTCGCTTGTACTGGCAAAGAAATAAGAAATATGCCTTAAATGTTAATATCATGCAGAAAGATGTAAATTATAAAGAAAGGCAAATTCTCAAAGCAGAAAGGGTCTTATTTTTTAAAATCCCAACTATTATATTTGTTCAAAAGCAACCGTTTTGATATAATGGTACATATTTATGTAAATTGGGTTGCTCAGCATACCTGAATAATCTGCAAGGGGGTCTCGAAACCTTTTTTTTTCATTACACAGATATATCTGTTTTAAAAAATGCCAAATCTTATTACTTATATTTATTCTCATTTTCTACAGTGATAGCTATTTATTGATATTTTTGTATTTAAAACAATCAGTGAGTGAAAATATAATGTAAAAGTTATACATGTAGCTATTAACGTGTAAGATTCATGTGCTCTCAAATAGGCAGGTTCTTAGGGGAACATTCGGGGATTACCATTGCAAATGATTTCTTATGTCTGACCAACACTTTGTACTGGGGAGTGTTGGAGTGTTCCTAGAAAGGCGGGCTAGACCATAACTTAATTTCCCTGGTGAATTGGGCATATTCCTGATGATGGTATGAAGGGGCATGCCAATAGTACAGTAATCTGCGGAGCACTATTGCTCCCAGTTCTAGAGGGTCATCTCAGTAAGAAGGTAGTGTTCCCTCGGATTCGCCTGGGTAGTTACACAAGTTGAGTCCTTGTATAATTCGATTGTGTAAAGCACTTGCAACTTTATTGCTGTATCATTAATAAACAAAGTTAACTTCATTTTCGCTTGTGGGGTATTTTGTATGGTGTCATCATAAAAGAACAGAAGGATAGCAACAAGTTGGCGCAACCGTAGTACATTTCAGTTTAAAAAAAAAGAACGTTCTACCGATTGAGCTAAAGAGTGATACAACCAGCTAGTACTAGTAGAAGTGTGGCAGTACTTAGCCTATTATACAGCTAATGCTTATACACACTATTTACGTAACTATGTTTAATACCGCTACAATGCATATAATTGGAGGAGGCAAACAAACAAATAAAATAGTATGGCTCTATAAAAATATAATTATTTAAATAATATATCTTTTTCCTGTCAACTGACATCAATCCAATTTAATTTATTACCCAACAGTATGCTTTTTAAAAGCAAGCACACCGACGCTTTCAAAACTTGTTTCACTTATAACATTGGACAATTAATTGATATATATTCAAAAATATCTTAACTTATGTCCAATATGCAGAAAATATGTAGCTAAAATAGAGCACATTTATGCATACATTGAACCAACGTTTTAAGTGCTTATCAAATAATATTTGATATTGTATTTGATATAATGTAAGATGAACGTTACGCAAGCTGTGATTCATAATTGTGATACATATTTCTTATCATTTTTGTTAGAAAATTAGCTTTAAGTGCCTCATTTTACCTTGTTGCAATCACCCCTTAATATGAAATGCTCTCAAAATGAAAAGAGCACTATAAAAATGTTATGGTAAGTTTACACCACAGGCAATGAAAACCATTCTTCTTTTTTTTTGCCGCTTGTTTTGATATTGTTTACTTATCTTTCAAGCGGTTTAGAACAGGATGGATCTGGGTTGCCGATAGAAATGACGTGCAACTTAAAGCGAAGGGGAAATTATCTAAAAATAACTTCTAAGTAAGCACGCTAAATATTAAGAACAATGTCAAGGACGATACAATCTGTAAATTAAAGTGCATTCTACCTAATAATATTATTCTAAGGGCTCTTGCTCTTTCTACAATGACTGTTTGTCCATTTTAAGTCTCTGTTACTAAATACTAATATCAAGTACAAAAGTAGACATGGCTATAAAGTACGTGTAATAAATATATTTTCTGGTTTAAGGCTTTGTTAAGAATATTATTTTTAACTGGTAGTCTATTATTTTATAAGTTATTACTTTAGAAAGATTCATTGATTACAAAATTATAAAAGATATCATTTTCTTTTGTCATTTTCAAAATATTATTTCTATATAGTAGAATATATAGAGGTATTGCTAAGTATTCTTCCTAAATGATGCACTAAAACCCTTACACACTTTCTTCTCTAATTTCTGCTATTATTTCGTTCTCACAATGCCATAATTTCGAGGATATAAAAATAGATTGCTTAAATTAGATCTGGATTTCTTAAGATAATAATAGAATATCGTGGTTTTTAGCCGGGCTCTGCTGAAAGCAGAGTCCTGGCTGTAGGCAGGCAAATCGCCAATGTTACTATAAATAGCACGACTTCAAAAGTAAACAAAAAACCGAACAGCGTCAAAGTAAAAGCTTCCGCTATACTAAATAGTTACACAAAGAGCCATGTTTTGTCAAATGTGTTGGTTTTTTTGTTTTGTTTTTGTTTTTGTTTTATTTCGAAAGGATTGTCAATCTTTTTTAGTTTTCTTATTAATTTCGTGTTTTAAAAAACAAGACTATGCATTTTAGACACACACAATGCGCATGAATTTCCATGAACTACTTTGCTGCACATTGAAGAAATAGGGGATTGAATTTATAACGCCTGTTGCAAAATTCAACGCAGCCACTGTTAAATTTTTTTCTACTAGACAGACATATTTTTGTTTATAGCCGCTTACAAAATTTGGTCGCTCTCTGACGCTTTGTCGACATTAAAAATATGAGAGAGAGAGAGAGAGAGAGAGAAAGAGAGAAGAATTTTCAGTCTTTACTACACAATATCAAAAGAGCTCGGCTTTCAGTACTTCAGTACTTTGATTAATTCTTACTTCGATCAATATTTAAAAATACGGCAAGTAGCTTACCTTGTCGATAAAAAGCTACCAAAGGTGGATAGGAATGCTGAACAAGGGACGTTATTGGACGAAATATGCCGCGTTTTAAATATGCACAGTCTAGCACATATTTTCTGATAAACAGGAAGTATTTCCCTTTTCTTTTGAAATTATATTAATTGGTACTTTATTGCTTCCTATCTTCTCGAGTTCTATGAAAATGATGAACTTAACTTTTCGACAATTCCTTTTGAATGATGAATTTTCTTCAATATATGACCTTCACTTGAGATTAAGATCAATCTTGCCTTTTAATGTAACAATGTCTTTTTGATTTATAACGCAATATCAATCGATAGGGTGAAGCACTGTTGACAATCTCTAAATTGTTTTTTTTTTTTTTGTTCTCGTTGTTAAAGTTAACTCAGGATTGTACATCTACATTAATCTTACAACATGATTGCTTTTAGAATTTCGCAAACTGTATACAATTATTGATTTTAAAAGAAAACCAAACTGATTTTCTAATCTGCTACCGTTGGGGCGAGCACAGCAAGAGTTATACATATTTTGCATCTTTGTCAACTATGTGATATTTTAAAATTAAGTTTCCTACCTTAATCCTATCTTCCTAAATTAAGGACGACATACCCAATTCATATATTATTTATAATGATTTTAATAAAATTTTATATGAGTTAGAGTAACTAAAAATATATCAAAATCAATCAAAAATGACATAAAATCGAATTAGACTCTTAGACGGGAATCATTTCAAAATATGTTTGTAATACTTTTCTTTTTCAATCGAACATAATGGGGAAAAGCGTTCTGGTGAGAGAAAAAAATAACTTAAAAAAGCGGATCAGAATGTAAACGATTTGTTCAGTTAAGTAATCGATGCATATGGTTATCAATAATTTTAACTAATATAAAACCCACTACATTACTGACCGTGTCATCCCCTAAAGAAATGTTTAGTGATTGTGACTTGATATTAAGAATTTGATGTTCTTAACAATCAATCCTTTTAGGTGTACGATATATCTGCGCAATCGAATTGGTTCCGTCGTCCTTGAACTAAATTAAAAAAAAAAAAAAACAATCTTACAAAATACATAAAATTGTTTCTCCCTTAAATCTTTCTTTGCTTTACGAGAGAATTGACCAGTCTGTAAAATGTAATTTGTATTTAACTTGATCAAATGTGTACACAATTGATATTATTTTTCGTTTGTACCTTGTTGTAATCTGGCCTTTTTCTCTGGTTCATAAAATTTGGGTTTTTTATTCGTTTAATTTTTTTGATTGATATATATGATGTATAATGTCAATTTAATTGAATTTAGAACTTCCAAACTTTCTCACGTTTTTGATATGTCGCGTGAAACGCACGTGCATTGAAATCCCGGAAGGAAAGGGGAACTTAATTTTAGCTAGTTTGAAATCATTCGTGTTTTATTTTAAATAAATATTCATGCACTTATTCAAATTACTTAAAAGAACTGTTTGCATGTAATCCGACATTTTTCATTTTATTTAGTGGTCTGTCGATAATTTTAACAACTTGAAGCATATTAATTTCTATTTTTATACTAGCATTATAGCCATTCAATATTTCTGATAAATTTAAAATCGCTAAGAAAAATCACTCCGACTTTAATCCTATATTTTTTTTTTAGGTTCTTTGATCGTTTACTTGATTTTCGGCTAGTTGTTATTTTGACAAGCGTCTTTTTATTTAGTCATTCATAATTCTTATGATAATTCTTTATTGCGCATTGTGGCCAATGAAATTCAGCTGTTGAAAAAACAATTTAAAAAAACACACAAAAATGATATACGATATTAAATGAAATCAGTTCTGAAATTATGAAATCAACTGTAATAAAATTATTTGACTTTATTCATTCAAATATATTGATTCTATATTCCCCACAGGATGAAGCTCTGCCATTCAGTCAACTGAATGATAACTGAATGGTCTGGAAAGGTGACTGAATGGCACAAATATGCAATTCAGTCACTTTTCAGTTACCTTTTAGTCACCTTTCAATTGACTGAATGGCACAGTTTCATCTTGTGCCCCCGCATTTGCTTGTATGCACAGGTCACATCAAAAGCGCCGCCACTTCTTTAATTATACCTGTATTAAAATTGTGTGAATAGTCAAAATTTGATCATATCGTTAAAGTATACATGTACATTTAACATATTTCTAAAAGATATTTACACAATTGGATATAGACAACAAGGCAATAGCATTTAATGGCAATATTTAACATTTTGGTGGAAAAGTGTCTGCTCCTCATTGTATACATGTGATTTAGCAGACATTTAAAAAAAACAATAAATATGAACATGTACCACTTACTCGCGTTCGATTGAATTATACTACTGTATATGTGTCAATAAAGTTACGGTGGAGTCCTGAAATAAAATCCCGCTCAAATGACCGACTACAGTAACCCAAAGCGAAGTTTTTCAGTTCAGTGAGTAGGAGAAGCGTCAGTCTAAGACGGCCATATTGCCTAATATTAATCATCACTGAACTAACATAGAGATATATGAGGCAGCCATATGCTATGTTTAAACAAATGAAAGTGTGACATTTTAGTCCTTGGGAAAACAAAGCTTATCATTTCATTTTACTCATTCCAAATAGAGTTAAATTATAAGAAAGAAATTTGTAAAAAAAAAATTGCCTATTAACTAATATTTGAGATTACTTTGTTTGTAACACTTTTTTTAAAGACACAAACACGCTTTAAGTGTTGTAATGCATAAATATATCTTTGATCCAAGATTTAAGACGACGGTAAATTTGATTGGTATTCAAATCATTATTGATGTACGCTCAAATTAGTTCAAGAATGTTTCCGGATACCCTCATGTGTGATTTAATAGTTAGTTTGTTAGCTATGCGTTGTAAATCACTAGAAACTTTTGAAAATAAAGGTGCGTTTTTACAATATGAAACTATATAGACTCTTATGAAATTCATTACAATAAAAATAAATGTTTTGAACAGTTTTCTACTTTGGTTTCAGTATGATTTTCATGCGCTATGGATGATGCCCTTGTGTTTTTCTATGAATAGTGTCACGTGTATCGCCTTTTAAAAGAATAGTAATAGTTAACGCAATAAAGAAAATTAATTTGAATCGAATTTAATTTTTATGATATCAGTTTTAAGGTTCTCAATATGAATACGTATATCTTTAAGGTACTCCGACGAAATATGAAATTATCATTAAAACTAGCATTGTTTATACCTGACTTTCATAGTTTGTGTCCCTTCAGGTCGCTAGTATTCTATTCATCATAAACTTTGAGGACAAAATAGGATTTTGTAAAATTCATATTTTTTTTCCTTTATCAAAGGTGTAAAAATTGAAAAACCAAGTGGACTAATGTACCTCAACGAAATGTAACCCATTAGTCAGTGTACGTTTTAAGTACGCCTTTTACGTGTTTTAACTTTAAATTCAATTTTACTTAAAAAGTGTATATATAGGAATTCAAACAAACAGCAATTAATACCTCAATTTACAACATCAAATGCTCTGACACTTCATTTTGGAATATCATATACTTGCGAAAAAGTATTGCGTTATCATAAGTGTCAAAAGTGTGGCACTTTTGAATGAACAATGAAATATAGTCTTTGTAGAAGGCCAATTGCATTTAAAACATCCTCAATATAGATTCGCTATTTATTACCTAAAGCTCTCAAGCAAAATAACAGTCCATAAGAGTTCCGTTTGCTCTTTTACTACAGGAGCAGACTAATGATTCATCGATCTTCATCTTGTGAAGTAACACATTTGTTGGCATTATTCTAGTTTACTAGCCTTACCAATTTTATTTGCACGATGAGGCACGTGTCTCCAGCTGATCAATTATACAGCAGTACGAAAGTTTTTCATAGCTTTTTGATATCGTGTTCTGTGTGTATAAATTACCAGGTGCGTCTAATACAACTCCTTCCATTTATATGTTTTGTTGGAAAAAAGGAGGTTTATTTAATGTTCACGATGATGATAAAAAAAGTACTAAGCAAATATACCATTTTTGGCCGAATATGTTATGATGCACAAAACAAAACACTTGATTTTTCCTGCAATTTTCCAGTGACGCTATTCAAACTATTGATACGTGTTTAATGTTGAATACAAATATAAGGGTAGTGTTGTTCTAGTCGGAATTTTATAACGTAAACAAGGAAAGAGAAAATGTGGCAGAGGAATAAAAAATTTTAAAATTATCTTTTTGCAACTATTTGATAAATTTCAAAATGTGTTCCCGCATTTAATGTTAAATTGTAAGCAAATCACACCAAAATACTTTATTAAAGTTCTTAATTTTTTTTTAATTTTGAATCAGTCTCAGTGCCTTCCAAAACAAATTTACGTAACATTTCACTTTCATTCTTGACGTCATCAATAATAAATATACGAATTCTTGATTTATTAAGCGAAATTGTCTTTGAATGAAAAAAAATGACAATAACAAATCGTCAACCATTTATTTATTTATTTCATTTGGCATATCTTTAATCATAATTACAGCGTTGTATTGGTTTTCAGATTACATGTAACTTAAGATGGTATATGCTATCCTACCACTTCTTCGTAATTAAAATCCCTCTTGCAAGGCATGTACCTCATAATCATTTTTACAAGTCGTAATGGGTTTTAATAACACAATATTCATTCTTCATAAGTTGGTAGAATGCAAAGATGATAAAGTAATGCTAATAAAACCCGCATATTATGTTAAATATATATTATGAGTCTTCTTTAATCAGTTCACTACTTTTGTCATCTTGACTGATTAAATTAACTGCCCCTTTCACGGCTAAATGTTCTTTGTTTGTTTAAGAACTGACAGGTTGCTGTGCTGTAGAACTACTAGGGGTACGTGATATAGCAATGTTCTCCTGAGCACCTTCATTGGAATGCGTTTCTAGATATAAACATCAATTCTCTGTAAAACCAAAATATTACTATAGGGTCATGGCACAAACCCTCTTAGACTTTCATGAAACTTTCCCAGGTGATTAATACTCGTAAGGTTTGAAATTACTTACCATTAAAATAATTTCGATTACTTTGGTTGCCATGGTAACCAATTTCATTCATTTAGGGCCCAAATACACAAATTTTAAGGTGGAAAATAGTGTAAACTTAAAATCACAGGACATGTTTATTTTTAAAATTTTCAAGATATTTCACACATATAAATGCAACTATAAATATTCGTGAGAGAGAAAAAATCTCAATGTCCTTGTATATTTTAAACCTGGTGGCTCAAAAATAGCCAAAATTTCTAATTTTTTATATATCAATTTTGCCCTGTATTTTTAAAACTCTCTCAAAAATTGTAGGCGAAGAAAAACTAAATCAATACAATTTTTACAACCTCATCGACTTCCATTGGGTCGCATGCTGAATGACGTTTTTCATACTAATTGTTGGACCGTAATTAATCGCCTAATTGTCTATGGACTTTTTCGGGGATTTTTTCGATTACGACAAAGAGCACACGGCGGGTAAGACCGGTCAGCAGAGGATGCTTACTCTTCCTAGGCACCTGATCCTATTTCATTCTTTTTAGAGGTCCATGTTGCTTTTCTTTGAATTTGTATTTCGTTTTGTGGATTTTTGAGATGGTTGACAATTTGTCATTTTTCACTTACATAAGTTATTATTGATTAGAACAGGCCGAGTATCTTTTTCATTTTCATTTATTTTACTTCAAAAATTTGGTAATTTAACACGTTACTGTCCCCTAAAAACAATTTTAAATATTTTTTAACAATAAGTTGATCACGAAACTCCAGTAAAAACACTTTCTCTACTAAGTGAATGAGAAACTAATTAAATACAGTCAAATTTCGTTATCTCGAACTAGATGGGACTGTTTAAAAACTTCGAAATATCCGAGTATTCGAGATATTGAAAGTTAAATAGTTTAAAAATAAGTGATTTGGACTTACAAATCACTTCGACATATCCATTGTATTCGAGATATCAGTGTTCGACTGTATTTCAAACTATTTTAAGTTTGATATATCAGGATAACTCAATTTGGCTTTATAAGAATTGTTTTATATTTTTTTGCAAAGGGCAGATAAATCGAAGCAAGAAAACCATATCAAATGAGTCTCACCAAATAATTAGATCATGACGCGGGTAGGTTAAGGCAACTCTGAGTTTAATGACCGTCGATATTATGATCAATTTGAAAATTTTAAAATTTTATGAAAACAGTGCTGAATATTAATATCAAGTGAATGTGTTCGCCATGATATGTTTTTCGTAATTCGGAATCGAGTCGATCTTTGAAGCTGCCGTGCCATGGTATCACGTGACAGTTAAAAATAGATAACTTTTTTACCTTAACAAAAAATTAAAAAGTGTAAAACTACCCCGAAGTTCATTTGAATGTATGATACAATTTGATCGGCAATTAGTTCATGTTTATTAGTATAACTGCTAGAATCCTATTGTTATTCGCATAAAATGAATATTGTCATTATATAAGGAATAAGGAATCATTCTTTGAGTATTATGAGGTGATAATTTCGGTCGGGGCGTGATCAAATCAAATAAAGCCCGAAGGGATTTATGATAGATTTGATCACACCCCGACCGAAATTATCATCTCATAATATTCCAAGAATGATTCCTTATTACTTATATTTATATAATTTTCAGGAGTTGTACAATCAAATATAAAAATATTAATTATGCAAACCCACTTTCGTCCCCAACAATACGTCTTTTGAATTTATTGGGCTGTATAGTACAACATCGATTCGTAGTGTTATCACAAACAGAGGCACTGGAAAATGTAAATATTTATCGGAAACCCCCTCGACTTCTTCAATTTCATTAAAAATACTACGTATTTTTTTTTTATTTAAAACAATGAACAAGGAATCTAGCAGCACTTTTCAAGTAGTTTGGGTCATATGCTTTTGATATTTGCCAAATTTAACTTTGAAATTCATAATATGGTAATGTTTCACTTTTGCCTTTTTTGTACACACTGACAGAGAAAAAGCCGGTCAAGCCACATAAATGTCTATTTGTGTATCATATAAAACTCGCTTATAAAACAAAATACCCATGCCCGTATTATTCTGATTATACCCAAACTGACATTCATCTAAATCATATGTTTCAGTATGAAATAAGCCTTATCTTAGCATTATTTACACTTCATTCCGATTATTTGTCTCCCGACATTGATCTTCTCTATTTAACATGTCTGTGACATCATCAATGAGAATAATACGTAATACAGAGAAATCGAGGATATATATTCAGTTTGAAGAGTTTCTAGTAACATTTTACGTCCGTACTTTTTATAATTTTAACCAGAGATAAAGTAAAAATTTACATGTTTCTGAATAAAATATGACATCATGATGCTTTTTATTACGTCATATCAATATCAATAAGAGGAATTTTTACTTAATCGATCGCTGAGAGTTGCCTTATCATTCTCGGCGAAATTCTACTTTCAAATATTTTCCCATTAATTAAATAGGTTAACTGCTTCAACAGATAACAATATTTAAGATTTGTATCATTTTAAGAAGGCTTTTATTGATTTAAATGTACGACTAAGGGCAGATAATCCCAAACATCAGCAAAAGAGGAAAATGATATATCTTTTCAACGAAATAAAAATCAACATTTACTTAAAAACTAATGTAAAATTCTTCAAATAAATATTCAGAATATACTCCAAATCATAAAAATAAAATAAAAAATTAACACTTAGTGACCATAAATCAATGATGGATTGCTCAATATTTTGGCAAGTTCAGTTATTATTATTATTATTATTCATCTAGCTTTGTATGTCTGTCTTCCTCGGTCTGTGTATTCTCTAGACTGTTCTGATTTTTTCTCCAAACACCCTGCAATGCTGAAAAAATAAAATATTACAAGTATGAATTATTCATAAAACCATTTACATGTATGCATTTTGTATAGAATACAAAAAACAGACATATTCAAATGTGACTGAATGTTTTGGGTGTTTTTTCCAAAAAGAAACAAAACCCTGATGTGTTTATGTTTAAATGTAAACAATTTCAAAAGTGAAGAAGAGGAAATGGCATTTAATTAAGATCTCAAGTGATATTACCGATTTTCACTTTGAATCTTAGTCTATATATACATGTATCTGTATAAAAAAATAACAATAACAAACCGTCATCCATATCAAAAATCCATAGAACAAAATACAAATTCAAAGTAGAGCAACATGGACCTCTAATAAAGATTGAGATAGGATCAGGTGCCCAGGAGGAGTGAGCATTCTCTGCTGACCGGTCACATCCGCCGTGTACTCTTTGTCGTAATCGGGAAAAAACCCGGAAATGTCCGTGGACAATCATCTTCGCTAGCCAAGGGTTTTCGGTCCACTTCGCTCCCAATAAGCCCTTGGCAGATATCATTATGAAAACTCGGCGATGCGGGGGCGCTATCTAGCGAGCAACTTGAGTTGCACCCCTTGCATATTTACATTTTAATCAAATGAAACAACGATATATATACACGCTACGGCATAAAAACAACTTGTAAACAATAATCGGAACAAAATTAACGGCGCTATAAAATAAGAATGAAGATATAACATGGAGAAAGCAAGGAGTGTTTTATTTATAGTGTTTGTAGGTTAAAAGCAATAACCATAAGCAGGGACGTACATGTATATACTAACGGGATAGGCAACTTCTACATTCGCCATGTTTACTTCCCATACTATCACGCGAGCCTTGTCAATTTGTTAAATCCCATGCATATTAAAATATATCGTTTTTTAAAGCGATCTGGTTAGACCATCGTTGGGGATCCACTGCACTCGAGCACTTGTGCCTCAACTTGTTAAAAGCACCGAATGTTTTACCAAAGATCACACGTGTGTTTCTTTCAAAGTTTATTTACAAGCGTGCTGCGATTGGATCCGCTACTCGCAGCTGCAGCCAATCAGAAAACGATGCTTGTCACCGAGTTTTCGTAGTGATATCTGCCAAGGGTTTATGGGAAGCAGAGTGGACCAAAAACCCTTGGCTAGCGAAGATGGTAGACAATTAGGTGATTAATTATGGTCTAACAATTAGTATGAAAAACGTCAGTCAGCATGCGACCAAGTGGAAGATTGTATGCATGAATTAACAGCTGCAACTGAATTAGATACGGCATAACAGGGTTCAACATTAACTGAAATATTTACCTGTTCTTCGGGCAAGTTTGTTACGTTCTATGGTTTACCTGAATGCTATAATAAATTTTTATTTGTAAAGGAAGGACAATCATGTTATTGCATAATTAATATATGATCGAAAATGATAAGAGTATAAGAGTTTACTGTTATAAAATAATTAATTAAAATTAAAATTATATTGATTGATTGTTGTTATCAAATGCAGTGTAAATCAGAACTTGGTATTTGTCAGCATAAAAACAATCTGAATATTTGTAAAAAATCATTACAGATTTAAAAAAAATATATCTTATTTCGTATATAATATCACTCCATAAGATATGACATGATTAACCCGGTATATTTCTGTAGTCAGTCAGTAAATAACCTAATAAGTGTTTTGTTTTCCCGAGGACTATCAAGTGATACATTTATTAGTATTTCACAATAAGCGATTTTCTTCAAAAAACACATAGATCATGTTGCTTACATCTTATCCAATTTAACACAGTCAATCTCTTCAAAATCTCATTCTAACCTTTCAAATAGTCTTTAAAAGTCTTCGCTGCACCCTTGCTCTTTATTATAATTGTTTTGTCGCTATTTCATTTTTGAAACGTTTTCATCGTTTTCTCGACAGCGGTTTAATCAAATTTCGATGTTGCCATTTTATTCTGCTCAAGACACAAGAATGTGAAGTCATGATGCATATGGCAGGTGATAAAAGACAGTTCACTTGAGACTCTTGGTCAGGTCAGCTAAAAATATCTTATACTGTAAACCAACTTTTTTTCACGAGAAATATCTACAAGTTTCACAACCGTCTTTCATTTGTAAATATATTTCTCGTTGTGAACTAATAAAAGCACCCATGTATTTATGCGGAATGTTGCCTCAGTCTCAAACATAAGTAGTCTCTGATATATTTTGAACTGATGTATATT
This sequence comes from Magallana hongkongensis, assembly GCA_016163765.1. Lineage (NCBI taxonomy): Eukaryota > Metazoa > Mollusca > Bivalvia > Ostreida > Ostreidae > Magallana > Magallana hongkongensis. Next base: position 8,137,365 of record WFKH01011925.1, on the reverse strand, counting down.
GTTTATAAAAGATGTTTTGAATATTAGATGGTTTACAGTTAATATTGACATCAAAAATTACCTTTTCAGTGTCGTTAAGGATATCTCCAACTGTCATATTTAATTTCTGTGCTTTAAGCTTTTTTGAATTTCTTCCTTCAGTTCTCTTCTGTTTTTCAACTGCAAATAAACAAAATTGGAAATGAAATTTGATTTACACTTGCACTAAGTATACAGTTAATATGCATGCAGAATTTTTTTATTTGATATATTTCAAAGGACTGAGTTTCATATTAAACCAGTGATTGCAATTATTGTTAATATATATGTATAAAATGGATAATGTAAACAGACTATTATTTTTATCCTGGTTCCTCTTAATCACTAGTCAGTAACACAGTATAGAATTGGTACAATCATTGAATTGGTTTTCTTACCTGAATTCAACTTTTTTGGGATGGGAATAACTGTATCTTCTGTTGCAGCTTTTTGAACAAAGTAAAAATGATCTGTTTTTAGAGGTTTGTATTGATGACCATGATGACTTTCTGCACTCTAATGGTCATGGCTTGTTGCCATTGGAAATGTCGATTTTTCATCATTTTTTTGGACTTCTTTAACCTTTAAGAATTGTATAGATGTATAAACTTATTACAAATGATAAAATGACATTTTTAGAACCTTACATAAGGAAACACAATTTACTGATCATTTAAATGTTAATGACCCTAATAACTACTGTACAGTAAATACATATGAATACATTTGAGGACACAGTAGCAATTCAAACACGCATGTTTTACCCGTTGAAAAACGACCTAAAAAAAAAATAGAGGAGTGTAAACTTCCGAACCGGCAGAGATTGTCGCCATATTATGATATGCGTACCGTTTGGTGTATATTTAAACAGCTTAATAGGTGGGCGGGGCTAAAAATGAATGGGATTTATAAGTAAACAGTGTAACCCTACCTACCATTTAGTTACATATCTTAAATCTGGTCTTTTTACGGTAAAAGTAGGATTCCATAACGGTACATATGTCAAGGAATACGTATATACAAACATAATTCGGATATTTTGTCACTCTATCGAGGGGCCGCATGGCACATGATCCTTTATAAATTTTATATGCTAAGAAATACACAATCGTGTTCAGAAATTATGGGGTTTTTTTCCGTTCTAAATTAAAACCCGAGATTAGATGAATACACATTGCATTAAATTTTAATGTTGAACTAGAATTGTTCTATTATTGTTTAACATATTCACAATCAAAGTAAAATGTTTTACATCTTCAATATTATTGTGCATGTTACAAGAGGCAAATTATCTACAGTTGCAAATAACATGATTACTGTTACAACCCAAAATATTGTTAAGGAATTTGATTTCAAAGTCACATTTCTTCTTTTATCAAATATATCTTTTACCCTTATTATTTATATACCATTTCATTTTTTTCTCACAAAAATAATGCTTTAAACAGTAATTAATGAACACGATGTTTGAATTTGTTTTAAAAATAGGGTATCATAGAATAATTTACATCTTTTGTCTTCAGTGTCATCTAGACCGTTGATTAAAAGAATATCCCGTTAACGTTTTGCCAATTTTTATAGTTATGAAATGCATGCCTTACTGAATTGTAGTGATTTTTATAAAGCAGTTTTCAACAATTTTTTTATTCACATAACCAGATTGATTTCTCCTCCAGAAATGAGGAAACGTCTTGATAGTTTCGATATATCGGTTCACTTTTAAAAGGACCTGGACATTTAATTAGCCGCTTATTTGGTTTGTCTCTAACAAATTTCTAATGTAACTGATGTCAACATTTAAATAACTTAAAAAACCGTCTTCTATTTCTCTTATAATGCACTTTCCTACCATCAGGATTCTAGTTCATGAAGCTTTTAGGCTCTTGAATTTTGATTAAACATCACATTTCCCTACGCAGCCTTCGATTTGTTTTTAATTACAGTATATATCGTTTTATTCTACCTCGTTTGTTCCATATGAAGTTAAATATGCTAATTTGCCGAAAATGTTTGGATTATTTGCAATATTGAACAGAAAGAAATTACAGAAAGATATGTCGAATGAGATGACAATACATATTTTTATCAAAATACGGTTAATTTCGGCAATTCATTTTTCTGTCAAAGGTTAGAACAGTTTTGTTTTTATGTTTTAAAGAGTATGTACCAAGTTTATCTCATAAAAATGATGTTTAGTATGACTAATGTGTACACCTAAACATCAGTTGTATTTACTCTGGTAAGTTTCGGATACCTAAAAGAAAAAAAAGTGTTATACCTAGATTAACTTTAGAGCCAGCGAGCTTAAAAGATCTCCACTATTTTAACTACAACATTTAAAGAGAATGATCTTTTAAGACCAATGTGACGTCTGCATAACGAATATTTTTGATTATCTATTTTCATATTATACCTTCTATTTTATTGTTATTTTTCAACATATACACAATATTTCTGCAACAAATACATACAACAGAGCCAAAATTTTGCTTAGTTGTCTTATGACTCTATTCATGCAGCAAGTTTAGTCAGTCATTCTTTACATTCTATACATAAGTTTCGTGTATAGAATTTAATCCATGGTTTTAAGTGTTCCTAACATGATTTTTTTCTTTTAAGAACTTGAAAAATCTCTCTTTTCAAAACATGCTCGGCTTTGTCCTCCTATTTCTTGTCATATATTTCAGCATATTTGTTACATTATGATTTTCTTGTAAAAGAGTTATGTTAAGATTACTTTCCCCTTTAATATGCAAAAAATCTATCTCTTGGTTCAAAAGAATTTTTTAAAATCCCTTTCATTCACAAAAACAGAACTAAAATCTTTCAAAGTTATTATTTACTGGTTTTATAAGGTTTATATATATTATGCGTAAATTTAAAATAAAATAATAATATGTGAAAAACCAGGAGATATTGGAGATTTTAGCAATGTTATTAAAAAAAGGTCAATGTTACTTTTAATACAAGTATTTGAGCAATTGAAATTTTATTTATTTTTTAAGTATCTAAGTATATCCTTACAAAAATGCAAGTTTTAAAAAAAGGGAAACACTTCATGTGCCAGCCCCTGCCTGATTCTAATGTGGAGTAGTACTTAAAGCTACTTAAACATGTGTGACGAAATTTGTTCCTAATTTTAGTTTTGCCAAAACGTAAGCGAAACGTTTTCCAATCAACTACAGTGAATGTTAATAAATTTTAATTTTTGATTATGTCAGAACTGCCAGAGCATGGGAAAAAACTGCGTTGCATGCGTCATTTTGGATTGCTAGATATTGTTTGACAAACAAGAGAGTACAAGTGATCTATTGCCATTTATAAGACGTGAACAAGGCACCTGTCGGTCAGAGCTAGTGGTTCTCTAATCAAATGGAAATTAGGGTCTTCCGTTTCCAACGGAAGACCCTCTTGTTATTCTATTGTTTCTTTTTGTTTGCATTTTCTTTTTTTCTGACTCCTTTTCGGCTTCATAACTCAAAAAGTTTTCAACCTATATCAGTGAAACTTTCAGAGATTGTTGCACGTTTACGTCCCGCAAAGTTGTTCAAGTTTCAAAGACTACGCCACTTCCGCTTTGACGTTACGTCATTTTTAAAATTAAAAAAAAGGCATTTTGTCCGGGGCTTTTCTCAAAAATGCTTTCAGATAGAGGCTTGAAATTTTCCGTGATTATGATTTTGTCTTTTGATCTCTGTTATAAGGCTGGAAATGAAAATATCTCACTTCCGGTCGAAACCGGAAGTAAAAAAATCAAATTTTTCGAAAAATTAAATGTTTTAATCAAATCAAAAACGTATACGTGATTAGTAAAGCAAATTCAGTTGGATCTAACAGTGAAATCCGTTTTTAAATCGGGCCACGCATTTCAAAGAAATTGGGGTTCAAAGATTGATTTTTCCGGAAATTTTGATTCCGCAGAAGATTAGGAAAATAATCTTAAGTTTAAAATCAAATTAACTCGTACCAAAAATATTTTGATAATTGCATGCTGGTCATAAAAGCGAACTCTGTGTTATTAAATAGTTAATCAGCGTGTGCATTGAAATGATATAGTTAATTTGATGGATTAATATGAGCCGGTCGTTAAATACGTGATACTGGTTTGGATAATAGTGACTTTTTTTATACCGGAATCATAATTAAAACGAAGCTGGTGGAACAAACTGTTCCCGATTTTAATAGCGAAAAGCCATAAAAAATCATTAGTTAAGAAAGACTTTGCTGAGATTTGATAAAAGCGAAAAATAAGTTGCAATATAAGCCAGGCCTATTTATCACAGACAGTTGTTGAATATAATGATAATCGAACAACACGTACCTGCCCTGATATTGGATCATTGAATGAAGAGTTTGTAAATATTTCAATATACCTAGGCCTGTTTATTCTAATTTTTACTTGCAAAATAAATGCATAAGTGCAAGTTATACATGTTAATTTGTACTCTGCATATCAAACACAAACATGTTTGTTTTAATCGAAATAAGTATCGTACGATTCGCCACGTGAACGCGCCTTGTTTTGATTGCAAACAGCTGCCAGCTGGCAGCGAAGTGTCGACATTTTCATATGATGCATGGCTTGCAAAACTTCGATAGTGAAAAATGAATCTCAACTATCGTTTGAGAAATTATAAAGGTATGTTTTAATATTGGATATGTCTTGTTGACTTTTTCTTTTCAAAATAATTGCACTTTTCAGTCTAACTCGAGATTTCTCTGACTCTAACCTTGATGTTTATATTGTGACGTGCGTCACGATATAAAAGGGGGATTAGGATCAGAGGAAGCTCAGATTATTTTCAGTCAACTGTATTTACACTTGTATGTTTTGCACATCGCTGTTTGGAATTTTTATTTGTTATTTTGCTATATATATATGTTTGTCTTATTTTGTATTAAACTACACACCATACACTGTAAAACAGTGCTTTTGAAACTGGGGTGGGGGTCCCAAGGTACACAAGTGTAGAATGCTGTAATTAGTGTAGTTTATCTTTCATACATTTTTTTTCATTTTTAAGTAAATTTTACATGCATATCACCTCAGCATTGTATGTAAACAATTTTAAATAAAGACACATATGTCACCGGGTTGACAAGTGTGTGACTGTCACTCAATATGTCGGGTCTCAATAGCTCAGTGGTTAGGGCGCTGGCACGGTACGCCAGAGGCCCTGGGTTCGAGTCCCGACTGAGACTTGACTTTTCACCACCTGTGACATTTGGCGCCCAACGTACAAAACCCACTGTCATTCCCCAGGCATATGCTTCACAGCATTTTCTGTACTCTGAGAATTCGGGGACCAATTTCTGAAAGAGGCGGAGTATGTCACCGGGTTAACAGGTGTGTGACTGTCAGTCAATATATCGGGTCTCAATAGCTCAGTGGTTAGAGCGCTGGCACGGTACGCCAGAGGCCCTGGGTTCCCAACGTGTGCGCCATTTGTAGTCCAGGTCGGTAGAAACATATAACTGACACAGTCATACAGGGTTTGACTATACGTTTTATACTGTCAAATAATAAATATACAAAAAATATACAAAAAAAGAGCACTGTCAGGTAATCAGCTACATAGAGTTAATATACAAGTTTATTCCATTCAAGGGTGTAGCGCCAAATGTGCGGGCAACTGTGGTTTTAGCGGGAAAGTATGTTGTTAGAAATAGAAATCATCTACAGGTAAACTGGTCAAACAGGTATTTGGTCCGTCAAGGCACACCATGTAAACATAAACATTCACACATGGACAGGACACCATACGATAAACAAACGCACACATACACACAACTAATTAAAACAATGAATCAATAACATTTACAAATATATGTGGATTTTAATCACTCTCTCTCTCTCTCTCTCTCTCTCTCTCTCTCTCGCTCAATCTCTCCTCTCTCTTTCGTGCTTTCAATCTTGGCAAAGCGTCAGAGAGCAACTTAATTTTGTAACCGAAATATATCTGTCTAGTAGAAAAAAAAAATATCAGCAGTGCATTGAATTTTTAAATAAGAGTATAATTATCAATCCCTCATTTTTTCTTTGTGCAGCCGAATAACAAAGCTTTGTAAAATAGTTCATGAATTGGTATGCGCATTTTGCATAGTATTGATTTTAAAACATGTAATTGATAATAAAACTAAAAAACTCTTCGCTAAATTTATTCGCAAAAAAAACCAGTAGAATTTACAAAACGTGGTATAAGCAGAAGCTTATAATTTGACGCTGTTTTGATGGGTGATATCCATTTGTAGTTTTCGAATTGAAATAGACTGTCACAGTGACAGTCGCACTAAGAGTAAAGCAAACTCTCTCTTTGTGTCTCTGTCTCCTCTCTCTTTCCTCCCTTTCTCTCTCTCTCTTTCAATTTGAAATGTGTCTATACACAAGAAATTTTTTTTAATGTTATGATATTATGACTTGATATGAAAATTTTTGTTTTGTTACTGCTTAAATTTTAATGTTATGTATTGGGATATGTGTCTTACTTATTACACTGCATTGTCAGTGTATTTTTTCCAGAAATGTTATGTTAATGTAAACAAAGCAATTTTTAGTATGTTAACACAGCTTATTGATTTTTTTTAAATTTCAGCCCAAAACGGACTCTTGTTACCACATGGCGGCCACATGGCTTTTACCTGTTGATATTGTCACCTCTACCCACATGCATATTCCTTGTGACTTTTTACCGGTAATTCAAATTAAATCGGATAATGCATGAACAATTATGGAACTTTAAGAAAGCATCATGCCTTGTTGTGGTTTGTGTTTGATAAAAAATTATGACAAACAAAATTAAAGCTGAACACCGCTCGTAAAAAGGCACCGTCACACAGGTACCTGGTATATAAACCCTTCGATTTCGTAAAACCCGATTGCACACCTGAAACTCGTGGCCGACATGTAGAATTCCTTTCGTCGTCTTTGGATTTTATGCATTTATTTCTTAAACTATTTGCATATTCTTTTTGTAAATAATGAATTGACCAATTTATTTGATGTTAGTATTCTCTTATCTTGAAAAAAAGTGCGTAAAAATTGATAATTTCATCGCGACCGAGTAACACGGCTAGGCAAGACGTAACATCCACACAGGTGAGACCTCTAGAGTGAAGTGCTTTGAACTGTTTAGAGGTCTGCCCCTTATATAAGGGTTGTAGGGACAGCAGTGATGAAAGAGAAATATAGCAGACATTGCCTATTTACGAGCGGTGTTCAGCTTTAAGGCTGTTTAATGAAATTGACAATTGTAAGTTGTGAAAATCTGTTTATCAATAAAAGTATGCAATTATGTTTCATTTATTTTGTATTTTATAATAATATTTAGTTGTGTTTACATAATTTTTTCAATTGTTACCATTAAGATTACATGTAGGATATATAAATGTACATTTGACCTTGAAATAACTTCTGCTATGATAATTACTTTAGAAAAAAACCAAGAAACAGCATATTTTTACTTTTTTAATGTATAAATGCATAAAAATGTAGGAAAACATGTAAAATTTGAACCTTTTTCATAGAATTCTCCTCCGTCTCCAGCTATCCAGGTGTGTTTGAATTTAATTTTAATTTGAGGCAGATGTCTAACTTGTAGGTCTTATTGTTTTACATGTAGCATGGTTAAAAGGAGAATAGAAACCAGAATAGATTAGATATTCACTAAATATGATTGTTGGCTTACTTTTTTTCATGGAAACAAGAAATCACATGCAGGAAAGCATGTCTATTTGTTAATTCAAATGCTACAAATCATTCAATAAACAAAAAAAAATCATATGTTAGTATCATTGATGATTGATTTTAAATATGTGTGAAAAATGACTCAAAGAAATTGCCACAAGTTTCATGAAATTAGGTAAAAGATTTCAAACCCTGACTTTTTATGAAAATCAAAAGATGGGGGGGTAAGGTATACAAGTAATGGCATTTCTAAGTGATGTGCTGCTTTTATCATGATAATATCATGTAGATGTATGTTGTATTGAAAAAGGTTTCTTATTAAGGGAGGTTGAACAACAATTGACCTCTAAAAGGTCAGGTAAAGATGTTTTACTATGGAGAACCCTATGAATCTGTGTTGAAAAGAGGAAAGTGGAAATGGTGGGTTCACTTAAATGCCCATATTTTTATTAAACCTCAATGAAATTGGCAATTTGTGGTATACTTTTTCTCAGAATTTCATAAGCTTTCTAAGTCTAAGACAAAATGTCTTTTTATAAAGTGTTAGTGTACTAAGTAAAAGGTGGCACAGGAAAGTTTCGGATAAAGTACCCGTTAATATATTTGTAAAATTGATAGTTGCTGTATTTCAAGGCTTATGAGTGTTGTTAAGATTCATGAAATGAATTTTGATGATTATCATTAGTTAGAGGGATGTCTCTTGTTGGAATTATTATGCAATATGAAGGCTTCTAATGTTAAGTACATGAGAAGCAGAAGTAAATTGTGAAACTTGCGGCTATGACTGTTGTGTTGACTTTACACAGTGAAATTGCAGGTTACAAATGGAGGTTATATAACTCAAAATGTTAGTGGATGGGACATTATTTATTAAGGATGGTAGCAAGTTTATTGTCCCCCAAGACAGGAACTATTTCACGAAGCCGAGTGAAATAGTTGCTCTCGAGGGGGGGGGGGGGGGATAAACTTGCTATCGTCCGAATAGTCAGTAAATAGGTTTTTTATTTCACCGAAGAAACCTTCAATTATCAGTGATGCAGAATTTTTTTATGATAAACAAATTGGAATTATCGAACTTCGGATTTAATGCAGCGATTAGATTACGTCAGAGGTGTTCCAGTTTAAAAAGAAGCGAAATCGAATGCTGCCGATGAATGGTTTTGATGACTATTCACCATGGGCAGATAACACAGAAACTATTTCGCGGTTAGATAGAAAAGCATGTTTATGCGGGCACCCTAAAGTGATCAGTTTGTGTGTCTGTACGTCCATCTGAGATCACTTGCCCGAAGCAAAGCTACTCTCCCCTTGGCCCAATCTGGCTCATACCTCATCCACAGTGTGCCTTTGGGTAAAAGGCGTGCAGTGACCTTTAACCATCTTTCTAGGTATAAGGTTAAGGTCATAGCAGAATTATATATAAAATCCTTGTCTGGGGCATATCTTTTCTCCCTTTGGTCCAGTCTGGCTAATACATCACTTACAAAGTGTCTATGGTTAAACGATGTGCAGTGACCTTGAATGAATTTTGTAAGTAAAGGGTCTAGGTCATATAGGATCACGCAAAAATCCTTTTTTCAGAGCATTTATACTTTCCACTAAACCCAATTTGGCTCAGACTTCACATAAACAGAGCTTTTGAGTAAAGGGTGCGTATTGACCTTGAATCAATTTTCAAGGTCAACTGTGAAGGTCATAGCAGAATTATATTTAAAAAATCCTTGTCTGGAGTATATCTTCTCTCCCTTTGCTCCAATCTGGCTCATACTTCACCCACATGATGACTTTGATCAAGGAATATGCAATGACCTCGAATGATATTTGTAGATCAAGTCTCAAGGTCATATGAGAACACACAAAAATCCTTATTTCAAGAGCATATATATACATTTATTTTAGCCCCTATTCTGCTAATACTTTACCAAAACAGAGCTTTTTGGTTAATGGCATGCAGTGACCTTGAACCAAGTCAATGTGAAGGTCATAGCAGATCTCTTTTAAATCAGTTTTAGACTGTAGATTATTTCCCAGTGGTTTAATCTTGTTCAGATTGAACAAAAATGTCTGTATGTTAGGGGTAATGAGATTGAATTAGAAGTTCTATGCCAGCTGGAAAAATTTCTAAGTTGTAGGTCAAGGCGAAAGCAAAATCCTATGAAATAATTTAAGCGGTGCCTTTTGAAATGGTCACAATCTCAATGTTGTCTAGTTCATAGTAATTTTACATATCATATTCACAGAAGTATAATAAAGTAAACTTTACATCAGTAAGTTACTGACATTTGATGATGCAACAAGTACACACTACGGAATTCGAAGGTCAACCCTTTGAAAAGCGCTTAAGAGGAAAAGTTGCTTAGAATAATGTTTTGAACATAATGCTACCTTCAAGTTTTTTGTTGGTTGCCCCGTTAAGGAGTTTAAGTGTCGGCCCCTAAAACACAGTCGTTCAAATATAACTTGAACGGTCAACAATTCTTGAACACTTGGTGAACAAAATATGTTTATATTTACAATACCTTTTATTTGATATCAAAATAGGGGGATGGCCCCTCAAATTAGGGCCCAAAAGGGCTCTTAAGTCTTGTTATTATAACTCTCTACTGAACAATAATTTGTTATTTATTATAGAAGCAAAAATGTTCATTGTACAGCTGTTTATCTATACAGTACCATACCTAAGTCATATGTTACGTAATTAGGGGTTTCAAGGGGCCAGAAGTCCAAACCTCTGATCATTAATATCTAAAAAAACAAATTAATATCTAAAAAAGGAGAAATATTTTGAAAAGCATTGTAGAAGAAAAGTTGCTCAAAATAACGTTCTCAACAAAATGATACATAACAAATTTTTGTTGGTGGCCCCAGTAAGGAGTTTAAGGGTCGGCCCCTAAAACACATTTTGTTCAGATATCATTTGAACGGTCAACAATTCTGAACACTTGCAGAACGGTTTGTTATTGTCATTTTTTCATTATATTTGCGAGACCCTTTGTTTGATATCAAGAAAAAGGGGCTAATCCCTCAAATCCGGGGCCAGAAGGACTTCAAAATTGTTTGTGATAACATTTTTTTGAGCGATAATTTATTATTAATGATTAGAGCAAAAAATAAGACCTTATTAAGCTTAATTTTAAGCTGAAATCCGTTTATAATTTTGATGATGCATTACAGATATATTAGGGTTTTAAAATTGATTTTTCCGGAAATTTTAATTACACATTCTTGGTTAAAAATAGAGTGTTATGTTCAAAGTTAAATAAACTCGTACCGAAAAACATTCGAAAATTGTTAAATCGTGCTTAACCACATTCAGATTTGTTTTTGCTAGGTCGTTCTTAAAATTAATAAGGTTTTCGTTAATTCCTACTTAGAATCATTCGGATTTTGTTAACTCGTACCAAGAATAATTCGATTTGTTTTCTTCTTCTTTTGGTTTCTAATGATTATTGGTATAAGAATTCTGCTTCTTAGGAGAACTTCTAGCTTTACATTCGAAATTAACAGAAGACCCACTCGTTGCTTTGCAACGAGCTTTGCTCTAGTTGTTCTTTTTATTCTCGTGGTCAACACAAAGTCTGAGTTAACAGGTTAACGAACCTTGTGAAACGCTTGGGTGTAAGACATACACCAGTGAAACACACAGCTTGGCCGTGTTGCACGTTACACATGTAAACTATACGAAAATTATCATATTTCATCTCAAATACAAAAGTATTATCGGAAGGTCTTAGTCAGTGTTTGAAATTAAAAAATAGATACGGAGCATGACTCTACCTGTTAACGGCTATATTTGGGTTTAGATTAATATATCCTTAAATATCAACAGTAGGCACTTAACAATTATATATGTAAAACAGCGTTTAAATTAGGAATTTCCTGATACAGACAGTTGACAACAATATTAGGAAGTATGTCTACGATTTATCAAATGCAATTAAACGTCAGAGCAGAGAGGTTTGTTGTAAAAGTTGAATACTAAAATTCTTTGATCAAACATTTTAAGTATTGATTAAATTTAATTTTTCACTTGTTTTAATGAGATACTTTTATAGCATGATATACATATTTAATTATTCTTTACGCAAAATGACATTCTTTTTTTTCACTTGAGACAAGACGTTCATTTTGCAATTGGGACTAAGTGGGTACATAATACATATATAAATGATATAAACATTTTTTTTCTTGATTCATAACCTATAAAGTCAACATTTGCATGAAATTATGCATAATAGCTGGTTATGATCAATATTTAAATCGTCTTTATTCCTTGAAAAGGGAGTGTCACTTAAAGGCGGGCGTTTCGATGACAAAGAATTCACTATTTATTATATTTTAAATGTGTTTCCAAGTATCAAATGACTAACTATTGAATAGTCAGTTGATTAATCGATGCACACAAACAATTAAACTAATAATAAAAGGGCATTTACTTAGCCGAGTTCGTTTTTTTTATTTTTAGATAGTACAAAACAGATAAGCTAATTTTATCCTATCATTCAATTTTTTAACTGAAAATTTAATAATTTGTTCTTTTGAATAAAATCTATAACTATTTAAAATTTGAAAAATAATCCGACCTGGCAATCTTTGCCTACATCGCCCCAAACCTACCAATTGAACCTCCTTTGAGTGGACAGTAAACTAAAATAGTGCTCGTTATTATTTGCTGTGCCAATAAGTTACTTTACAAGATATCACAAATGTATATGCGGCCTTTTATACAGGAGATCTTTTTGTTACTTAAAGACACTGAAATAAATTATTACTGCCAATTAAAGGTAACTTCTAATCTAATATATTGTATCACTAGCGCTCGTGAATTCTCTTTTAAGACGATAATTTGCATCACTTATCAGTCTCTAAAAAGAAATTGTATAATTCAAATTTAATTAAAATTTAACAGTACGATTGCCATGACCCTGTTATTAAAATATATCAAAATAATGAAAATTTGACAATTTGTTTTAGATAAATTGAGGTTTTAGTATATTTGACGGATGTAAAAATTAATAAAAATCCTAGATGACGTCATCATATTTGAACTTTGATCTTTTGATATGACCTAGATATTTATTGGGTATAAATTCTAAACAATAGGGATAGTTGTGACCAAATTTAAGGTCTTTATAATGAAAGAAACACAAGTTACACATTTTGCAATGATAGAAGGATAAATTGCACAAAAATCACGCGAATTCAATTCATATGTAGGTTTCGAAATTACCAAAAGCCTCTGTACCTCATTTTTTATGCTATGAGTGATTGATGGGTATGATTTACATTATTTCCTAAAGATAGTTGATTGAAATTAATTTTTACATAATATTAGGCCATTATTTTGCCTTTTGAATAAATATTTCAAAATATTGATTTCACGGGTGTTTCGTACTACCTTAAAATAGCCAAAAAAAGCTAAACGTATGTCTTAAAACAGGCTCAGAAAGCCATTTTTGAATTCAGTTTATTCAAACTTTACTCGTCATGTGAAACTTTGATACATTTATGTAATCAATTTGTCCTAATTATCATATTGCATATCATATTTTTATCATATATATACATCTTCTTCTACAGACTTCCCTGTTCATAGTACGCATCAACTCATATCATATAATTACTAGTATTTTAGAATGTTTGGTGTCGCAACACTCTAACTATATATTTTTTCTGTCTCTCTATCTTTCTCTTTTTCTCTATTTTTCTTTCTTTCTCAAATTATAACATATAGTTGGCTTTTTATGCAAAAATTAAAATAAAGGTTGTGTTACTAGTTGTAACAATCAGTCTTAATAACACAACAACAAACGTAAGACTCCCAAAGCGCATTAACCCTACTTGTATCTTACTAGTACCACAATTAATTTGTATATAAGATGTTTCCCATTGATCAATATTTATTTCACGTGTTTTCTAGAAACTTAAAAGAATGAGATTTACATCCCTGGTATTGATATGTATGATGGAGTTTTTGGTTTTACACTCAAGTAAGTTTTCACATATCTAAGAATTCAAAAAAACGATTTGTGTTCTATTGGCACTTTTGAATTTGTTTGAATTTTTTGGAGTTAATTTTAATTAACTCTCCTATGCACTTACTCTGAAGAAAAACAGTGTTTGGACCTACATGCAATCAAAAATCATGAAAAATCATCACCTATGACAAAATATTGTACTTGAAAATAATCATTTTAATCATCTTTCGATGTTTTGCATTAAGAAGCAATGTTTTTTACGAAAATTGTTTATGAATACCTTGGAAAAATTAAGATTAAAAATGTATGAACAATTTAGATAGCTTGTTGTAGTCTACGAGGGTCAATCAAAAAATACGAAGACAATGTGGCTGTTTATCATATATTTTTCATTAAAGTCATCACTAACAGATTAATTTATGCAACAATACTTATTTTATTAATATACGAAGTTTCATTCCATTTGATGAAAAGGTATTTTTGTTACCTGATTTTAAAATCAATATGTTTTGCCACCACGGCGCAGGGTAACGTTGAAAACATGACGTATATGTTCCTTTTCAGAATTCACTTAGCTGGTTCTCCGATACTAAAAACAATTTAAAAATACTGCTTCGTTCTCATTGATTACGAAAGTGCTTATACAGTGTAGGATTTTAGAATCAAGGTCATGCTTTTCAATCCAAATAACGAAACGGAACTGGCGTAGACTCTTTTAAAATCCTTTAACTACAAAACCAGTGTTATTTCTTGGATACATATACTATCCAGCATAAGAAAATATTTCGATTAATCATACACAATGGATCATAGAGATCGATGGCGTTAAATACATTTTTAGACACACAACACGATCTCTTTGGGACTTTACGTATATAATTCGAAGTTTTTGGAAAGGCCAGAGAATCTATATTATTAAAAAAATGACTTAATAATTCAAACAAAACTAAGTAACTATTTTCAGAACGAAAATACTTATGATTATCGGTGATTTAAAAGCCTATAGTTTTTGGGATTGACATTATCATATTATTAAGCACAATGTATTCTTTTGCATTCTTTTGTTTAAAAAAACATTTGTTGGTGTATTGAAAACTCTGTAATGTCCAAAAGCCTTGGTCAATGTCAAAAAATGTCCTGAAAGTATGTACACTTTAGGTAATTACTTTTTTTTACGTATGAACGTTGCATAAACAAAGTACTAGAGTTTTCTTTGGATTTTATCATTTTCATATACTCATACCATTTTATGCATGTCTATTTAAATAACTCTAATTCTCATTACTCTAAATACAGTATATATGAAAGGTTTTGGCAAAAATGTTTTATATATATATATATATATATATATATATATATATGTTTTCTTGTTGTTTGATTAAGTTTGTCTATATGCATTTGTTTCTGCATTCTAATTTTGTAATGTTCCAAAACGGGATCTTTGTCATACCGGTTTCATATAATACCGGTATTTTAGTACTATGAAATTAGATTTCACTGAATCAAAATATAAATGTTGGATCCGGATTTAAAATATGCCATATTCTAAAGCCGGGTTTGACTATATAAAATATTACATGTAAATCCTTATGCAAAATATGACACCCCCCTTCCCCAATTTTCTTTTGCTATTGAAAAGGGGGTTTACAATATCATGACATCAAATTAATGAACCTACCTATTATTCTCAGTTCCAGTTAGAAAAGGGTTTCGAAATATTTTGGCCGCAAAATATGCCCCCCCCCTTTTGTTTACATTACAATTGGATACGGGATTCAAAATGTCATGGCTGCAAAGTATTGAATTCCCTATAATTTTCTTTTGCCATTGGAAAGGGGGCTCAAAATATTTTGGCCGCGATATTTTGAACCACTCTCTTATTTTTAGTCTCCAATGAAAAGGGGGGGGGGGGTCAAAATATCATGGCCGTAAAAAATCGCAACTATCCTATTTCCAATGATATTTCATATTTTGAACCTCCTAACAAATTACCTTGTATGCATTTCTCACTGGATGTCTGTTATAAATGTACGTTAATTTGACCTTTGCCTTATTTACCTTTTTAGCATTTGTGTCGATGGGATAGCGTTATAGCCATTTCTCACAAATAATTTCTAAATACAAATACATGTAAAAAAAAAAAAAAAATCATTGAGACAAAAGCCTTATTGACATTTAGGTACTTATAACAAATGTAAAAATTCCTTTGGGCATAAAAATATCCTGCATTTTTATTGTTTGTATACTAAACAAAATTCATTAATTAAATTATTCCATATGATTTTGAATGCATTTAATTCTAAGCCAATCACTTTATCTGTACAGTTGAAAATATCCGTTGTTTGAACCAGAATATTCAGATAAATGTACTTATCTGAAATGAACTTTAACATAGACTTTTGCTTCACCAAAAAAAAAAAGAAATTAAAAGAATTCTGAACATACTATTAAAATAAAAGTCTTCAAATTACATAATTAGATGACAGATATAAATTATAACGTTGGTGCATTGCAGTATTAATTTTTTTTTATATTGATTTTTTTTTTTTGGACACACCGTTATACCTAACTATTTCAAAATCCTTGGAAAAAAACGACCGTTATTTAAAAAATATCATAGACCACAAGGGCTAGAAAAAGATGAATATACAATGTACAATGTAATATAAATATAATTGACAAAGCAATTATACAAACTGTATATAAGGAACAAGTCATGAATTAAGAGTGATTTTTTTCTTGCTCCGCATGCTTGGATCAGAACGATACTACAATTTATAGATACTATGTTAATGCACATTAGAAATGAGTTTAATCTTGGTGCACGGTTGCGGAGGTACTTTAATTTTAGCGATATATCATAAAAGAAATGAAAAATGTATAGATGTTTTGGGTCTTATTACCTCAATACTATGTCATTAATATGACGTCTTAAATACGGCATTTTCCAAAGTTTGACTGTCTATGAAAATATCGAATAGTAAATAGCAAAAAAAAAACAACAAACAAACAAACCACAGGTTCATGTTTGTCTCTATACTTGGTTCTAAAATACTGAAATTAGCCCTGAGATCTAAGTTTTTTTTAGCTCACCTGAGCTGAAAGCTCAAGTGAGCTTTTTTGATCAAAATTTGTCCGTTATCTGTCGTCGTTGGCGTTGGCGTTGTCGTTGTCGTTGGCGTTGTAAACCTTTCACATTTTCATCTTCTTCTCCAGAACTACTGGGCAGATTTCAACCAAACTTGGCACAAAGCATCACTGGGTGAAGGGGATTCAAGTTTGTTCAAATGAAGGGCCACACCCTCTTTAAAGGGGAGATAATTTAGAATTATTGAAATTTGTAGGTATTTTTCAAAAATCTTCTTCTCAAAAACTATTAGGCCAGAAAGGCTGTAACTTGTATGGAAGCATCCTCAGGTAGTGTAGATTCAAGTTTGTTCAAATGATAGTCCCCGGGGGTAGGGTGGGGCCACAATAGGGGGATGAATTTTTACATAAGAATAAATAGAGAAAATCTTTAAAAATCGTCTTCTCAAAAACTATTAGGCCAGAAAAGCTCAAATTGTAGTGGAAGCATCCTCAGATAGTGTAGATTCAAGTTTGTTTAAATTGTGGTCCCCGGGGGGGGGGGGGGGGTGGGGCCACAATGGGGTGATGAAGTTTTACAAAGGAATATATAGAGATCATCTTTAAAAATCTTCTTCTCAAAAACTATTTGGCAAGAAATGCTCCAATTTGAGCGGAAGCATCCTCATATAGTGTGGATTCAAGTTTGTTTAAATCATGGTCCCCGGGGGTAGGGTGGGGCCACAATTGGGGAATAATTTTTACATTGGAATATATAGAGAAAATCTTTAAAAATCTTCTTCTCAAAAACTATTAGGCCAGGACAGCTCAAATTGGAGTGGAAGCATCCTCAGATAGTGTAGATTCAATTTTGGTTAAATCATGGTCCCCGAGGTTAGGGTGGGACCACAATTGGGGAATAATTTTTTCATAGGAATATATAGAGAAAATCTTAAAAAATCTTCTTCTTAAAAAC
>WFKH01011925.1:8107880-8119633 GCA_016163765.1 Magallana hongkongensis | reverse complement strand
TAGTGTAGATTCAAGTTTGTTTAAATCATGGTTCCCATGGGTAGGGTAGGCCACAATGGGGGATGAATTTTTACATAGGAATATATAGATAAAATCTTTCAAAATATATTCTTGGAAAGTTTTCAGTCCAAAAAGCAGTAACTCGTGTATATTAAAAACGAAACTCGCAATGATACAGAAACAGGTTGGTTTATTGTAAACCATTTGGAAAATTCAATGTTAACAGGTGATGTACATAACTGCGATTAGAAAAAGGGTGTATTCAAACTAATCCAAAAGTCAGAATGCATTTATAGTTCAGATGAACTTATTATGTTGATATTACTTGAAATCAATTATTCATTTACATTGCATTCATTTTTGTAATTCCATTATTATAAGTTTTTTTGGCGGTTTTCAAGTAAAAAAAGATATTTAAGGCCCATGTTCTTTTAATTAATCATTGAATGCGCGGTGGTCAATTTATCTTCACAACCTGTTATAGGACCAACAATGTACAAGAAATAAGCTTTCAATCCTAATATTTATATTTATATTGGTGTTTTTTTATATGAAGTATTTTTGCATTGTCGCTTTAAAGCCATTATATGTACGCTTTTTTGTCATTCAGTGATATGAATAATAGTTGGAACAGCTATTTAACATGACATATAGTGCGTTTCCGTGGCAAAACAGTATCAGAAACTTTGCGCATAGAAAACTCTTTATTGAGATAGGATGTCTATTACTTACATGTACCGGTTATTTTTCAAAAGTACATATCATATTGGTTATGTAAGATTGAACCTTTCATTTATTCTTACAATAATAAATCTTTTTAAAACACGCATTGACGTTCACTTATACGCCGTGATCAGGTTTGACGTGTGTAATTTAAAATTGAACGTCACAGATTTACATTGCTAACAAAAGGGGAAATAAATATTGTTACTTTTTGGGGGAATCTACTAAGATAGTTTTACTTCGTTCTCGCACTAGCTGTCTGGATGCAAAATTTACTTTTTGTTGGAATAAGATGTCAGCCATTTCAAAGACGTCACAATTGCGGGTTTCAATCTTGGTTCAGTTAATGATTGATTCTAGACTTTGTTGTAAATATATTCCGTTTTCTATACATAGACATAATTGTTTATCAATTGGAATAAATTGTTGAATTCTGAATCCTTAGGTTTTTGTTTCATTTATTTTCTTTTTTATTATTCTGCACAATAAAAAAAAGATTTTTCTTCGCAAACCATAAATATAAAAGATAAATGTTAAAACTAGTAGACTAATTATTTATAAACAATTGAAGGTAGTTCAACCTTACAGATTTTTATATGTTTCAATAAGCAATATCGTGTCAATGGATTTGAAAAAAAAATATCCTATAGTAGTACAAGAAAAAGTATTATCAAAAAATTATATCTAGCTTGAGATTTTGATTTGACTTTGCTTTTCGACCATTGTGTCAACTTGGTCGGCAAGGAAGGAGCGTTGATCTCGAATGGTCTACAACGTATGATTAAAACGCTCTTAAAGTTTTGGAAGAACTTACGTAAGAATAGATATTTACAATTGCAAATGTGTTCCCTTATATAAAACTCTCTGGACAATTGGTTGTTATTCCTGCATATTATCAGATTGGGTCAAGAGGTCAAAGTAGCGCATTAAAAATATGGGTCACTACTTTTTCTATCTACTAAAACTAACCGACTTACGTTAAAACACACCTAGTATCGTAATGAAAGCACAACTATTAAGGCATAAAGATAAGTTACGTTAAAACATATGTATATTTAGAAATACGAACTTTCCTTTTTTCACAATATAACATCGATTACGAGGATAAATGATCATGGCTTAGCGTGTTAGGAATCACGCAAGATCATGTTTATTGGTCGTCATTGTAACAAAGCATCACTGAAAATTGCATTCCCAATTTGTCAAAGAAGTAAAATCTCAGTTATAGTTCATGTCTGGCTTTTCTAACAAATCACGATTAAAATCGCAAAACACAATATCGCCGACCTTTTGTGTAGGCCTATAACGTTAGTCCATTCACAATGTCAAATTGAACTCCCTCTGCTTCTCTTTCCGTTTCGTTTCGTTTCGTGAACAAATTAAAATATCTCGTCTCTAAAATGTCCGATGAAAATAATTATGCTCTTGAATATGTCTGCAATACGATTTCTTGTAACTCTATTTTCAATCGCTTTAAATTCAACTGCTGTGTGACTTTAACTTCAACAAAAGTAGTAATATTCCGCCGAGCTTCAATCGTTATGTTCAACTGTGCGGGTGAATTTTCTTTACTTTGTCACATAATTATAATAAAACTGTTGCCTTTCAAAAGTAGTGTATATATATTCATTATGTTAATCCAATTCTTGCAACATTGTTGACCTATTTTTTGTTACGTCATGATAATAGAAAAAAGGGTTTTCTACTAGTACTGTTACTGTCACTTGCAACAAATATAAATATAAGAAATAAGTTATCAATTGTTTATGTATATCGGGATATAAATACGGGTTGGCATGTGATCAAATTTTCCATAAAGCCCTTGGACAGATTGTGGACCGCTCTTTTTCCTCTTATCCAATGGTTTCGAGCCTAATTTAGTGTTTCACTACTTAAAACTTCAATTTCATTTTTATTTTTACAATCTAATTTGATGTTATGTTGTCAAATATTGACAGGGGTTGAGGGAAACATTGATTATATAAGTTCCCAATGGACAAAATATTGCTAAACGGGAAGCAAATGTGAACATTTTTTTGGAAGGCCGCTATTTTTTTTGATGTGCCAGTTAATTGAAGCATTTGAACGCGTGTAACTGGAGAATCCCATAATTTTATGCGCATTACGTCATAATGTCTGCATGAAAAAATGACAATAACAAACTGTCAACCATCTAAAAAATCTATAAAACGGAATACAAATTCAAAGCAGAGCAACACAGACCTCTAAAAAGATAGAGGTATGATCAGGTGCCTAGGAGGAGTAAGCATCCTCTGCTGACCGGTCACACCCGCTGTGTGCTCTCTGTCGTAATCGGGAAAAAACGGAAAAGTCCGTAGACAATTAGGTAAATAATTATGGTCTAACAATTAATATGAAAAACGTTAGTCAGCATGCGACCCAGTGGAAGATTGTATTTGCTGACAAGGTTGTTGTATCGACCATAGAACTTAAGTTAAAAAAACGTGTAGAATGAAATTTGTTGATAACGAACAGTGTTCAAAATCAAAAGTCCAAGGGAAAAATACAAAACAGGAGCAGGGCAAACACGGACTTCTACAAAAATTAGAGGTAGGATCAGGTGCCATGGAGAAGTAAGCATCCTCTGCTGACCGGATACACCCGCCGTATGCTCTTTGTCGTAATCGGGAAAACGAAAAATCCGTAGACAATGCGGTGATTAATAATGACTTAACAATAAGTATGAAAAACGTCAGTCAGCATATAACCTAGTGGGAGACTGTATTTGCTGACGAGGTCATTGTATTAAAAAGCGATCTGTAAGATCCAACATTGCTTTAAATCAAAGTATAAGATATTTAAATGAATATGTGTAATATGTGATACAATTTTAAAATAAAAAACGTTAATGCACCTGTACCCGATAAATTAATATATATTAAACTAAACTTCTTGCCAATTTAATATTGCTTGTTAACTCGAAAATGAAAAGTTTTCTACCAGGGTTCGAGTTCTCTAAAAGAGCCCGTATCCTACATGTATTTCATGGCTACGAGTTTTCTAGGGCACGACTTTTGATACGCAAAACAGTATTTTTATCCAATCGCAACTTCTTGGCCCTTTCCAGCAGAGCTCGTATGTATTGCAGGTGGCATTGCCGTATTAAATTTTACTATATATCCCACAAAAATACCCATCTTTAGATACAAGTTATAAATTCAAAATGAACTTCTCAGAGAAATCCAATTGAAATATTTTTAAACAACACTTTGTTTACAATTTATTTACAAAAATACAGGTGCATTCAGCAAGGCATGCGAGTTTGTTTGCGTAGTTACACATGTGCTTGAAAATCAAATCGGACTTTTTCAACCCCACCCCCACCTCCCCCCGAATACCACACATGAAAAATTCAAATGACTTTACATTATTACATAACTTGGATAGTCAGATACTTACACATTGTTTTTTCATTTCATAAAAAGTCAGCCCTGTTGCGGACGGAAACCCCCAAAATTCAAAGAAGATTTGGGAATTAATTTGTTCTGTCATTACATGAGACCTGCATAGGCGTCTATGACAACACTACTTTTCATAAAACTTGTTATAAACACGACACACTTTACGTCTATTGAGATGTGAGCTACGTCTATTGAGATGTGAGCTAGACGTAACATTAAATTCATTGATTAATCATAAAATATACCACAGAGGAGACTGTTTAGGCGACACTTACATTGATGAAAAGCAACTCCAGTTTTTATAATATTCTAACATCAGGTAATGTTAATACATTGGAGATGTTTACGCCCATCTTTGCATGGGGTATTGGAGCAGATGGGTGGAAATATTGTTCGAATACCAAAGCAAAAGCTTATAAGAATAGGTGGCATATCATGCAAGGGAGTTCAGAAATACGATCAGTATTATCTTACTTTTGAAAAAACGTTTTGGCTTTTTTATGGTTTACAAGTTGTACATATGTAATAACAAAAAAGATTATAAAAATTAATAAGCAAATAAACATAAGTAAAAATTAACTATCACCTGATCTTTGGTATTGGCGACAATCTTAATTCACTTTATTTTCTTCACAAAAAGGATGTTCTGTGCAGCTCTGCTACACATTTGCAAAGTGTGTTTAAAACAAACTATAGTCTGTTTCAAGATATTTATGATGCACATTTGGACAATTTTTAATAAAAATACACATACCTGTGAAAGAAGTGCAATTGAAATCGATAAAAGGGAAAATTTCCAAGATATCTTCATTCACACATTATCATTTTTCCCTCGTAAATATTCACAGGTACGAAAACAGATTTCCTACGGAGATTTATAATGGGGAATGTTGACATCTTTTCTCCATTCGGAAGTCACTCGGAATACCCCGCACAATTTTTCAACGTTATCATCCGGGCTTAATCATGGCTGATGCAATGCAACATTCCCGTAAACTTTCTATTTTTAGCCGTGTTTTGAAACCTGACAAGCTAGAGGGGGCGTTTTAAAAGGGAAATCTTGGGCTTTTTTCATACTATTGAACGAACATCGTCTGAATCAAGAGGTATTTATAAATATCGAATAATGTAAGAAAACATGCGGCAAAAATATCTTGGGACAGACTATATCAATATTATTATTAAATTACTACAGTAGTTCTCGATTTTCAGAAATTGATAACACTTCAAATCAATTATGATCTTTTTAAAAATGCTTGAAGGCAGTTTATTAAATTTTGCTGTAATTGTGATAATTTTTTTAACGTCATCAGTATTTTGTTTTCACTATGACAGGTGGGCATGCATTAATCATTTAAAAGATTTATGTAGTCGATAACTAAGGCATATCCAAATTTCATTTCAGATTTTTGAATAAGTGTGTTTTAACAATAACTAACAAATCCCTATTCAAATATCATGCTTTACATATATTTTTATAACATTGGGTATATTTTGAAACCAGTCTTAGAGCTTTTCAGTGCTTTCAGTATTTCAAACAATGGTCATGTCTATAATCTCCCTTGCAGTAGCACGATGGATTGAAATCCTTAATTTGTAATTAATCTGCATGTAACGTTCCTATAGACCATTTGCAGCTTCACGGGAGATTGAAGCAATTGCTATGTAATAAAAATGTTAAAAAGGAATGAAATTGTATACCTTCACATGCGATAGTTTAGAAGATTGGATCTATTGTTTTGTAAACAACCTGACAGCAATTGTCATATACTACAACCTCTGTACCTGCGCCAGGATAAACAACTCAATCACTCTGTTGCCATACTGCCTCAGGGAAATAATTGTAATGGAAAGTCAGATTGTTCACTCAGCTTAATCAATGCAGCTGAACGGAGCCAAGAATAAATGTTCCTCTTGCAAAATCATATATATTCTCGTTTTTTTTGTTTTTATTTTGTGTCTTTCACTTGTTAAGAATTTCATCATTGAAGGTTATACCCTTTTATTTGTATTTGCATTTATTTTTGTAGCAAATAAAGCCCATCAGGTTACTCGTAACTACGTGGATGATAATCCACAATTTCTTTTAATCATTCACTTTAAGGGGCATGGTCACGATTTTGATGAAAAATTGTTTCTCCGATTGTAATGTTTCCAATGCTTCTAATAGTCATTCAACCAAAATTTGAGTGTTAGTCGTTGAGCTATAACTTTCGACAGCAGAATTTACATTACGCTCAAGCAAAATGGAGACGGACTTAAAGTAACCTCATTTGATGAACTCAACATACTTCTCAGGAGGTAAGCATTGTACACAAACTTAAAAACCAAAACTACAAAACCTCATTCAATCCAGCTTATTGTATTTGCACAGTGTGTGCTTATCTGTGTGTTTACCTTTCTCTATTAGTACAAGTATCGTTTTTAGTACATATAGTTCTACAATTTTTTGTATTTTCATAAAAATTTATGTACAGTCCAACTTTCTCTTAAGCTCATATGTATCTCAAACAAGATGCTGTACATGTCAATACTGAATGACCCACAAAGGTACCCTTTAGTACATAGTTTACTTTTTTATTTTTTGCACTTATGTTTTGTGCCTTTTTCCCATTACAAACACTTTCAGCGAATCAGTCGACCCTTTGCACAAATGACAACCACGACTGAATTTCAGCGGCTATTTAGTTTATTTACTATAGTTTTACTTGCATATACGTACACAGTTTTATACCTTTAGCGTATCAAAGGCATAATTATGTTTTGAAAACTTATTGCATGCGACCCCAGCATTCAAATTTCCGAACGTTTTGAAAACCTTTTTTTTTAATGATAGGTAATACTATTGAACAGTATCGAGTCGCTATCGATTTATTGCCACAAAAACAGGGATATATAAAGAAGAATCGTTCACCCAGTGTTTAACCTAATTTGGTAACTACTTAATGAAAGACTACTGTGTAAAATAATTATAAATTATAGTTTTATAAAATCTGTTATTGTTTTAAATATGGTTTTAATATTGTTAAAAACAAACATCTTATAACTTATGACTATCACGATGCACAGAATCGATTATGTATATTATTTTAATTCTGAAAGTGATTTTGACGGACAATTCAATTATATTGCCTATGGAAATTAATACAAAGGAAAATATGCCATTTTAATGTATAAGGAACTACATGGACTGGTACTACAAATAAAATACCTATTATCAATTTATGGCATTAGATTAGTCATAATTACAGGCACCTTGAAGGTTTGAATAGTATTTTGATAAAAAAAATCATTTAATTCTTTTTACATTAATGCAAACTTCAGTTGATTTGAGAACAATAGTCTATTTTTAATTTTTATCTATAAAATGGTTCACTTGCGCAACTTAGATATTGACCAAATTTGCATATCAAATAAACTCAAGTTAAAAGAGAGATACAAAGGTAAGAATGTTTTGTTAAGGAAAGAAAAGTCTTATCTTTGTTTACAAAAATGTTAAGTAAGGAATAATTATTCTTTAACAAAATAACTCTTGACAAACAAGATAAATTGATTTAATTATTTGATTTAAACAATATTTTATTATGTAAAAAAATATTACATAATAG
Organism: Magallana hongkongensis; assembly: GCA_016163765.1. Classification (NCBI taxonomy): domain Eukaryota; kingdom Metazoa; phylum Mollusca; class Bivalvia; order Ostreida; family Ostreidae; genus Magallana; species Magallana hongkongensis. The sequence continues at coordinate 8,111,880 of WFKH01011925.1, read as the reverse complement.
GATTGGGCAGCAGGCAATCTGCCTATTTGAGCCCTCTCCATTAACAGTCAATTTGACAAACATTAATGGTACAATGTAACAATAGAATATAGTTGAGAAAAACAAAGGGAAAATAAGTGGAATTAAGATGCTTGGTACCGGGTATTATTTATGTACAAAATGAAAAATAATTGTAGAAAGCTAGTAGTTCAGCTATTTGAATGACACTGTGAATAATGCATTAAAACTTAAATCTTTTGGTAGCTAATATATAATCATGTACAATCTTAAATATAGCAACATTTTTGTTATAAGGCAAACTACTGTTCCCATATAACAGTAAGTCCAGAGAGATGGGGATATCTAAATGTAAATTACTTATTGACTGTATAAAAACTTGCCTCTGTACATCATAATGTGGACAGACAAAAAAATAATGATAAGCATTTTCAGATACATAACCACACATATCACAAATAGAATTTTCACACAAAAAATGATTAAATAGATTTAATTATCAACAATAAAAAGCAGCATTGGATTGAAACTTAAATTTAACGCATATATAAACAATATTAAGACTCGAGCTTTGCTTACGAAACAAGGAATTTCAAACTCTGTATCTTAAACTTGAAGTTTCAAATTTTGAATAAGCCATTAAATAGCCCTTATCAACCAATAAACATATTAAAATAAGTTGAGCTCAAATTGTGTTGAGGTCCCTTTAAGACAATATCATGTTGTTCCTATCTTTTTTAGGCTCTTGGTGCTTTTGATTGTAAGTAAGACACTATACTATTTTGATCCGTCTGTATTATGTCAAGGTAAGTTAATATATATTATGTGATAACACAAAACATTAAGTATTAATTGTATTAAAGTATCAAAAGACACTTTTAATGTTAAGCAGACACTGTATGTACATAGTACAACCAATTAAAAAACCATATAACAACCATATCAGTATCATTGATGGTGTAACATCGTCACACTAGCATGTACTTTAAAATCTATAAATTTATACGAAAGCAACATGTATTACGGTGTGACCATTAGGCGAGCACAGAAGGTATTTTACTAAATATAAGTCGTAGACATGTGCCCCTCCTTTTCAGCTCACCTGAACTATAGGTTAATAGAGGAAATTATCAAAATTTGCTATATATGACGTTGGTATTTTAAACATCTTCTTGTCAAGAACCATTGCACTAGAGTTTCCAATATTTACATCAAAGCTTCTTTATATTGGGAAGAGTTTTAATTGTAAAAACCATGATCACCGTACTGGACATATATTGGGGACCCAGAAGGGGTTCAGGGTTCAACATAGAAATATTATTTTGTAGGGAAATAAGTCTAAAATCTCTTAAGAACAGCAATGTTATTACTACGCAAGCATCACCAGAGAGTGCAGATTCAAACTTGTTCACACTTAGACCCCAAGGCTAATACTAGGGCCCTAGGATAGATTCAAGCGCAATTTCAATGGTACGTCTTACAAAAAAAAAAAGAACGACTGGAGGCTAGATATAGCTCTCTTGTTTCTCACAGAAGTGTGTGCGACACTCAAAACGAGTCGACAAACTTTACAAACCGTACATTCCGAGAGAAAGGTCAACCATTTTGGCATAGCACAATGGTAGCTAGAGGGAATGTAAGGATGATGCGTATCAACACAAATTGCAATACAATACTCATTCACACCCCTGATATTGACTTGCATTGAGTCAATGTGTGAATGTTATTGAATTTTGCGTTATTATATTTTATGTCGAAATCAACGCAACGTTACATTTTGGGTTTTTAAAACATTTTGCGTTGGTGCAATACTTAAAACATTTTTTGACAAATCTGCAGGTCCTTTTTTCACACGCGCTTGTTCTAAGAGCTCGTTTTGCTTGCCATTGCTTCACGCTGGACTTTGGACTCACGCGAGAACTCATGGGGTCCGGTAATTAGGCTTGGAACAACTCGATTGGATAACACCACACCAATTGTAAGAAGTGAATCTCAAGAGAACAGAGAGCCACACATTGAAGATTTGTTACGCATCAGAAACATAACTCGGTAAGTTACTCAAATAAGGCTTCTTTCTACAGTTAGGACTGACTATAACGATGTCACTGGTGTCCAGTTTTATCAATGGTCGAGCTAAGTCTGCAATTTTGAATGAAAACAAAACTATGTTATTATAACTTGAAAAATCTTGATAATCTTTAGAGCTCAAATTAAGTGAGTCTGGGATTAAAAATTGCATCAGCTGTTAAATTAATAAATATGCACAAGAACTGTTCCAAAAGGTTTACATGTAACCCATTCCACAGTATTTATTATTAAAATGAATGTTTTCCAACAATTTAAATATCACAGATGTATTAGTCTAAAGCATCCGACAAATTTAAATATTTGCGCACACATTACGCTTCGCACTACTTTACTGACTATGCAGTGACATTTTTATGTAAATCTTAAATTAATAGTGTTTGTTTTAACCACGGAACATTTAACTAGAGATTTTAACATTTATAGACTTTTAACATTGTTCTTTATCACCACATGTCATATTTTACTTTACAGAGGTAAAAATTAGGTTAGAAAGAACACTACGCCTACTGAAGTAGTGTTAATTCGTTACTTGCTATTTTGGAAACCAACAAAACAGGACAATTTATCATATTTAATGCATGTTGTACTTTAGACATAACATAAAAACTATTCATGCTGACAACTGATATCACATGCCGATCATTCCCTTACAAATTACATAATTTCGGGTGAAACTGATTGTATTTTTTTTTTCTTCAGTCAAGCGCATCGTTCTGATTACTCCATTGTCGGTTCCCTTTACATAGATAACAACGGGGAAAAAGAAAACCCGGTGATATTTTAAACTTTCATAAGTTTTATAAAGCGAATTTCTAATGTTCACCAAACGGCTCTAAATATTCGAAAACAAATCAATAAAATCAATATTTGAATATGAAGCAAATACCTTTTTTACACCCTTTCTCCATTTCCATACAATTTGATATTCACAGGAAAATGGAGCATGTGGTGGAACACCTACGGAACATTTTGTCTCACTTCTTGAATCAAACCTATCAACCATGCCAGGATTCCCAAGTTTTCCATCATCGGAATTACCATTGCCAAATTCCAGTGATATAAGTACTGAATTAAACAACAGGTTAATTCTAAATAAATATTTTTACAATCAATTTGTATCTGCAAAACAGAAAACATTTTGTACGTTATCAACTTTCAGTCATGTTTTTTAAGATGTATTATCATAATCATTCTAAATTATTGTCACGTAGTAATAGAACTACATTCGATGTTTCAACAGCACATTTGAGGAACCGACACCAGCTATTGCAGGAGAGAATAGCAGAATGGTATCATTGAAACTCATTCCATTTCTAAAATACTTTTCTCATACAAATGCATACACGATTACAAATCATAAGCAAGACACCATGATTGAAAAAAAATGGATGACATTAATAAGCAATGTTTTGCTTTCTCTAGCAACTTTAACGAATATCTCTTACTTAATGTAATTGTAGTCATATTTTGAAAAAGGGGGATAAAAATGCTCATCTTGTTCATAAATGTTAGAGATGCCAATCAATTGCACAACAGACACATACAATTGAAACTATAGCATCTCAAACATGTACCTTAATACAACAGAACAGACACTTAATAACAAATCAGCAGACGGAGAGAACAGCAGAACCAACAACGATGGCATTCAAATTACACCCAAATAAAGGTACTTTTATTTTAAGGTATGATTAAAATTCATGCAAAATACTACAGTGCCAACCAAACGCTTATAACTAATAAAATAAAATGTGTTTATTAATTGAAAAAGATAATGAAGATTCTTCCCATTGTCGTTTTTGCGGTAGAAAACTAAGGAATGTTGGAACTTATGATGATACGGCGGTAATTGATAATACGAACGAGAGAGAGAGAGAGAGAGAGAGAGAGAGAGAGAGAGAGAGAGAGAGAGAGA
>WFKH01011925.1:8084800-8099355 GCA_016163765.1 Magallana hongkongensis | reverse complement strand
CCCTTCTTGACAATTTGCAGTGCATGGTAGCGAGATTGGGAACAATGAGGTGACAGACACACGTGTACTTGTATATACACACACGTCCTAAGATCTGAATGTTCGGCACTGCTAAACAATAATGCAATATGTTGTTTTAACACCCCTTAATACTTTTTTCCCAGTTTGTCAAGTAAAGAAAACAGAATTTGAAAATTTTGATTTAATTTGAAACATGAAAAGGAAGAGTTTTAAATTCGGAACATCATTTGACACAGAGTTATAAAATAAAACTTAATTGCTCTTTAATATTTTTCATTTTTCCAATACAATTTAAATAAACGTATGATATTTTTTCTAATCTTAAACCCGAAACATTGTTTTAAAAATCATGCATGTGGGTATTTACGTTACCGGCATTTGTATACATGCATTAAATCATTTATGAACTGTATCATTATGTACATGTATGAAGACAATTTTGTTCAATAATGCATATGAATTACTGAACAGGACAATGAACATTGTGAAATGTCAAAGAACCGGACTTATATATATCCCCCCTTCCGAAAAAATCAACACACACACCCTCTCTCTCTCTCTCTTCTCTCTCTCTCTCTCTCATGATTTATCAAGAACAAAAACAATGGCTATCATTGATTGCGATTTACATGATTTAGATATTAACTAATCTACTCCCTGCTAAATAGAACCGACAGACATTTCATTTAGACTGTTATTCTATGCGTCATTACACCAGGCTAAATCAATGTGATCATTTCGATCGGTGTGTGATTATCTGCATGTGCTAATTATGTTGTGTTATTATCCACTATTATAAATAACTCAGGCAGGTTATATGGATTCTCCACTTATTGTTAAATCTTACAAATTACAAAACACGGTCATTTGTTAAATACATGCTATAAGATAAATATGAAGTTTATCAGTATACAAGTCTAACTTGATTTGTGTCAATGTGACAGAGTCAGATGCTTAGATAAAATCTATTTTCTTCAAGCTCTTAATGTAGATGGATAGGGTTCATTTCTAGATTTATATTATATCACAAAGACAAAATAACTGATAAACACGTTCGACCTCTGTCCCAAGCGCTTCAAGCTTACCGAGATCGTAAGTGTACGGAAACACAGCGCATTAATTTACTATGTAAAATGCGCGGACCCCAAAATCTTGTTGTTTTTGTTTTTCCGCGGGGGGGGGGGGGTGTGGTCTGAGCAATATTTATTATTTATGCAAATTTAAGAATTTAGATTTTTCCAACAACATGAGAATTACAAAATCCGCCAGTTTCTTTTTTTCAAAAAACAAGGCTCAATTTTTCCTTCACTTATAAAATTACATATTAATAAAATTGACATTTTCATTCAAGTAAAATGTTATTAATAAGTTTATTAAATAATCGTTTAACTCTTTATTATAATTTTTAAAAAATACATTATTTAATACAATTTCACACCTTTTAAGCTCTAGCGGGAGTAAGAACAATGGTGTCAGTACTTATCAGTACTTGTCAGTACTTCTCTAAGTTTTTCAGTACCGTCAGTAAAAAGTGTCAGTACTTCTCTAAGTTTATCAGTACTGTCTAAGTTTGTCAGTACTTTTCTAAGTTTCTCAGTACCGTCAGTAATAACGTCAGTACTTTTCTAAGTTTATCAGTAATGTCAGCACATTGTCAGTAAATGTCTAAGTTTATCAGTAAAAAATGGGAATGTCAGTACTTTTATGACTTAGTAGTGTTTGTAATTTGTTTATTCTAGATCTATAATCAATAGATAACAAAACGCCGTGTAAAGATTAAAAGAAATAACAATTAATTACAAAACAAAAAATGCATTTTATTTTCCTGTAAACCATTATGAAATTTACACCGATTTCTTTTTGTAGATAACAATTCAGGTGATGTGATCCAACCGCTGAAAGACAAATAAGTTTTATATAAAATTTCGACCTAATAGGAAATGAAACTGCTGTCTAATAATTTTTTTTATATTTTAAACTCAACTGTTTATCTAAACAATCATATCACATCAAAATTTTAGCATTTAGAGAATGAGATAGAAATCAAGATTCTGAAAAAGGATTAACATTGTATACAATATTAATCATTTTTAATGTTAGATTCGAGTGGGTGGTCGTATTACTATTACATTTATAAAGTTTTGCAAAATTAAAAAAACATAGTGTTTTTTATTTCAACTTACTTGTTGAATGATATTTGGAACACGTCTTCAAAAAGGTCTAATAGAAAATATGGTCTTAAAAAAACCCACTATCGTTATAATGAGGTATCAAGACATTGTCCTTTTTTGTAGTAAAAGTTGTTGTCAATTTCAGCATCGCTTAATATACAAATATGACTATATAAGAAATCAGGTTTTACTTATCCTTTCGTTTGTACTAGAAAATATCCCAAAATATTTACGGGCAATGCTAGCTAAGTATTTTTTTACTAATTCAGATGTTTTTATTGATTCATATAAAACCACAAATATTGACCGTCAGATAAGACAGACAAAACTTATAGTCTATAAAAAGTAATTATAGTTGAAATGCGTATAAAACAAGCAATTTTTATCTTTTTAAAACAATCATATATCTGTCCTTAATTTTATTACAATTTGGTTGAAAAATCTGTATACTCCCAACTTTGAGAACAAACTTGGTCTTTCTCAGCTACACTGTTCTTCCAAAGTTAGCCCTAGCAATATCTAAAAGATATTTAATATTTCTATTTGAAAATGAATAAGCATAAAAATTAAATTACTGTTTTGTATTCCTGAATTTAATTTCAATTTGACATAACGTGAATATACTTTTAGAATTTTGAGCAGCCAACTCAAGAAGACTCATTCTTTAACAAATATTTTTACTTTCCTTTGGATACAGAAAATACCCCAAGTATATTCCCACTGATAAGACAGAACATCGTGAATAGTGAATGCATTTGTTTATAACTAGCATTACATTTTTTGGGCCACTTTTTAGAGAATCTTCAATTAAACAAACTTTTTTTCTCTGGTGTCAATCCAGTTTTGGACTAAGCATCCAGAGTCTGGGGGTTAAAAAAATCAGTCGATAGATAATGTTCAAAATAAAGCTTTTCGTTATTTTCTCGGAGTTCATCGTTTTGCACCAACTTTGTCAGTTTATGGAGACACTGGATGGATACCTAGTCACTATAGACGTTGGATTAATGTCATTAGAAATTTGAATATAGTTTTGTCCTTTGACAAAGTGGTGTAAAAGAAAAATTTCGCTATTTAGATTTAGATTACTATTTTGACTCTAGAAGGATCACTGAAACAAATATAGCTCAATCAAAAAAAAAATTCTGGAAAAGTGAGATCATTTATATTGCAAAACTACATCCTTACGCATTTTAAAAATTAAAACAGTTTTTGCTAGAGCGAATTATGTAGTTGTAGATATAACTAAATATTTCCGATCAATTTTGGCTCAGTTAAGATGTGAAATTTTACCATTAAAATTGAGACGTGTAGATAGCATGGTGAACCTGTTCAGAAGCGAAGTTGTACTTTTTGTTGTTAAATAAATGTAGAAATGATATTATGAGGTGATAAATGTAGAAAACAAAATTCACTTGTTACTACATTGTTCTCTTTATAACGATCATAGAAGAATCCTTTTCAGAAATACTGAATTTAATCAATTACTAGAATTGTCAGATACAGATGGACTAATTCTACTTATTTTAAATTGTCCTCGGCAGGTTGCCAAATTCTTATATTATTTTTTTACACGTAGAGAATCTTTATTGTTCAGAAAATAAAAATATACCGTATTATATAAACTGTTAAATCAAAACAAGATGCTTCGTTTACACCGAACGTATTTAATAACCTTTAAGTTATCGTCTCCACCGATGAAATGATATACATGTATCTAATTTGTTCATTATTTGTGATATTAGTAAGCCATTATTGTTTACAACAATGTAAAACCGACCAAAAAACAAAAAAACAAAAACACCTTTATGAATTGGTTTTGATAATGAGTATTAGTCCATACATTGATGATAATTATAACATGTTCAATAAGTAGATTTATTGTCAAAAAAGAAAAGCGATACGGAGAAAACAAAATCCTGTTTTTTAAATTCTTTTAATCATCTGAATGATGTAAATACTTTGTATTCAATTTCCCAATCATTTACATCGGTATCCAATTACGCCAATTAGATTCATACTAACTTCCACTTCAATTTTATATACTATTTCCAAAATAGTCATTAGCCTATTGAAATGTGTTCTCATGGCAAACTTCTAGAATTAAGGCTCCCTGAATTATTGTTATGACAAACGTAAAAATAAAAATATCTATGCTTAAAAATGTTTTTTGTCGTGTATCATATTTTTAATGCATTTCATTATTATTAATGTTTTAGATCATCTTAATACTAATGTGTGAGCAATAAATCAGACCCTTATTTTTGTATATGAATTGGTTACAGTTTTTAGCAATAAAAGTTTGGAACACAATTTAAGAGTTATCGCTATTGTTAGCCCCAATTTTGTTTTTATCAGAATCGGAAGCTTTTAGATATCTTTCAATTCAATTAATTGAATGTGTATTCAAACATTTGGAAAACAGATCTGATTTTTTTCTTTGTAGATTTAATGTCGAAGTATCAATCATGAAAATATTGTTAATATTAAATGAACACACACGAATATTATATACATTTAGTTGACCATGGATACAGTTTTCACAGGTAAAATTGCAAGAACATGTTCAGCACATATAATGTTCTTAAGCACGTGCTTTGAATTGAAAACGATGCAACATAAGCTGAGCATTACTTTCGAGTGTATAATAGAGCATGTAAAAAAAAAATGAATCAAAGTAAGTTTAACATAAGTTTAATATGTTTAATCTTAGATATGTTCAGAATTATGCAGTTTACGCAAAATGTTTACCATTTGACATTACATATGGTTTAACCAATTTAATAGGATAGTGTAGCAATATGTACTTATGTAGCAATATACCTTCATCACCTGCATATAGTGTTTTTGTCTCTCAGTTAAGTCGATACGCAAGGGCATGCTCTTTGTATGAACAGTTTCTTAGGCGAGGCAAGCTACTGACAAACAAGTTGATAGAACAGGACTATCAACAGTCTCGTTTGAAGTCATCTTTTTGTAAGTTCTATGGTCGATACAACGACCTTGTCAGCAAATACAATCTTCCACTGGGTCGCATGCTGACTGAGCTTTTTCATACTAATTGTTAGACCATAACTAATCACCTAATTGTCTACGGACTTTTCCGTTTTTTCCTGATTACGACAAAGAGCACACGGCGGGTGTGACCAGTCATAAGAGGATGCTCAATCTTCCTAGGCACCTGATCCTGCCTCTGAGGTTTTCCAGAGGTCCGTGATTGCTCTGCTCTGGACTGTTGTTTGAATACCAAATATTCTACGGAATTTTATCCGTTTTTCCCGATCATTATATTTTCCCCAAATTACGACATTTTTCCCGATTATGACATTTTTACCGATATGACATTGGGCGCACGGCGGGTGTGACCGGTCAGCAGAGAATGCTTACTCCTCCATGGCACCTGATCGTACCTCTATCTTTTTGGAGGTCCGTGTTGCTCTGCTTTGAATTTGTATTTTGTTTTATGGATATTTGAGATGGTTGACGGTTTGTTATTGTCATTATTTCAGTCTTATACATATTACGACCAAAAAATGTAGACATTTTTGAACCGACATGTTAAAGCCCAAAACTGACCAGAACTACAGTTTAAAGATAAAAAAGAGATTTTTGTGTTGTTTTATCCCTTAAATAGATTCACAAGTTGAATACATAGCTATTACATCTAGAAAAAATATTAACAGAGGTCGTAAGTGTCCACACTACAAGCATTTGTTTGAGAAAATGTTTGAACTTTGCGCATTTAAGTTGTAGCTCAATATAGAACACATGTACTCTTTTCTTAAATGTCAGGAAACCTGAAAAAAAGATCTTATCAGTTGGCACAACATCTATTTTAAAGCACAAAAAGCCCGAAAAATCCAGTCTATACTTAGCCTTCCTATATCAATCAAAGAACAGTGAAGTTACTTTTTTATAAAGAAGAAATACCAGTCAATTTAAAATAATCATTGGGAATGTTGAAAGACATCTCTATACCAGCAACATTATTATTAAATTGTAGTTTTGGGTCTCTATGCATAAATAATTTTAATTTAAAGTGTTGAGTTTCCAAAAAGCTAAATATTAATCATGCAAAGTTCAGCCATTTTCTTAAGAAACAGTGGGTATATCATATGTTTATGTATACACTTAATTTAAGGTATACCATTCCTTTTTTTCCAAATGAATTGCTCCGAAGGGTAATTTGGTATTTACGTCGGTAAGTTTCTGATAAAAAAAATACATGGGATGGTCTAAAGGTAAATTAACACAATGTACTGTATTATAGACAAAAGTTTATCAAATCTTACAAAGCTCTATTTGAAATTTAAATGGATTGTGTGATTGAATTTTGTTGATGATTTAAGTGAAACAAATGCTTGAGGCGTCATTCACACGTTATAGACAGTCATAAATTTTAATTTTGTCTGACATTTTTTTTTCAGAGTATATTAAAATAATACACTTTCTGTTACAAATGTTGATTTTATCTAGTATAAAACTTTAAATGATTGTTTATAAATAAGCACAGTAAGTGATATATTTCATATTTTGAATTTAAACAATTTTGAAATTTTGAATTTTGAATTTAGGACATATTTAAAGAGCAAAAGCCGTTGGTTTAAATATTTAAAATATCGGAGCTTTTAATAAGTCAAGTGAATTACCTGCAGAAAGAAAGATAATTTAGTATCAAATGGATTGCCTAATGTTCAAAATGACAAACAGAAATGTATCAATTGGTGCTCGAAATAAAAATTCTGTAACATATTTTGCAATCATGCGGAACTGGGTTTTTTTCTGCAGGCAATTGTGGTACTGTATATTTTGTTCAGTGAATAATTGTAAACTTTCATTTGCTATCTTCATGTGGATTTTTTAGATGTCAATTTTCTGTATGTTAACAAATTACAGTTTAAGAATAACAAAACGAGAGAGAACACTGTTTAAAAAAAAAATATTGATTAAAAGGCAATTATTGTTAATTATTTCCGATTTAAATATTATTATTGAACATTTATCAAAAACAAAGAATTCATATTGAATTGATGTAAAAATGTAAAATGCAATTGTTGTTACCTTCACTTGCGTCACGCCATACATGGTTTACGTCTATTTGTCATGATTTAAATGGCCTGATGACATTTTCAACTGTGAAGGGTTTGATTGATATTGTTAAACAACACAAGGAAATGATAAAGAGAAATGTACTTGTATATATATCCACTGAATTTTTAATAATGGATGAACATTATTAGAAAGACTGAAGGTAAATTTTATTTTAAACCTTTTAAATAATCTTTAAAAATAAAACTTTCAATATGAATTACTTGGGCCTAAATATACCCGATGGGAATCCCAAAACCTATATTTAGTTTGTATGGGGTTACGATAATGCAAGTAAGTGCCAAAAAATATAAACAAGTCATTATATTTCATAATCTTAAAGGTAAATGATATTTATTGACATATATTAGTTTTTTTTTATTAAATATATAACTTTAAGGTTGAGCTTTAACACAGGTAATGTATAAAAGAACTGTGTTAATGTTAGACATGATCAACTTTTTTGCTAATTTATTTTCTATTTGAAACATTTCCCAAAGTCATGGTTATTATGAATAATTGACGAACGCTACAAGGGATGTGAAATAAGGAATGATGAATCATTATTTGAATATTATGAGGTGATAATTTTGGTCGGGCGTGGTCAAATCCAATACAGCCCGAATTTCCAATTTCTAAAGTTTAAAACAACATTTTAAAATCACTATTTTTTTTTACAAGTAGCACATGCTATGTATTACTACGCAGCGCAGCCAATACCGTGATTCGGTTATGTTATAAGACACGCCCATTTTTTGTCGCTCAGCTTTTCATGAAATTATTGGATTATAGGCTTCAAAGTTGATTCGTATTGTTATCACAGACAAAGACAGTTGAAAATGTGAATATTGGTAAATAACTGTAATTTGAATAGTGTACACACTTCTACATGTGATGATATTGTTCATTGTCAATGCACGCATGTTCAATATGAAACTGAAACTTGGGGAAAATAAAGAATAATGGACTCCCGTCTTGTGAGTTATGAGTTTATTTGTCTTTGGCAAATAATTTTATAAAGAAATAAATTTTAATGCCCCAACTTGCAAAACAACACAAAATTAAAAATGCGAAAACTATAATAGAGTCTATAATATAATATATTAAAGAGTCTGTTTACATGGTCATCATATGAATTAATTTTAGTTTTTTCATCCAAATATAATGCATACTTTAAAAAATAAATCAATCTTTCGTTTAAACTTGATATCAATAAGCTTAAATTACGATAATTTTAAAATGTTTTATAAACTGAATGAAATTAAAACGACCGATAACTCTATATTTGTAGAACACTTGTTAGCATACATATCTTTGTATTCATATCAACCAGAATTTATTCAAAAACTTGTACGTGAAAAATAAATCACTCGCTGTGGTCTTCAACTCAACATTCAGGTATATCGACGACGAATTATCAATTTATAAAAATTACTTCCATACTTACGTCGACTCCATATATCCCAGTAAACTTGAAATAAAAGATACCACAGAGTCTGTGTCATCTGTTTCATATTTGGATATTTTACTGGAAATAGACATTGATGGTAACCTCACAACAAAACTTTATGATAAACGTGATGACTTCATTTTTTCTATAGTCAACTTTCCTTACTTATGTAGCTATATACCTTCATCACCTGCATATGGTGTTTTTGTCTCTCAGTTAATTCGATACGCAAGGGCAAGCTCTTTGTATGAACAGTTTCTAAGTCGAGGCAAGCTTCTGACAAACAAGTTGATAAAACAGGACTATCAACAGTCTCGTTTGAGGTCATCTTTTCGTAAGTTCTATGGTCGATAAAACGACCTTGACAGCAAATACAATCTTCCGCTGACTGACGTTTTTCATACTTATTGTTAAGTCAATTATTAATCACTAATTGTCTACGGACTTTTCCGTTATTCCCGATTACAACAAAGAGCACACGGCGGGTATGACCGTTCAGCAGAGGATGCTCACTCCTCTATGGCACCTGTTCCTTAGGAGGTGTTTTATAATTTGTACCCATTCTGGTTTAGGTTAAGTGTGTATGAATCTTATGTTTATATGATGCCTCCTGCTTGGGATAGTCTTGAATGATAAAAATTACAATAACAAACCGTCATTCTTCTCAAAAATCCATAAAACGAAATACAAATTCAAAGCAGAGCAACACGGACACCAAAAAGATAGAGGTAGGATCAGTCGAAGTGTGTAGATTTTACAAATTCAATGTTGATTTTTTTCTTAATGTGTTTCTTATTGGTTTAATTAGCTACTTTACACTCGTTGTTTTATTAGTTGTATATTTTTTAATAATATTATTTTTTTCTCGTAAACACTGTTCTCGTTTTATTGCCTGGATTATGTTTTTGTAGACTGTTTGTTTTTTCTAAAAGTGTCATGCTTGGAAACAACCTCACCCTCCCCACTTCGGTGTATACGAATTTGCTAGAGATTAATGCCGAATGAAAAATAGATTAAACGGCGTAATATTAATTATTTCATCTTCTATGTGTAATTTAAGAGTTACAAATTTTAAGCACATAATACAACTATGAATTTAAATACAGAAGATCTACTTTTGAGAGATTTTATGTTTTGCTGCATATCGATAAGATAACTAAAAAGCAATATTGTTTGTGTAAACAGTGTGCTGTGATCAACAACTCCGCAGATGTTAACTAAGCAGACGTCGAAAACTGTAATATATACATTTAGATTAATGCGTGTCATTCTTTATACCATTTTAAATATTCAAAGCAATGCCGAATAACATGTTTGTCAATAATACAAAATATAAATTGGCAACAAGCTGTACTAGAATTAAAAGTATGTCATTAACCTAGTTATAAAAATAATAAGGCACTACAATAATATATATATGCTATTGTAAGTTTATCTGGTGATTTGCATTCCAATATGTGAATTGTTTTCCTTTACGACATCTTTGAATAGAGTTTATACTATTTAATGTTTAACTTTTCTAGATATTTTTGAAGAGAAGGATGGAACAAAAGAATACCAGAAGCAAGGAATCGGTGCAAACAATGAAGCAATTTTTTCACAAAAGAACATTTCTAATAATTGTGACACAGAACAACATTTTTTATATAGATAATTTCATTTTAGAATACATTATCAACGACAATGTTTTCTTCCAAAATGATATCTATTGTTGTGTTCTGGGAATGCCACCTCGCCTATTTACACCCAACGCCGAATCTCAGCAAAGTGTCACTGAATCTGAATCTGAAAATGGCGAAGAACTAGAAGTGGAGAGCGTTCCAATACTTATTGGCCAATTACGGATATCTGAGTCTGAAAGGTAATTGAACTTAGAAAGACAATGACTAAAAATTAATCAATCACAAATTTTTCAATATATTGAATTTATGTAGAAATAAAAAACCTATCTACCGGACCAACTTGAACAAGCAACAATTTATTATAAATAAAACTTAAGTGACATCAAAAACTGATAAATGCGGAATGGATGTAAGGTACAACTACAAGGAAGGCACTGCTTCCACAATGTCGAATATTTTAACGGTCTGGAACACTCAAAAGCCAATGATCAAACGATATTTGACATTAATTAATTGGATGCTTTAAAGTACCTTAATAACTTTTTTTTGTAAAAAGATAAAAAAAAGAAAAAAAAAAAAAAAGATCTGCCTCTTTTGAATTATATTTGCCTTAAATAACAAATGAGGCTGACACAAATTAGTTTGTGATTTTTTAAGTATTTAAACCTGTCACGTCTCAATAGCATTGTTAAATGAGGCTGACACAAATTAGTTTGTGATTTTTTAAGTATTTAAACCTGTCACGTCTCAATAGCATTGTTAACAAATCAGAAAACTTTGTTCTTTTGTATATTTTTCCTCCATTGAGTAAGCATATTCAAATGTAAGTGGATCCGTCCTTTTTATTCGTACAAAAGGAGGATTGAAGTGATATTCATGCAATTGCAAAATATCAATGTGCAGATGTAACCAAAACAAAAACCCATTTTTCACGCAACCCACCTCCCTCAAAACGACCAATT
Organism: Magallana hongkongensis; assembly: GCA_016163765.1. Taxonomy (NCBI): domain Eukaryota; kingdom Metazoa; phylum Mollusca; class Bivalvia; order Ostreida; family Ostreidae; genus Magallana; species Magallana hongkongensis. Next base: position 8,088,044 of record WFKH01011925.1, on the reverse strand, counting down.
AGGGTATGTTTTATGTTAAAGACGATAGAGTTGAAGACGTATTTTAAATTGTATTATTTTAATTTCAGTAGAACACCAGCACAAACTCATGAAAACAGTATTTTAGAAAATGACTCCGAAAACAGTCTGATGACTGAAAATGACTCAATTAGACTTTTGGTAAGTTTTGTTTTGTTATTTTTTAAAAATGTTATTCCAAATTAAATTTAAATAGGCTTTTTAATAGGAATAGTCGCCTGAACCTTTAGAGTGTCTGGCATCTGGTTTTTAAATTAAGATTTCATTCACCCTGATTTGTTTGGTTTTATTTTGTTATAACGCATTTATCATTTTGATGAAAAATTCGCCTTTAAAATGTATAAAACCCCTTGAATAATTAATACTTTTGTGTTTTAAATATAACCAAATAACAAAAGCAACAAAACACATGAAAAGAAAAAGAAAGTAAACATTTAATTATATTAAAAACAAGTCAGCTTACTATGGAAACAGTCGCATTTAAAATGACCTCACATGACTTGTTAAATAATTCAAGTTGACATAATACACTCAGAACCAAAATATACGTAACTTGCAATGAAATTGATCCGCATCTAAATATACAATGAATAGAAATACTTAGTGAACTTAATTCAATTGACCAAAAGATCAGGTGAACAGTTGAAACACAACAACAAAGAAACTGAATTTGCTTAAAATACGAATTAGTAGACAAAAAATGATAGAGCTTTCATGGGATAAATTATTCAGCAAGATATATTTTTCCCAGTGATAAGTGCTACTTCAAAGAAAACTTTAAACGTATAGATTTAATGGTAAGTTTTTAATGTCAATATAAAATGTTTTTGTGTAAAAATTTGTTTTATATAGAATATTCATTCTAAAACAATATTGAATAAAGAGAATATTTGTCCCCGTTTTATTTTAGCCTCTTAAACCACATTTTCAGGTAGCGAATTTAAGACTGAGCAATTTAACAAAAAACAATCTATAAATAACTCGTTTATACCAGCTTGGATGTAATTTTTAGTTATGTACTTTCAGCTGTCTTGTCTGTCGTTGGAAAATAAAGTTATGATACTTTTTTTAATATTGTAGATTTCGCCTTCACTGCTCACCACTGAAGTTTTGGCTGCCTCAACCCCCCCTGGACTAACTGACACCCACAGAGAAACTGACACACCCAAACTCACAAACACCCAAACACTCTCAGACATCGCGAGACCCACAAACACCTTCAGACACACTGAATCCCTCAGGCACACTCACATCACCAGACAAACTGACACCTCCGAACTTACTTATCTTCGCCAATCTACTGAAACCACCAGTCACACTGAAACCTCTATATCTACTGACACCCTAATGCATAATGTTACCCCCCGACGCAGTGACGCATCTCCAGTTCATTCAAATAATCTTAATTCTACTTCAACAGAGAAGGCTTCCTCATCCCAAAGTAATGAGGCTCGTTGCAAGGCGGCTATGAATATGGACCCAATGGGAATTAACTTAGACCGCCCCAAATACCCGTTATATTCCAATTTAGCTGTGAGAATCAGTTCCTACACTGACTGGCCCGCTGCTATGACACAAACACCGCGGGACATGGCTTTGGCGGGATTCTTCTACGCTGGGTATGGAGATTATACCAGGTGTTTCTTCTGTGGAGGAGGACTGAGGAACTGGGACCCCGGGGACGACCCCTGGGTAAGTGACCAGTTTGTGTAGCAGAGACTGAGAGTGGAAAAATAAAAAAGAGAAAGGGAAAACTGAAAGACAGATTCGAAATTTGGAGTTTAAAATTTTGAAAATAATGAAAAATGATAAAAACAATCTGTGAACCATCTCAAAAATCAAAAAAACGAAATACAAATTCAAAGCAGAACAACACAGAACTCTAAAAAGATAGAGGTAGGATTAGGTACAGTGATAGAATGACAAATAAAGACTGACAGACTCGTTAGAGGACAGAATTAAAGACACAAATAAAAGATTGAAAGAGACAAGGGCAAAGAAAAGAGTTTTTGAATGACATACAGTCAGACAGACAAAGGGGCTGAAAAATGGGGAAAGAATGGACATACCAATTGTTTGATTGAAAAACTCCTGTGAGGTTTTAAAAGAGAAAAATTGGAACAGAGATAAACCAAAAGAATGACTGACAAATAGAGAAATGCTGATAAGGGACTGGTGTAAAGGGAAAGAAAGAATGGCATACAAGTGGACAGATATTATTTCTTAAATAAAACATTGAACATGCAATTTAAGACTGAGACGGTCAGAGCAGCAGTAAGCAAATGGAGAGTGATAGAAAGAGATTGATGAAACCTCTTTCCTTACACGAAACCTACCAAAATGTCATATATACTGAGATGTTTATAAAACAGATCTGTTTGTGTTTTTTCCTTAGGTTGAACATGCCAGATGGTTCAAAAAGTGTGCTTTTCTTCGACAAAATCGTGGGCAGGAGTTTATAGACCTGGTTCAGAAACGTGCAGCGGAATTGGTAAGGATTATTGATCAGATTCTCAGAAATTCACATGTAGTTTTTATCAGTATCATTGTGATTGCAAGAAAACTCAGTTTTTTACAAATATGTTGTGTTACCATTTAGAATGCAGTTCTAATCATCATTAGAAATTGACAGGCATTTCTGGGAGTAGTATATTAATTGTCAATTTGTTTCATTATTACAATACTTTGTAAATGTATAACATCATTTCACATTATTAATTATCCACTAAGGACCAACAGGGAAATCAGGAAGAATTTGAAAATCAACAGACACACACATCTATAAGTACGCTAAAGAGAGCGAAAGAAGGATGGAAAGAAAATAGAGTAGCAAAAACAAAATAAGAGGTGGAAAGATAGAAAAAGAAAAAGAGGACAAAAGCAATAGATTGGGATAGAAAGATGAGAGAGGAGACATAAAGAGAAGACAAAAGACAGAAAAGGAGACAGAGAAAAAGAAGAGAGGGGAACAGAAAAGAGAGAGTAGAGGGGAAAAAAAGAAAATAGAATCAGGGTGTGGGGTAGAGGGGGCATGGTGAATGAGAAAAGGGGGTGTTAGAAAAAGAAATGGACAGTCAGAATGGCGGCAATGCTAGACAGAAGAGGAAAGAAAATAGAGGGCAGGGAATGAGAAGGTGTAGAAATGAAAGAGAAAAAAATCTATGTTAAAGAAGGGTCTCAGAGAGAGAGAGAGAGAGAGAGAGAGAGAGAGAGAGAGAGAGAGAGA
>WFKH01011925.1:8049385-8078929 GCA_016163765.1 Magallana hongkongensis | reverse complement strand
GGGCGTGATCAAATCTACCATAAAGCCCTTTGATTGCCTCATAGTACTCAAAGAATGATTCCTTATCCTTAATTTGTTTTCATCGGAAAAGATGTAGATAATGGATTTTCCACAAAAATAAATTAAAATTTTAAGACTCCTCTTTTTATGAGAAATGCACCTTAAAAATCTAGCTTAGGCATTAGAAAACTATGCATTTTTTTTTTACAAACAAATGCATTTAATGCACCTTAAGAATCTAGCTTAGTCACTAGAAAACTATGTATGTTATACGACCAAATACAGTTAATGTAAAGGTGATGGTGGGTCGCATTTAAATAATTCCATAAATCTGTTATGGATATCTTTAATATCCCCAAAAAACAAAATGAATTTGATTTACCTCATTTGTACTGGGTTCCAAACCTTCACTACAGTCCATACAAACAGAGATATATAGCAGGTTCCAGTAAATGTTCTACCAAACCTCTCTCTTTACTCCTTACTAAAATTCTATCAGTAGTGAAAGAGAAACTTCAAGAGTACTGTACAACAATATACTCCAGAAGTGGTGTGAATCAGATGTGGACACTAAAAAACTCTAAAGAATTTTTAGAAACTTTGAGGTCACAAAATCGAACAAAAATCAATAACATCAAAACGTACGATTTTTCAACGCTTTATACAACTATTCCCCATGACAAATTAAAATCTAGGCTTTTTGATATCATCGACAGTTGTTTCTTCATTCCTTCAATAAAAGTGAAAGTCGTAAAAATGCTTACCTTGTCATTGGAAATCTAAAAAATTATTTTGTTAAAAACCATTCTGATTGCCCACACACAAGTATTCAGAAGTAAAAAGATGCTTGAGTTTCTGATAGACAACATCTATGTAGTTTTTGGAAATCAAGTCTTCCAACAATCTGTTGGAATTCCCATGGGTACCAATACTGCCCCATTGTTAGCAGATCTGTTTTTGTATTCTTATGAAGCAGAATTTATTCAAAAACTTGTACGTGAAAAAAAAATCACTCGCTGTGGCCTTCAACTCAACATTCAGGTATATCGACGACGTATTATCAATTAACAATTGTTATTTCCATACTTACGTAGACTCGATATATCCCAGTGAACTCGAAATAAAAGATACCACAGAGTCTGCGTCATCTGTTTCATATTTGGATATTTTACTGGAAATGGAAATTGATGGTAACCTAACAACAAAACTTTATGATAAACGCGATGACTTCAATTTTTCTATAGTCAAATTTCCTTACCTATGTAGCAATATACATTCATCACCTGCATATGGTGTTTTTGTCTCACAGTTAATTCGATACGCGAGGACATGTTCTTCGTATGAACAGTTTCTAAGACGAGGCAAGCTACTGACAAACAAGTTGATAAAACAGGCCTATCAACAGTCTCGCTTGAAGTCATCTTTTCGTAAGTTCTATGGTCGATACAACGACCTTGTCAGCAAATACAATCTTCCACTGAATCGCATGCTGACTAACGTTTTTCATACTAATTGTTAGACCATAATTAATCACCTAATTGACTACGGACTTTTCCGTTTTTTCCCGATTACGACAAAGAGTACACGGCGGGTGTGACCGGTCAGCAGAAGATGTTCACTCCTCCGAGGCACCTGATCCTACCTCTATCTTTTTGGAGGTCCGTGTTGCTCTGCTTTGAATTTGTATTTCGTTTTATGGATTTTTTTTAGATGGTTAACGGTTTGTTATTATCATTTTTTCATAAGGTGTTTTAGAGCTTAAGATTGATAGATTGATCATTCGAGTAATAATTCCTACATGTGTAAAAATGGAGTAAACTTTTCATAATTTTGGTTTAATTAATTATTATGTATGCTGCACTTGCATACTCAGTAGTTCGTAGAAGAGGGAATTATAAACGCCAATACAAATATAATTCATGAACAATATGGAGTCTACTCTTTCGTCGTCAATAAACTGAATTTTGTTATTTAGTGATTTGTATATCGAAAATTGTTTAATGTGTTTTCAATTGTAATAATGAAATATATGTACATGTAACTCGTTAAAATGAAAACTATACTTGAGTACAATATGTCAGTATCCTGTTATAACGGAAGGGTTTTTATTTCTAAAATATACCCCTTCTTTCACTTTTAGTTTATTCAATACGAATTATAATTTCTATTACCTTCTGTTTAGAAGTAAAAATTACAATAGTGTAAAGACTTTTCACAAATAAAAAAAATGATACTGGAAAACTTTAATTTTTAAGGGGGTCATTATTCTACAGGAGTCACTTTTCTTCACATAAAGTGTGCTCTTTTTATGAAAATGACTCTTAGTCTTCAGGCAAAAGGGTAATTTTTCTACGTAGAATAACGACCGGAGGTCATTATTCTACGTCGAAAAATGACCCCAGGTCATTATTCTACGAAGGTCATTATTCTGCTTTACACCGGAACCCGCTGTGAAGATTCTAGGAGCCTTTAAGTGTTGAAGTGTACAGAAGAAAAATGTCAGCAACCTACTTGAAAGGACTCTGTACCAGGTACAGAAATCTTATAGAGACAAAGATTGTGATGGCCTGATAAACTTGTGTCAATAGATGTATCCCAGGAGGACCCAACAGCTGTACTTAAAAACGTTGAGACATCAGTGAGATGGATAAAGGACTTCAGCCCCAAAGAACTTGGTTCACTTGTGACTTATTTTGGCCCTCGGATAGGGTAAAATTTCAAAGTTGTCAGAACAAATATTTGTGCATATATAAATACTTTCTGGTTTTGCCTATTATCAAAAATGTATAAGTACTTGTGATTGCCCAAGTGTATATGCTAAATAAATTGCGATAAAATGCCGTAGGAATGCATATTTCCGGAAAAATACACGAAATGCTGTGAATGTTTTGGAAATTTGGATAGGTCCGCATGAAATCACCATCGCCAAATTTTGTCATATTGAACAACTTACTTATCTCGAGGTGTATGCAAAAAATCGTGATGGTGATATTGTGCGGACCATGTTTATTTTTTAAAAAACCGTATTCTGATAACGTCAATATAACGTTATCGTCTATCAATTATAACGTTAGATAAATAAATCGGATAAGTATAAATCATACTTAAAATGTAAATAACGTTTAAACATTAAAAAGTATGTGCATGTATTTAAAATATTAAACATGAAAGGAAGACTAACTATATGTCCGAAAATATTGTCTTATTGCTTGCACAATCTACATTATGTACTTCCGCGTCTCCGTAGCCTAGCGACTTTTGACATTATACCAACTAAAGATGTCGAAGATACGATAACAAGTAAAACATGGTATAATTCGCCAAGGATGGTTCTACAATGTACATCAATTTTTCAAATATGTGAAAAACTAGCTGTTCATCGTGATTTTCTCAAATCAAGGCAATTGGACCATAGAAAAACGTGAAATAATTTCATGCTTTGTATGGAGCTATCACTTGCAAATTACACAGTCATGTAGTTCTACCGACTGTATATTTATTTTACAAAGAAATGAAATCGTGTACATACACAATTATGTGGTAGGAAATTTAAATACTATTAGTGTAAGATTCATGCCTTTAAATTGTTTATTTACATTTATTTAGATGTAAATATGTAGAAAAAAATAGTTAAGTCAGTTCAAAGTTCACACATCGTACCTGTCGATGTGAAATGTATTTTATGCTTTCTGCAGTAGGATATTTTAATGCACTATGTAATTCAATTCGGATCTATCAGAGTTAGAAATAATAAGGATGTTGAAAAGATTTTTGTTAAATCTACGATTGTATGAATCATGTAAACAGACGACACTTGTACATGCACCTATAAATTAGATATGACGTCACTGTAATATGACGTAAGTAATACAAAGACTTGTTAAAATTTCACCACAACATTTAATCTTATATACGATGTTAATTATTCTGCGAAAATTTATACAAGTAGTTGCTTTTAAAATAGAAGGTAAACTATCTTCATTGTATGAATGACGCGGTCTCTATCATAATATTTTTTTTCTACAACTAGACTTAAACATGTGAACGCACAGGTTGTTGGATCAAGATCAACAAAATTTTAATTTTAAGTATACGTTATGAAGTATTAGCTGATTAAAGTATTGCCGGTGTTATATACATTCTACTTCCTATCTCTCTTAAAAAAACCTTCAAGAGATTTCACCTTTCATGGGATGTATGGTCTTTAACACCCCATCCCAACCCCAACTCCCGTATTCTCTTCTTATGGTTTAATAAAATGGTTACCTTTTGTGTATGTGGGATGAATTCTTATTTTTGACCACTAATTAATAGTCACCATTCAAAAGAAAGTTTCCAAAACCAGTCTATAATATTTTCCATACATTTGTCAAGCGTCGATTTATGTGTTCGATTCATTTTCCGATGTGTGCCTGCCCCCCCCCCCCTAAAAAAACCCCATACATGCATGTTTTAATGTATGTTATGACTAATTAATCCCATGTTACTCGCAAACCCCAAATCTTGACATGCGTGTATTTATTTTTTCTATTCTTCGTCTTTATGTGTTTAATAATTTATTTTTATTTCTCAATGTATTGAATAATAGCAAGGTCATATGCAAAACTTGTACAAAGTCATTTAAAGCTGAAAATCTATCGGACGAAGGGCAATTTCTTGAGCCATCTACATAAACGGAAAATTCCCAATTTTATAGTATAACGAACTAATATAAATATACGGTAATGAATTTTCTTTGAGATTTGAGCCACACCTAAGTAAATTCTAAAATATATCCTGGACTACAATTTACTCCATACTCTATCTATCTCTCTCAAAACAATATTTCAAATGTAATGTAATTTTCCTTATCTTATCGGTCAAAATGACCGGTAAATAAATATAAAAACTACCAAATCAAGAAGTTAACATTTTTACAAGCAGGATTTAAATTTTGCAAACACCTTTAATTGAATTTAACAAATCGATTCACATTTGACAAGACCTTAGTTAGCGAATTGTAAGGGTAGGCTAATTAACGAAGAATTTTAAGATGAGTAACTTAATTACGATAAAGTCTCAGACAGCTATTTATTTACATCTATGATTTCCAATTTATTGTTCATTGAAAAACTGTTTTAATTTCATTAATAAAAAAATGATAACAAGTATTTACATACCTCAAATAATTTTTTCCGAAAAATTGTATAGTTATTATTTTATACAACCGAACTATGCTTACGTTTTCAACGCAAAGAAATTAAAGGTAAAGAGTGAAGATTCGGGAAAAGTTTCTCTTAGACCACTTATAAATTGGTCATTTTTAAATACTGTTTTGTATCTTTTGTTTGAAAGCCATGTCCATATATGTCCATATATGGACCTGTGAATATTTATTCAGACCCGTAAATTTCATCAAATCACCGGTCCACTTGACTAGTAATTTTTATTTATCTTTCTTATAATGCCTGGCACCGAAAAACGATAATATCCCCGTGTATTATACAACAAGAGAGCAAAGTTCAACGAAAGAAGAAAAAGTTGCAAATAATAAAAATTATGGAGGGTATTCGTGTTAAAAAATCCAGACCTGTAAACTTGAAGTTAGAATATGCAATCCTGTTCATGCACGGATCCAGAAAAATTTTCCAGGGGAGTCTGAAGGATAATTGTGTTTGCCGGGGAAGGGGGGGGGGGGTTCGAGGCATAATTTGCGGTATTTTTACATGTACAATGTAAATCTAATAATTATCATTTTCCAGGGGGGGGGGGGGGGGGGGGTACCCCCCCCCCCCCCCCCCCCCCCAGATCCGCGCATGGTGTTGGTGTGTGAGCTGTGTAATTCTGATCGTATTACCAATAAAAACCCGGGCATAAACACATCAAGATTTGACTCTGCTCCTTTATGCAACTTAATTGTTTTTGTTAGTTAATTTTATCTTCAACTTTGCACATTTTTAATTCATAGTTTCTGCATTTGTTTCTTCATCATCGGATATAGCACATCTGGCATGTTACAAATCAGCAAATGTAATATGGCAAATGCTTGGAGCGGTGAAAAAGCATACCGTAATCGCCGGAATAGACCAAAATAAACATAATATTCAGTTTAACTGTAATAATAAACGAAACTATATTCTTTGGATCGAGAATATTATTTCGAGAACAAAATATTGAGGTTTGATTCAAGAATAGGTGAATGTATGTAAAATTCGGTGCCCTGGTACACCGGTGTGACGAAAGCATGCGCGGATCCAGAACATTTTTCCAGGGGGGTCCGAAGGGTAATTGTGTTTTCCAGGGGGGTCCGAGGCATATTCTCGATATTTTTACTATGTAAATTTAATAAATTTTCATTTTCCAGGGGGGGTCGGGACCCCCCCGACCCCTCTCTAGATCCGCGCATGTGAAAGCGCTACTTTCTGTAATATAATTCTTATGGTATTATACGATAAGGGTTAAAACGCGTATGATCCGTAAAACCCGAAAGGACTGAATGCATCACAAGATATAATTGTCTACCGGTTTTTTCTATCAGTGTTAATATCTGAAATGATTTTTACTGAAGATTTTTGAAAAACAATGTATATACGCAAATTCAAAATGAATGCAGAATGAAAAAGTTATGCCGGTGTCTCGAGTATACATACTGCGCAATTTGTATGCATGCGACGTTATCATAAAGAATAATGACGTCATGACGTTTCTGGTGCACCTGACACAAAAAACAATGGTATTTTTCAACAGCTCTAAACTGAAAACTATTAATGCTAGGATATAAAATTAAGCTGATTCTCAAAGGGCGTTTCCTAGACTATGTTTGGAAAACATATGATAACATTTTGAGACGGGGCCGATTTTGACCACAAGTGAACCATGTTCTTTGTAGAAACAATGGAGAAGTGGTCAATGGTGATAGAGGGCCAAGAGACTAAACAAGGTGAACAAGAGAAATTCTGTGATACCAGTGGAAAAGTGTTCCTTTTATTAAATGAGGCAAATGAACGCTCTGATCAGTCTATCATTCTTGAGAAAACAAGAAAACTCACAACTCTGAAAAAACCTCCTGATATGATAGACCCAAGACTAGATCACTTGATTCATTTACAAGCAAAGATGCAGGAACAGATTATTCATTTTCAAGAGCTGGCACTCCAACAACACAATTCAGTGGCAGACTCAGTGGCTGTAAAACTTCCGAAGTTAGAACTACCTTCCTACAATGGAGATAAAAATAAGTTCAAGGAATACTGGGATGCCTTTTAAGCTACTGTTCACAGGATCCAAAAGCTATCCAAAAATGAGAAATTCAACTATCTTAGAAGTAAACTGACAGGAGCAGCTCAACTAGCCCAATCTGGACTTTCACTTTCAAATGAAAACTATGATGTAGCTGTTTCTATTCTTAAGGACAGGTTTGGAGGTATCCAATCAGTTATCAACAAACATTATGTTGAACTCATCAATACACAGTCAGCCACCAATGACACACCAAGTCTGCGGAAGTTATATGATGACATTGAGAGACACATGCGCAGCTTGGAAGCTTTGCATCAAGATGTCAATCAGGATGTGTTCACCTCTATGATTACATCTAAATTACAAAAAGAAACCCTACTGCAGCTTGAAAAACAGAAAGGCTCACAGGAAAGGTGGACGGTGCAGAAACTGAGATTTAATGAAAAGTTACATCACATTTAAGGTAGCTCGCGGGTTTACTGCCTGTGAGAAAACCTACCCTGAAAATTTGTCTGCGTAATCAATAGGTTTCAGAGTTTTATTTTTAAAATTTATTTGCGATTCGTCTGTCTGGTAATAATGTTATCGTGTTTCAAACACAGTGTCGCTGATAAAATCAAACAATGCCATTTCAATGAAATATATAGTAAAATGCATATCTTAGTCGAAAACTGCATTTCAAAACAAAAACTTTTAAACGATTTAGACGAACTTAAATTTACTCAACACAATAACAGATAAGATAATTTTGAATCAATTCATAAAAAATAATCAATATGTGTTCTTGGCCAATTTTTTGCAAAACAACTTTAGAAATTTAAAAAAATTTCACAAAACCTTATATTTTCATTATGACGTTAGCCCGACGTCATCATTTTCCTACGTCTGAGAACTAAAAAATGAAAGTGAGTTGATTGACAAGACTAGGTGATTAACACATACATGTATTAGAACATGACAATACTAATTAGACATTATTATGAATGTTATCGAATGCACAAATGCAATTAATGTAAGGTTGTGCAGAGACGGAAAATGACTATTTTTTTCATGAAACTTTGAGTCGATCAATGCAAAAATAGTTACCATACAACTATTGACATAATAAGTTTGTAATCGTATAAGATAATTAGCTAAAGCCAAAATAATTTTAATAGTTAGATCGGTTGTTAAAAATACACTGTCAGAAGTTTTAATTGTAAAACTGAGAAGCAAAGTTAATGCATACGGTTCAATTGATTTACTTGTCTAAACATAATTTTAGATAGATGAGTTCCAACGCACACTCATTCCTTATAGAACAAAATATGAACTGTATGTCACGTCTTTAACTGTTTAGCATTTGATAATTATAAATGTTTGTATAAACTGCATTTAAGCTTTTTGAAATACTTCCTTTTATGTCTCTAAAGATCATTTAAAAAAATGTATGAGCTTGCTATGACGGTCAACACATTATATCGAATCCTATTGTGACGTCAGCAAACCCGCGAGCTACGTTAAAGAATCATCAGAACTTCAAGCTTCGATTGTTATTAGACATGAGGAAAGAAGCCTTACTGATATCAACTAATAAGGAGTCAGCGGTGAGACGAAACAGACCAACAGGAGTTCCAGCGAGAACTACAGTGTGTACCTTTTGTGAAGGTAGTCATTGAACTGATGAATGTAGAACATACAGGACTATAGAAGATAGAAAACAGAGACTCAGGGGGAAGTACTTTGTCTGCCTGAAGCCTGGTCACAGAAGTAAGGAATGCAGAGTTGAGAAGGCACGTTATCATTGTAAGCAGCATAGCCACCATAGAAGATTATGTCCCAAGAAAATACCTTTCCATCAAAGAGAACGTTCACACTTGACTGAAGAAGTAAGCAAAATTGAAGAGACTTCGAAGTTTCAAAGAGATTCAGAGAATAGTTTATTATCATCAGGTGATATTTTGATACAGACAGTAAAAACGGAGGTTTCAAACCAATATAGGGGAAATTCAGACCCAGCTAGACTGCTCAATGACTCAGGATCTCAGAGAACATACATAACAGAGGACTTAGCTGATTACAGATTACAGTTGGAAAACCATACAACAAAGAAGATATCCTTAATAAACTTTGGTGCGGAAAGGCCCAAAATAGTGAAAACACCTAAAGTTTCCTTGAAACTGAAACTCAAGGATGGACATCATTTAAGAGTTGATGCAAATGTTGTACCCACAATTACAGGAACAGTCCAGATGAAACCAGTTCTCAAAGACATTCAAGATAGATGTCAAAATCTGCGGAAAAATGTACAGTTAGCAGATACTCTACATGTGAAATTAGAAAACTCTACTATTGACATCCTGATAAGTAATGACGATTACCTGAATTTGATACTACCAGAAAGAAGAGAAATCCAAAAGGTTGTTTACCTATTTGCTTCAAGATTTGGGTGTATTCTCACTAGAAGGACCCAAAGACCTTATTATGAAGATGAGGAGGAAGTTGATAACCAATGGGACTTTATCTCTCACAGAATATTGCCTCCATTCCAGAGTGGATGAGTGCCTATCGATGAAACCTTCCATTGATGATTTTTGAAATCTGGAGACAATTAAAATTGAAGATTCTTCTTACACCTTAGATGACAGAAATTTCAACAGCACATTGAAGATACAAAACAACAGATACCAGGTCACATGGCCTTGGAAGGAAGAATTTCTAGAACTCCCAGAAAATCGAGAACTAGCATACGGGAGACTCAAGTCACTGGTCCACAAGCTGCAGAGTGACTCTGAGTTACTGCACAAGTATGCTGAGATAATTCAGGACCAGTGTAAAAAGGATTCAGCGCAGCCACGGAGAGACGGGAATTTAGCATTACATTCCTCATCATGCAGTAATAGACCTTACGAAACCCACTATCAAAAGTAAGAATTGTTTATGATGCATCAGCAAAATCGCAGCTTAAAAACTCCAGCTTGAACGAGTGCTTACACAGAGGACCAGTGATGCTGCATGACTTATGTGAACTTTTACTGTGCAAATTGTTTTTGAGAAGATTTTTAAAAAAAACTAACAAATTTACAAGAATTCCTAATTATCTCCCCTTTAAAGAGAACGTGTTCCTTCCTTACCTTACGGATTGGGATTTTTTGGAGATTGGCGATTTGGGTTTTTTTTTACATATTTTTTGGGGTAGCTTTCCAAGATGCCCCCACCCCCACCCCCAAATAAAAAAAACGTGCTTGTTGCAGCAATGTTGTTGTTTTCAACTGCAAACTTGTATCCATTTTCGGATACTTAATAAACCATTATAAATGCATTGATGCACTATACATTATCGTGCTGCAATTTGTCATTCTTTTCATAACATTCTCGTAGTTTTATTAACATTTATATGGTTTATTTTAAAGAAACACGTTTTGTCCAGCGATGATAATTATTAAAAGATTTAATCAATGTATAATATGTAAAGATTTTGATTTTGTGGGGATGTAATGATAAATTAATCAAACAATATACGTGTTGTAAGACACCATGAACCTTAGTTTGACCCCACTGAACAAAACAACTAGAACTAGAAACAAATTACGTTACAAATCACTGAGAGAAAATAAATGATTCGAATATTAAAAGATATGCCGTCATTGCAAATTGTCACCAACAATAGTACAAACGCCTTTCTGTTATTGATCTCAAGAAAGATAATTTATGTTTAATTTTCAATTGCATTTTTAATCAGAAATTTTCGATTACAATCATCAAATAAATAGACTACATAAGTTACATATAAATCATGAATTTATGTATTAACCCTAATGATCAGTTTATGAATAATCAATCAATCAATCATTAAATTACATGTAATTATAAATATCAATGATAACATAGGTTCAAAGCATTGTTGAATTTCAGAAATACATGTATCATACAAATCAAATAATTATATAAACAACTTTTTTATATTCAAATCCTTTATGAAGGCGTGTTTCATATAGTCCATTTATTAGACATGTACTTTAAAAAAACCATTTCAGTAATAATTTTGAGGCAAGCAAAAACACTGTATCTGTTAAAATATAAGTTAATCAAAATATATTCAGAAGTATCAAGAGTACTTAATGAACATCTTCACAAATTCAGGGGTCTTGAGTCCACTTATAGCTCTGGAATGGACTCAAGACCTCTGATTTAGTAAAAATGCTAAATGAATGGCAAATTGATTTACTGCATAAACTACTAATAGCAATTTTGCTAAAATCCATAAGTCAACAATAATTCTGCTTTTGTTTGAGCAATAAAAAAAGTGTTGCGCTGAATAAAATAAGCATTTCCAGTTTTCCATTTCAGGAAAAGAAATGTATTCAGTAAACAATGTTCTGATAACTATGTGGTCTGTAGAAACTTAACTGTACAATCTAACAAGTCATTCTAATAAAAAAAAATTTCTTGTAATCCTGTTAAATTTAGAAGTATTAAATAAATTAAATGATTGCTTTAAAAATAAATAAAAGTTAATTTATCAAACGTGCCAACTGTATTGCCATCAAACTTTAAAGAATAGAACAATAAACACATATACCATGCATGGAGTTTAATACTAGCTTTCACCAATCTTTACATCTCGGTACACATTCTAATTTAGAGAAACCTAAAAGAATTCGGCCATATCGTAATGATGAATATACAACAAGAGTATCATCTCTCTCTAATCTACATTATGCACATGATGAATTGTTGACTTTTGGGTATCTTTCTTTCTATTTACCCAAAGTAAGCGATTAAGCTTTGAAAAATAGCATCGATAAAAATTGATTGAGATTGATCCGAGGGAAACACATCATCTAATCTTCTTATCTTTGTGTATGATGCCCTACACTGAACAGGCGCCCTCCTGCATCCATCCACAGAGGTGAACATAGACTTTCCTTCAGGTCTCTGAAGAATGCGCACTAAAGTAGAGTCAGAGAAGTTCTGAGCTTCACAGGCATGGAGTATTGTACTCCCTAAAAAGGTACAGTTGTTAAAGTCGCATGGAAATTCATTTTAAAAAACATTAAGCATATCCTCATTGCCACTGCATTTAACACATTCTATACTTATATGTGCTGCTTTGCAGGAATTCAATTTAAAATGAACATTCTTCATTTTTGTGTACAGTGTATAAAATAAATCGATTTTGTTCTCGACAAAAATGAAACATATCAATGTACGTATTTCTTCGGTTGTAAAAGTATCAGCCTTTTCAAGAACTTTAAAAGCAATATCTAGTTTACCTTTACAAAGTGAAGTTTCCATTACTTTTTTGTAAAACATATTTTTATCCTTTTCAGAAGGACACAGATCAGCTAATTTTGTCAGTGCATCACTCCAATCATTACCAAAAGCTAGGTTATGATCTATAATAAATAGATCAAGGATCAAAAATATATCATTAATTTTCAACATACAAGTCAAATTCTGCATTTCTCCATCCGTCTCTATATCATTTTCTGTATTGAAGAAGTCAAGCATAAGCATTACACATTGACGAGCTCCAAAAAAGATGGTCTTTGCAAACATGTAGGCAACAAATCTTTCCTCATTTAAGAACTTAACGAATGATTTTCTCAAACTTGAATCATTTATGCATTCACTAAACGTATTAATTAGGTCGTAGTTTAGGGCCAAATCTAAAACATCCATTTCAAATTGATGAAAGCTAAGAAATCTCCTTATTACTTCACTTGCTAAAATATATTTTCTTTCCTTGCAAGCTCCTTCTACAAAAGAATTCAGAAAAACAATGAAACTCTCTTCTCCCTCTAAAATGTCCAGCAATCGACCAGCTTTTTGTCTTGAAATGATGGATGTTTGTAAACATCAGAAAATGTCTTTTCTTTGTTTGGTCCATATGCATCAATAAACTTCTTAGCTAACCAGAATCTAATCTAACAATAACCTGCTTTCCAGCAACGTAACCATTAGATCTTACATAAGTAAATAGGACTGTCTTGGAGATTAGCTCTAAAAACTCTACAGGAAACTTTTCTCCAAAAGATAACAAGATGGCTTCATACACTACCATATGTCTCAATTTGTAGCCATTATCAGAAGAGCTAATGAAGGTATTTAACATCTCTGCCAGACAGCCATGTACAATTGCTTTAATCAACTTTCTTAAATCTCCAACCTTTTTGCAATATTTTCAATTTCTGTTTTTGATTTCCAAATTTCTTCCAATCCACATGTTTCAAATACATAATCTTTTATGAAAAAGAAAACTGAAATTGCATAATGCAGATATTTCTCTTGACTCAACAATTCATCTACTTGTCCTTTAACATAACTGCATGCAGAGTCAGTATGAAAAAAACTTGATCCCTGTTTTAAGAATTTTCTATCGGAGAAAAACTCTTCGCATAAAAATGGGAACCCACCTGCAGTATCCATGTTTTTAATAATTTTAAATGATTTCTGACAAAGACGCAAAGGACCATTGTTTGAACATTCAAACGACATCTCTTCTTCACGAGGGGTATTGCACAAAATAACATTATAAAATCTACAAAATCTTTTCAGCATTTCTAACTTTTCTTGAGGTGTTATTCCAAATTCTATCCCCGAGAGATCGACTTGGGGATTTGATGAATTTACCAAACTAAACAATGTGTAGTCAGCTAATCTGTCTTTCATTAAATACCAAATACAATTTCTTAGAGCAAAAATGATAATCACATGATTGTTCATTAACTTTTTATGCATTGAATCAAACGCCATGCTCCAGCCCTAAAAGCTAAATCATTAGCATTTGATTTTCCCAATAGATCATCAATGAAGAGAATGTATTCTTTCTCAAAATGTAATTTGTTCCACTGACTGCATTCTGTAAGAATCAATCCTATGATGTTTTGGTCTTATTTCTGCATCCGGGACATCAGCGCAAGTCCAAAGCGAGTTTAACCACTTCCCGCCCTCTCCGGTAATGCCCATGAATCTGTACTTTTCAAGATACTTTAAACTGTGGTTAATTGCTCTCTTTGGTCCAACATATGTACCAATTTTTTCTTTGTGGTCTTTAAGGCAAGACATTGAACAATCTAAATAAGTCACACACTGCATTAAGTTAGATTTTAAAACACAGGATTTTGACATATCAATCCTATTTATGTTTGTATTTAAGCATGTCCCGAATTGGTAATTAATTTAATAAAGCATGAAATAGATAATTAAGAGTGAGCCTTGTACAAATGAACAGAAAAAAACTATTTTTTTTTACCTATTATAGAACCATTTACACCAATGTTAAGAATTCATCATTGTTTGTTACATATCCCAGGTAATTTGGATTTAGGGCACTTAAAGTTTTTTGTCTAATAATATTTTCTTCATTACCAAATCTCTGTTGCACCTCAAGCAATATACTTTTTTTAAAAAGAATATTATTACTTAAAATTAACAAAGGGAAACCTGCTCATCGAGTTTTTTAAATCAATTACATATACCATATATGTTTTCCTTTTCAACGTCACGTTTCATTTCCGATAAATTTGTTGTAGTCCATTTTTTAACCACACTCTGAAAAAAAGCATCTAATTTAGTGATGTCTATACATGCAAGAAATAACACATGAGCTTCTTTAAACTAAATCTTTGAAAACACACATTTTTCAGTGAATTTATCAATAATAAATAACTTAAATAAAGCAATTCTTCAGTTTACTCACTTAGCTATATTGAGATATGAAGTAAATAGCATTCATCTTTAAATAAACAAATTATCATTTTTTCTGTTTATTACAAGATGCAAGCTTATGGAGAAATTGTGTTTTATTATTTCTTTACCTTTATTTCTCTCCAACACTCTTGTGCTCTGTTACATTCCCACTGTTCAAGGGATTTATTCTTTAATTTGTCTACATCCTCACAAATTGATGAATAAAAATATGGGTCACATTTCTCAGCAACTTCCTTCATATTATTTCACAAGCTCATCCACAGTCTTTCGTATTCGTCATCCTGCATTTCAGAGTTTCCTCTGTGTAGTAGTGCCTTGCTATTCCGTAGATTTCGTAAATTTTGAATTGCTTGTTTATGTCCAAGATATTAAAACCCAATTATCTTCAAAAGCAGGCAGCTCGTTAGAGTTATATCCCAAACACTGATGTCCAAGTCAGATTTAGGGGTAAAGTAACAAGAACAGCAGTGAATGAACCTTGTTATGCAACTTCTTTTCACTTCCTTGTACATAAGTTCTAACAAACTCGTGTGTATCAAACACTTTGATGCATTTTGTATTTTGCAGTCTTTGATGAAGCATTTTCTGTGTTTATGAAGTGTTAAATGGAGTATATCATGTTTTCCTGATTTCTTCTTTTGAAAAATCATTCTCTGTTTGCCATTTTAGAATTCGTAGCTCATATTCAATTCTGTGCTGCAATACTTTTGATCCATACCCCATTAACAGCAAAATAATCTTCAAAAAGTTTGTTTCAGGTTCATTTGCCATGATTTGGAGAATGTTGTTTTTCTAACGAATAATATCATATTTATTCATGAGCATTTTTAATTAACTTATAATTTTGTTTCTGAGGTTTATTGCATTTAAGCGGCATGTGATGCCATATTGTACATTTGAGGATCCAAATGTAAACATTCCTTGAACTAGCTTGTTTCTGCCCAAAACTGTTAACAAAAGATAAAACATCGTTGTTGTTCTGTATGCAAATTACGCATACAAGAACCTGTTTTGAGGCAAAGCTTCAAAATTAATGCAAAATCTAACATTTTTAAAAGAAATAATTGTAGAAAGGATGCCAATGAACCCCTTTCATATATTTTTTTTAATTTTTGAATCTTCAAAACACGTCTGCTGCTGCGCTATTCTACAGCTGATCACGCAGTGATTGCAAAAGGCATTGATTAGGTACCCTATTTTTATCAGTCTGCATGGGATCTATTTTTAGAACAAGAAAAAATTGATCTAGTCTATACTTATATCTTCTGTGTCTATTAGGCACAATATTATTTTTTAAAAGAACAAAAAAATAAATGTCGATTTAAAACAATATCTGTTGAATGTAACATACATCTATTTTTGCAGTTCTATGAGTATAACTAAAGTAAATTAATTTGATAAATTGGTTAGGGGTTCAAAAGTTACCTGTCTTAAAAAATAAACACACATATTTTTATGAAAATATAACTTCTATATATGTAGCTACATAAACACAGATAAATATATACTGGACATAAAAGTTAAGGATTACCAAATAAATATATTTCACATGTAATCTATAACAAAAAACAAAATACACATTTTCGTATAATATCAGCCTTTATTTTCAAAGTTTGAAAGTAAATCATTAAATGTGATGAGTTGGCATAAACACCTGCTACAGATCGTTTCTTACGTTCACTCTAAAAAACGATGTGATTGGTACAGACTTGAAAGTGAGTAATTTTGAGACGGATCAATTCAAGTCAATATAATGATTGTCAATATTTTGTATGCCCTCCCCGCGAAACAATAACATCCCTTCAGCGCCGTCCCATACTGCTCATGAGCCGCGCAAGGTTTGCCCGAGAGATATGTTGCCATTCTTCCTGCAACGCAGCCTGGAGTTCTTTTCGATTTTAGGAAAGTGTTGGACGAGCTGAAATGCGTTGCTGAAGAATGTCCCAAGCATGTTCAGTTGGGTAAAGGTCAGGATCAAGACTTGGCCAGTCCATGCGCTGAATTCTTTCACTTTCCAAGTAATCGTTTACGATACAGGCTCTATAATGTCGATCATTATCGTCCATGAAGATGAATTCCTCACCATCAGCACATGCAACGTGTCTACCAATTGGATGAATAATATCATCTCGGTATTTTAAACCTGTCAGGGATCCTTCAATTACGAGCAAATCAGTTTTGTAGTCAAACTAATGCATGTCCAAACCATCACAGAGCCTCCTCCAAATCTGTCATGCTCAGAAATGCAACAATCGGCATATCTTTCCCCCTTCGATCTCCAAACAAGTCTTTTGCCATCATGGAAGTTAAAATTAAGCTTGACTCGTCTAAGAAAAGAACAGAGCGTCAATGACGTTGTTGCCAATTTATGTGTACTGTTGCCCATTGTATGCGATTTTCAGCGATGCTGCAATTTTAATACGGGGCGTACGGCTGGTCGAAAAGCTTTAGGATTTTCCTGGTGGAGTCTGTTTGTAACAGTTTGAGTAGAGATCCGTCTTCCTGTTGCTATCTGCAATTCAGCATTTAGCTTAATAGCACTTTGGAAACGCTGCCTCTTCGCAAAATTAGCCAAATAACGATCCTCTAAACTGTCGTACATCTTGGACGTCCCAATTTTGGTCTTCTTTGACAATTTCCTGCCTGTAATTATCGGTTCCATAAAGGACTAATTACGTTTTAGAAAACATGAAACCTTTCTGCAACGTGGTGTAGTGTTTTGTCAGCTTCCAACATCCCTACTGCCCTAGAGCGTTCGTCCATGCTTATGTGCCTCCTCATAGCGTCAAATCACCAGTTCGGATCAAAAAGGGTGTAATTGTTCACTAAAGTAAACCTTATTTGATAATTCTTTAACCATTTGGTTCCACTCACTTTTTTAACACTTTCTTGGGTAATTTACCGCAAAACTAATCAAACACGTGTTACTCAAGTATGGAATCGTATAATTGACAATGCTTGCTATTGGCCAAGGGATTGTTGCAGGATAAATACATGTAAGTGAACATGGGTGTTAAAAAACTGTTTAAGCAAATTAAACAATTCAGCGTCTTATTCAGGCGAAAATATAAACAATTTTGTTCGGGATAACAAAAAAAATATATCGTTTTCATTGTGAGCATAAAGAGCAATGTGACTCTTTTTACTTTAAACATTTGCGGCATAAGCTTGAATTAACAATAGATATGATTGCAATCATGAGTTACACGGATTCAGCTCTGATTTATCTATAGTTAGCATAATCTGAAATTTTTACATTTTTTTTTTATTTTTTGTTCGGGATAACATAATGCAAGCTTAGATAAACTTAAATATAGCTTTTCACATAAGTAAGATAAGTACAATTAATGTCTATATGATCATAACATTTCTGTTGCAAAACATGGCATTACAAAAAATGTCATTATTTGAATTTCCTATGCAGGAGTACAAAATTGACTTGCTTTAAAGTGTCAAATTACCCTCTATTCTATGTTACTAGAGAGAAAGCTACATGTAACCATATTGAAATGTCGCTTTAACCAAAGTCCAACGAAAACTACAAAAGGGTAAGATTTTTGTAAAGAATTAAGTAACGTGTACTCACTTAATGACCAAAGTCTTTCATCATATAAACTCTGACTTTAGATGGACCTGAACCTGGTGCATCGATCTGAACCTGCTTATGGACTTAAAGGGACTTAGACCCGATTAAGCTAAAAAAAAAATTCGAAATTTATTATTCAATTTTTATGTCTAGAATTCTCAATATGGATGTTTTGAATGCTTTGAAAAAACATAGGTTATCACAGATTACAAACCTCACCGAGACGAGGCATCACCTTTATGAGGAATCACCTTTATGAGACCCCCTTTATCATATTATATGAAAATCATAGTTAATAATGATCTTGGATATACATGGATACTGTTTTGACACAATATCGTATAACTGTATCATATGTTAAAAGATTGTATAATAATCATAATTTATGTTCATTTCATACGCTATTATATGATACAATGTTAATCAATACAACAATATAAAATACGATATTGCATCCTATGATACTTACAATATATATCATATAATACAATAAAATATTGTAATAAATAATGATGAAATATAATATTGTAACATATGATATGACATTGTTTCAAATTATACGTTATTGTATTTGATCACATAATAAAATATCATAATATATAATATACATATGATACAATATAGTATTATACGATACAATATCATATCACATAATACATCGCAATATTGTAACATATTATATAATATTGTATAATATTATAGTATGATATTGTATTGTATGATATTGTATCATATTTGATACATAATAGGTTATTGTATCATATGATACAATATAATTAGATACAACATTGTATCATATCAATTGATACAATATCATGTGATATAGTACTACATTATATTGCGCCAATATCATATTATACTATATTGTATTATATGATACAATATTACATTATACAATATCATATAATACATTTTTATGTAATATAATAATATATTATATAAACCAATATCATATTATACAATATCGTATCATATGATACGATTTATATTATACAGTATCATATCATATGATACAATATGTTGCAATATCATATGAAACAATAGCATGTTATAAAATAGTATATAATACAATATCATATTATACAATATTATATCATAATATACAATACCAACCATCACAATAGCATGATACAATATCATATCATAATGTACAAAAAAATTGATACAATATCATATCGTATCATATAACTTTTTACAATATTATATATGATATAATATTGTATCATAAAAAACAATAGTGTATTATATCCTACAATACTATATCATAGAACTCATATTATATCATTTAACAACAAACACATCTATCAAGCAGGTTTGAGTGAGGTAGGAGATCTTTTTTAGCATCCTTGATAATGGAGATCAGGCTATGCATCTGAAGCTACCTCTGCGGTTCATTAATATTATAGTTAAATCAACAATGTAATCTATTATCTATAAAATATGTGACCTGTTCCAAAAAACCAAATCTCATCCAGCATCCGAAACCTATGGCTCAGATCCAGCATTCAAGCCTGCCAGTTGCATCAGTATCATAAGACGCATCATCCATGCAAGTTTGAAGTTAGGACCAGTAATAACTAAGATATAATAATCAGAGAGCACCTGCTCCAAAAACACCAGCTCTTGAAACCTTAACCTCCCTCCAGCATTCGAAACCTACAGGTCAAATTCAGCATTCATGCCTGTCAGGTGCATCAGTATCATAAAACGCACCATCCATGCAAGTTTAGTAAAGTTAGGACCAGTAATAACTAAGATATATTTTTTAGCATCCTTGATAATGGAAATTAGGCTCTGCATCTGGAGCTACCTCTGCGATTCATTTATATTAAAGTTAAATCAACTATGAAAGTTTGAAATAGTACTAATATTTATTAAACATGTGACCTGTTCCAAAAAACTTAACCTAATCCACCATCCGAAACCTATGGCTCATATCCAGCATTCAAGCCTGTCAGGTGCATCAGTATCATAAGACGCATCATCCATGCAAGTTTTATGAAGTTAGGACCAGTAATAACTAAGATATAATCATCAAAGGGCACCTGCTCCAAAAACTTTAACCAGCTCTAAAAACCTTAACCTCATCTAGCATCCTAAACCTATGGCTCAGATTCAGCATTCAAGCCTGCCAGGTGCATTAGTATCATAAGACGCACCATCCATGCACGTTTAGTGAAGTTAGCACCAGTAATAACTAAGATGTAATCATCAAAGGGCACAAGCTCCAAAAACTTTAACCAGCTCTAAAAACCTTAACGTCATCCAGCATCTGAAACCTATGGCTCAGATTCAGCATTAAAGCATGTCTGGTGCATCAGTATCATAAGATGCACCATCCATGCAAGTTTGGTAAAGTTAGGACCAGTAGTAACTTAAAAATTGCTATCAAAGGGCACCTGCACCAAAAACTTTAACCTGCTCCAAAAACCTTAATCTCCTCCAGCATCTGAAACTCATGGCCCTGACTCAGCATCCAAGTCTTTAAAGTCCATAAGTAGGTCCAGATGCATCATCCATGCAAGTTTAATGAAGATAGGACAAGTAATAACTTAGATACAGGACCTGCAACAAAAACCTTAACCAGGTCCGGACGCCGACGCCGACGCCGGGGGTATAGCATAAGCTCCTCCCGACTTCGTCTCGGTGAGCTAAAAATGAGAGTCAAGAAATGAGTTACAAGCGAGTTACAGAGGTTATAATTCTTTGTTTTGTAAACAAAGCTCGATTCCTGTTATTGTTTACATATGTGTTTTATTGGTATAAGTTTCAATCTAATGTTGCTTTTTGCTGTTGATGAAATTATTTATGAACACATTGAATCAGTTTATCTTTTTTCCACAACTTATTTTGTCAAAGAAATTGTAATTTCTTTACTTTACATTATTTGTAAACAAATATAAGACTCGAGCTTTGTTTACAAACCAACGACTTCTTTCCTTTGTATCTCGCTTGTAACATGACTTCTGGCATTCAAATTTTCGTGATTCATTCAAAATACAAAAGGAAACTATTTCATACATAAATATCTTAAATAAAATTTTCATCTGAAATCGTGTCTAGGTCCCTTTAAAAAACTTAGCTGCTGAATCTTGGCAATGAATTTTAGATGCTTGAGGAAGTTAAGGTTTTTGGACCAGGTTGTAGTTTTTTTTAGAACAGGTGCAGGTTGATAGCCATATCTAAGTTATTAATTGTCCTATCTTAACCAAACCTGCATGGATGGTGATACATTAATTATGTACTTGACTACTTGACAGACTCGGAGGCTGGATCTCGGATATGGATTTTAGATGTTGGAGGAGTTTAAGGTTTTAGGAGCAGATTATAGTGTTTTGAACATGTGCCCTTAGATGACTATGGTATATCTAATAATTATAGCTAGTCCTAACTTCACCAAACCTGCATGGCTGGTGCATATTAGGAAACTGGTGTACTTCACAAGCTTGACTGTTGAATCTGTGACATAAGTTAAGGATGCTGAAAAGGTTAATGTTTTTGAGCTGGTTTTTTGGAGCATGTACACTTTGATATATATATATATATATATATATATATATATATATATATATATATATATATATAGCTCTTAGCTATTACTGGTTCAATCTTTACCCAATTTGGATATAAGATGCATCTTGTGATAATGATGTACTCCACAAGATTGAGTGCTGAATCTGAGCTGTAGGTTTTGGATACTGGAGGAGGTAAAGGTTTTTGAAGCAGATCACATGGTTATGTAAATATTTGTACTAATTCTTTTTCATGGATGAATTAATTATATAAATCAATCAAGGAGGAAGCTTCAGATATGTAGAGGGATCTTGATTATCTATAGACCCACTGGCAGCTAAAAGATTGTTAACAATTTGAATTGTGTTAGAGTCTTTGACCTGGTTTCAAAATGAAGTAAATTTTGTTACCTATTCAAACTTACAGTAAATATGAACAATAAAAAGCTTTCCTTGCTGATTCATGCGGGATATGAAGGTGGCGATATTGCAGAAAAAATTCATAACCCGCGTTAGCGGGTTTGGGTAATTTTTTTGCTGCAATGATCGCTATCTTCATAACCCACATGAATCATCAAAGAAAGCACTTTATTGTTTATACATTTTATTTACATCTTTCTTTTAATAAATTGGTTGTAAAATGTAAGTACAACTAACTAAATTACTGTTAATGTACATCAGTACGTTAGCTAAATGAAATGGACAAATCGTCTTCTATAGGAATTTTAGTTGAACAATATCATGACTATTTTGTGCAGTCCGTGAGATTTCTCAGGTCGCTGTAGGTTTCGACAAATCGATAGACTGGGCATGCAGATTTCAGTTTTTTCAGTTTCTATAGTCTGCCTTTTTCTATAGAGCTATGAATTGACTATAAGTTTCCGTAAGAAATAGAGGAACCATACGCAAAAGATGTAAGAATATAACTATGGATGTGTAAATAGAGGGAGCTTCAAATACAGAGCTTGATCTCGATTATTTTGATTGCTTGATGCTGGAGAAGATGTAAATTTTTTGAGTAGTTAAATGCAGATTTGAATGTTGGAAAAAATGCTGTCCCTACTGCATTGTACCTCCATAGTACGTGTTACTTAAGATTTGAAACATAGACTAACTTCAGATGCAGAGCCTGATCTTAAATATGCTAAGAAAACCTTTTCCTTTCTCACTCAAACTTGCTTGAGTAAATGATGCTGAATTATGATATAACAATTGTTTAATATTATTATTAGTGTGTCATATAATACAATAAATAAATGTATCTGTACGATATCATACAGTATTGCATTATAAGATACGAGAATGTACCATATGATAACAATATTGTACGATATATTACACAATACTTTATATGAGTTCATATATCATATGATAAGATCTTGTATTATTTAATATTGTTTTATGGTTATTTAAGCCTTGAACGCCATTTTGATAAACATTTTATAGGTTTTTATGAATAAAGAACAATAATTAATAAATAAACGCCATTTAATAATAAGTATTATACAGGTACATAAAATTCATAAATAGAAGTTTCATATGATACAAAATATATCTGAGTATAAAATTAAAGAAATTATGAGAAATTCTACAGAAATCATTAATTATCATAAATGTGATGAATCATGTTCAATACAGAGATCAGTTTCTTTAGTTTTAACACAAATGCAGATATAATACAGCAGCTAATTAGATTCAAATTCTTAAAGAATCACTTTATCAAATGCAATATACTGCAATCTACATATCAATTCATAAATCATATTCGAACAAACTGTCAATGTCAAAGTACCCCATAGAATCAAATCTTAATAGAGAATTAGGCCTCAAATTTACATTATCTTGCAAATGACGATCTTTAAATGTTGAATCCACAATGAGTGTATCATCGCTCCAAACTACATTATGCACACGACGATCTTTAAATGACGAATTCGCAAGTAGAGTATCGTCCCTCCAATCTATTTCACTTACACAAAGACAGTCTGAAGAACCTCGACTAGCCTTATTAACTTCTCTTCTAACATTTTTGTAATTAGCCCTATACTGAACAGGAGTCCTTCCTTCTTTATTTACAGAGGTAAACACAAACTTTCCCTCTGATCTCCGAAGAAGTCGTAGTAAAGTAGAATCAGAGAAGCGTTTCCTTTCACAGACATGAAGTATTGTGCTCCCGCGATCAGTTACATGATAAAAGCTACAGGGAAATTCATTTAAAAACATATTAAACATATTCTCATTGCCACCATTAAGGACACATTTCATAATCAATTCTGCTGATTTTAGATCAGTCAAATTTAAATTAACACTCTTTATTTTTCTGGACAGTGTATAATATAAGTCTATTCGGTTCAACTTAAAAATTGTCGGCATAAAAAATGCCACATCAGCATATGATATGGATTGAATTCTTTCAAGTAATACATACACAATATCTAGTCTTTCAAACATCACAGCATAATAGATACCATTTCTGTAAAACCCTTCCCTTTCCTCATGACAAGGACAGAGCTCTGCTAGTTTTGTCAGTACACCAGTCCAATCATTACCACAAGATGGGTCATGATGAACCACAATATCACAAAGAAATGAAGTAAATGTATCTGTTGGTAAATAAATATCATTCTTGTCACAATCTGTCTCTATATCATTTTCTGTATCAAGATAATTAAGCACCTCTATTATGCATTGTCGGGCTCCACATCCGAAAGCTTCCGTGAAAAAGTTTAATCCAAAGTCTTCAAAAAAGCTTTCAACATAAAGCTTTGAAAATAATATCATTATACCCGAGCGACCCATATATTGTCTAAAGGTATGAATAAGATCATTATTTAGTACTAAATCTAAAATATCACTTTCAAATTCAAAAGAGTTAAAAAATCTTCTTATCACTTCACTAGCTAAAATATCTTTTTTTTCTTTGCAGGCGCCAGCTAAAAATGACTTTAAAAAGATCATAAAACTTTCCTCTCCCTCTAAAATGTCCAAAAAACAATCCACAAGTCGTTTGTCATGAAATGATGGATGTTTATACACATCAGAATATGCTTCCTCTTTGTTTGACCCATATACATCTATCAGCTTTTTACCCAAACTTTCTGTCATGTCATCATCTAACTGGACAATGACTTCATGGTCTCCAGCAACATAACCTTTAGATCTGACATATGTAAAAAGGACTGGCTTTGTAATTAGCTCTAAAAATTTCTCTGGAAAATTCTCTCCAAAAGATAACAGAACTGCTTCATATACTACCATGTGTCTTAATTTGTAGGCATCATCTGATGAGCTAATGAATTTATTTAACATGTCTTTGAGACAACCCCGCATTGTAGCTGGCATAATTTCTGTATATTTGACCAGCCCAATGTCAGCAATTTCTTTCTTAACTTTGAGCAGACTATCCACTTCAAATGATTTGTCTTTTAAAACGAAATAGACCAACACAACATATTGCAGGTACTTTTTCTCAAACAATAATTGATCTATTTGTTCTTTCACGAAATCTCGTGCGGAATAGTCTTTAAAAAAGTTAAAACTCTTTTTTAAGGATTTCTTCTGAGAGAAAAATTGTTCACATAGAAAAGGAAAACCACTTGTTGTGTCCATTCCTGCAATGATTTTAAGAGTTTGTCCACTTAGACATACAGAATTATCATCGGAACCTTCGAATGACTTTCTTTCTTCCTGCAAAGTTTTACACACCTGAACATCATAATGTCTACAAAAACTTTTTAACATCCTTAACTTTTCTTGAGATGTCATTCCAAAGTCCACCCCAGAGAGATCAATTGGCGCATTTGATGAACCTAATAATCTAAATAAAGTGTAATCAAAGAACTTGTCTTTCATCAAATACCAAATGTTATTTCGTAGGGCAAAAATGAGATATACATGGCCTTTATTTAACAGTTTAAGCATGGGATCAAAAGCTGTGCTCCAGCTTTGATAAGCTCCATCATCAGCACTAGATTTTCCTAACAAATCATCAATAAAGAATATATATTCTTTTGTTAAATCTAAAATATCCCACTGACTGCACTTTGTGAGGATCAAAGCTGTAAAGCTCTGGTGTTTATTCTGCAACCGGGACATCAACTCTAGTCCGATGCGAGTTTTACCACTTCCTGCCTCTCCAGTTATGACAATCAATCTGTGATGTTCTAGAGCCTTCAAACAGTAGTTAATTGCTTTTCTTGGTTCTACATACATGCCACTGTTTTCTTTGTGTTCTTTAAGGCAAGACTCTGAATAGTCTAAATAAATTCAAATACTGCATTTAATCAAAATTTTCAGAATGGCAGTTTAACAGGATAAGTGTTGTCCTTAACTGGTATAAATAATTGATGCTAATTTGATAGAAAACAGACAATAAAAGAATGAATAAATATTTCAATATTTGAAACAAATTCACAGCAAAATTGCAGACAATTAATTACAAATATGAATGTATTAACCTGATATAAAACATTTTTGTCAATCAAATAGTCCTTATCTACATGTAGGTAGAAATCACTAAAAACATACTCTTTTTTGCCTTTAATTTCATTTAAATTTAAATAAATTAAGTCTTAAGCATTTTCGATGGCAATTAATTATGACTCACAAAAAGTTTCCATGAACAAATTACTTTAAACTTTTTTTAAAAAAATTATCACTTTACTTACAGTAAATGTTTTCCACTTCATTGCCTCGTAACTCTGGTACAGTCCTCTGTTTGGACAGACCATTTTTACAATCTTTCACATTCTGTTAAACAAAATACAATGGCTTTTAATACCAAATATACATTTGTAGATATCTATAAATAAATTGAATACATGTTAACTTAAAATCATACTTTCATCCAAAAAAAATAAATAAATTACAGTTTAAGCTTAGTTCTAATAAACATAGGTAATCACAGATTACAAAGCTCAAAGAGACGAGGCATCACCTTATGAGGAATCACCTTTATGAGACCACCATTATCATATTATATGACAATCAAAATTAATGATCTTGGATATTCATGGATACTGTTTTGACACAATATCGTATATCATATGTTAAAAAATTGTATGATAATCATATGTTCATGTCATACGAAATTATAAGATACCATGTTTATCAATGCAACAATATAAAATATGATATTGCATCCTATGATTCTTACAATATATAGCATATAATACAATACTGTAATAAATAATGATGCAATATTATATTGTAACATATGATATGACATTGTATTGTGTTATACATTATTGAATTTGATCACATAATACAATATCAAAATATATAATATATGATACAATAAAGTATCATAAGATACAATAGCATAAATTTATATATATCACATAATACATCCCAATATTGTAACATATAATACTATATTGCTTAATATAGTATAATATTGTATTGTATGATATTATATCATATTTGATACATAATATGATATTGTTTGATATAGTTTGATACAACATTTTATTATATCATATGATACAATATCATGTAATATAGTAATATATTATATAATAAAATATCATATTATACAATATTGTATCATATGATATATAATACAATTTCATGAGATATAATAATATGTTATATAAACTAAAATTAAATATACAATATGATATCATATTATACAATATCATATATTATACAATATTGTATCATATGATACAATAGTATATATTGCAATATCATATGAAACAATACCATGTGTTAAAATAATATATAATACAATATTATATTATACAATATTGTATCATGATATACAATACTTTACATAACAATATCATGATACCATATCATATCATAAAGTACAAAGAAATTGATACCATATCATATCGTATTATATAACTTTTTACAATATAATATATGATATAATATTGTATCATGTCAAACAATGGTGAATCATTCATACAATACTATATCAAAGGAATCATGTTATATCATTTAACAACAAACACATCTATCAAGCAGGTTTGAGATTTTTTTAGCATCCTTGATAATGGAGATCAGGCTCTGCATCTGAAGCTACCTCTGCGTTCCATTTATATTATAGTTAAATCAACTATGAAAGTTTGAAATAGTACTACATGTATTATCTATAAAACATGTGACCTGTTTCAAAATAACTAAGCCTCATCCAGTATCCAAACCTAAGGCTCAGATTCAGCATTCAAGCCTGTCAGGTGCATCAGTATCATAAGACGCATCATCCATGCAAGTTTATTGAAGATAGGACCAGTAATAACTAAGATAAAATCATCAGAGGGCACCTTCTCCAAAAAAACTTTAACCAGCTCTTAAAACCTTAACCTTCTCCAGCATCCGAAACCTATGGCTCAGATTCAGCATTCATGCCTGTAAGGTGCATCAGTATCATAAGACGCACCATCCATGCAAGTTTGGTGAAGTTAGGACCAGTAATAACTAAGATGTAATCATCAAAGGGCACAAGCTCCAAAAACTTTAACCAGCTCCAAAAACCTTAACCTCCTCCAGCATCCGAAACCTATGGCTCATATTCAGCATTTAAGCCTGTCTGGTGCATCAGTATCATAAGACGCACCATCCATGCAAGTTTGGTGAAGTATGGACCAGTAGTTACTTAGAAATTGCTATCAAAGGGCACCTGCACCAAAAACTTTAACCTGTTCCAAAAACCTTAACCTCCTCCAGCATCCGAAACCTATGGCCCAGATTCAGCATCCAAGTCTTTCAAGTCCATAAGTAGGTCCAGATGCATCATCTATGCAAGTTTGGTGAAAATAGGACAAGTAATAACTTAGATACAGGACCTGCAACAAAAACTTTAACCAGGTCCGGACGCCGACGCCGACGCCGAGGGTATAGCATAAGCTCCCCCCGATTTCGTCTCGGTGAGCTAAAAATGAAACCTTTAGCAGTATATACATAAGTTTGCCTACAGTTTTCATCATAATTATATTAAAAGATAAACACTATATATAACACACTTAGATTATGCATCTTTGTTTATAGGTCATTGGTCCAGAGCATGAATTGTACATCAAGGAGAAAAAACAAAATCAGATACATGTACATGTATAATGAAGTACAATTCAAATGTTTACAATTTCTTTTACCTTTAATTCTCCCCAGCTTTTGTAAGCGTTGCAACTCTGCTCCTGAGTAAGGGGATTTCTATGTATATTATCAATATTCTCACAAATCTCAGCATAAAAATATGGTTCACCTTTATGAGCAACTTCCTTAATGTTATTTGACAACTTCAACCACATTTTGTTGTATTCGTCATCCTCCATTTCAGCATTTCCCCTGTGCAGCAGTTCCTTGCTGTTCCGTAAATTTCGCAAGTTCTGAATTGCTTGCTTTTGCACTTCATATGTTTTAGGATCATCAAAACCAATTAACTCCAACAGCAGACAACTAGTTAGAGTTATATCCCAAACAGTGATGTCCAAATCAGATTTGGGGACAAAATGACAAGAACAGCAGTGATAGAATCTTGTTGAGCAACTTCTTTTCACATCCTCATACATGAGCTCTAACAAACTGTAA
>WFKH01011925.1:8027393-8038218 GCA_016163765.1 Magallana hongkongensis | reverse complement strand
AAATCATCCTCACAATGTCAGGGGTCCTGAGTCCACTCGTGGCCGAGAGGATTCAGGACCCCTGACATTGTGAGGTGTTATTCTTGAAACATTCATGCAGTTAATAAATTGCTTAGAAAGGCTTTGGCAGCCAATTGAAAAGTATTTGTTTTCCATTGTATTTACGTAGAATTGGAATATTTTGGCATTTATTTGTTTGTTTGTTAAATATAATCAGATTATGATCAGCTTGAACTTTTTTTTTTACAATCAGCTGATGCCTGAAAATCTTCTGCATCAAACTATCATGTTTATTTCATTTAAAGCATGGATATTATTCTAAAGTATTAGTTATGATAATACTCACATGATAAATTTGTACATGCCTAGGTGTAGAGCTCTGGATGTAAAGTGAAAATGAAACAGGGGTACTTCGTCATTGCACATGAAGAGCTTTTCTTTTTCCGATTACGTTTAATATGCATCTATTATTTTATATATTGTAAGCATCGTGTTATTTTTTATTTAAATTGTTGACTTAGAATTAAAGACTGTTTATTTCATCGACACATATTTCATGAAAATTAAAGAAAAAAAGTCGGAACTTTTAGTGTTTATGGTTTCCTGTACTTATTTTTTATGTCTTGAGGAATTTCCGGTATACCAAAGAAAAGACTGCAACTTAAGCTCGGTTATATTTTTCAATATTCATAGGTAACTCTATTTCTATGAAACAAATGGCCCAATAATAAGCATAGGAACAAATGAATGAATCAATTCGACGACAGAATGAGAATGCCACTCAATATTCACTACGTCACATGGCCTATATACACCAAATGTATACTTCAGTTGTATGTAGAAAATAGAATATGCAAAATGATTTTGTAAACATTATCATGTAAAACATGATTTATTAATCAAATTTCTAAACAGTTTATTAAATGAAGGTTGAAAATAATGATAAATATAGGAGTTGCTCAGAGACATTTCTGGTAAAAATACTAGGAAATGCATGTAGTTATATTTGTGGTTTTGCAAATCAACCTTACAATAACTATAAAGTGTCATACAATGTTTAGAC
Organism: Magallana hongkongensis; assembly: GCA_016163765.1. NCBI lineage: Eukaryota > Metazoa > Mollusca > Bivalvia > Ostreida > Ostreidae > Magallana > Magallana hongkongensis. The sequence continues at coordinate 8,037,155 of WFKH01011925.1, read as the reverse complement.
ATGTATGATGTATGTATGGTTTACCTCATTCATTTCAGATACATGAGTGATACAGCAACATCAGTTTTGTACACATGTACATGCAGATAATATTAATGTTATTAAAATGCATGCCTTCACACATATGTAAAACATATAATATTAACGCACGTGTAACGTGCGGTTGTTGGAACTCATGTTAACCGTGTATTTATTAACATATGTGTAACATGTGGTTGAGATCCACATATGTAAAACGTATGGTTCACGTATGTTTAACATATGTAAAATCTCACGTATGTTAAACGTATGTGATGTTAAACGTATGTTATCACACGTACGTTAACCATGCATTTCTCAACGTATGTGTAACGTACGGTTTGACTTCACGTGTGTGTTACGTATGTTTAACGTATGTTGTACATGTGTCAAGTTCCAACATATGTGAAACGTACGTGGCACAATTAGCTGTGTAATAATAATAATTTAATTTGTAACAAATCGTACTATCTGGTAGTTTGAAAGTATTATTTTCAATTCAAAATAGTTTAGCAAACATTTGTTTTATGTCCAAACAAATATTATATAAAGTCCTGTAATTAATTCATTATCGAACACCACCTCTTTATTTTTTTTATACATCTTTAAATATTTGAATAATTTCAATTTGTGTGAGTGTCTGTTATCCACAAACACAATGATGTAGCTCTGTTCTTTTAGACCGTTCTTAATATGTAAAAATGTTTATTGGACGTGTACCTCTCTTACCATTTGATCAGACTCTTGACAGTATTTCAGTAAATGTGTAATAAATATTTTTTTTTTAATGTGCACTTTCATCGATTTGAATTCAATGAACTATTTCTCCTTGTTAAGTACATTTATGTGTTCAATTAAATATAAATGATTAAGAACATTGAAATTATTTTTTTTTAATTATAAAACCATTAACCTTATGAATTAGGAAAAGTAGTTGTTAGCTCACCCGAGCCAAAGGGTCAAATGAGCTTGTCTGATCAAGATTTGTCCGTTGTCTGTCGTCGTTGTAGGACACTTTTCACATTTTCATCCTCTTCTCCAGAACCACTGGGCCGACATTACATCATTGAAAATGTGTTGGTATTTTTCAAAAATCGTCTCAAAAACAATTTTTTCCAGAAAAGCTTGAAATTGACAATGTGTGGAAGCATACTTAGGTAGTGTAGATTCAAGTTTGTTCAAATCATGATCCCCGGACGTAGGGTGGGTCACAATGGGAGATGACGTTTTACATAAGAATATATAGAGAAAAATCTTTAAAAATCTTCTTAAAAACTATAAGGCCAGAAAAGCTGGAACTTGTGGAAGCATACTCAGGTAGTGTAGATTCAAGTTTGTTAAAATCATTGTCCCCAGAGGTAGGGTGAGGCCACAATGGGGGGATCAAGTTTGACATAAGAATATGGAGAGAAAATCTTTGTGGGGCCACATTTCTGGTCGTTGAATATATAGAGAAAAACTTTAAAAATCTTCTGTTCAAAAATCATTAGGCATGAAAAGCTCAAACTTGTGTGGAAGCATACTCAGGTAGTGCAGATTCAAGTTTGTTCAAATCATGATACCTGGGCTATGGTGGGGCCACAATGGGTAACGGGGTCAAATTTTTAACATAGGAAAAAATATTTAAAACTTTTCGGGAAAAGCATTCAGCATTTCGAGAAAGTACAGGTTGTGCAGATTAAAGTTTGATCAAACCATGATTCCCTGGAGAAAAAAGGGGCCACAAAGGGGGATTTTCAAATAGAAATGATGAAAGATCTTCTCACAAATACTAAAACAACAAAAGACACTTGGGATTAAATATGTGGATAAGAATCGGCAGATTTTTGTGCAAGATCTACCATGTCTACTGTACTGTAATTGTCAAGATATTTCGTTAATTGTCAAGATATTTCGTTAGTTGTCAAGATATTTCGTTAATTGTCAAGATATTTCGTTAGTTGTCAAGATATTTCGTTAATTTTCAAGATATTTCGTTAGTTGTCAAGATATTTCGATAATTGTCAAGATATTTCGATTTTGAAACTATAATACTGATTTGATCAGAGTACGTGTGGCTATTATTGCTCAGATGAGCGATGTGGCCGCTGGACCCCTTGTTTTTATTTTAGATCGAATCTTGAGTATTCAAATTATTCCTAAAGTTTACAATAACTTGAACTTAAATCGAGTGCTATTTGGAACTTCAGATATACACGGTTAGGTAGGGGTCCATCATTGAAGTGCAATTTTTTCATTGTTTTTTGCGTTTCCAGAGATTAAAAAAGTGGAATTACAATTATGTCACCGTAAAGTAATGTCGCTATTACATAATATATAATCATATGGAATTGTATACTATTATCAAAATCAATTACTTTGTTACTTTGGGGTCGTCTTGTATATTAACTAGGTTCAAAGGCCAGAAATAATCTTGGTTATGAATGTGCATCATATTATCAGGAAATATCATTTTAATGTTTGTATGTTTGTAATCATATTTTGTTTTTGAATGCTATAATTTTATTTTTAAAATACACTTATTTAAGTGCATGAAAAGTACTAAACAATGCATACGTGATTAGAAAGTATTTTTTTAATATAAAAGTTTATGCAGCGCATACCAGTCAAATAAAACACGAGATCGTTTGATACAGTTAACCAATGAGTTACGAATGCTATATAGTACTCGTAATTGATTTAAAATCATAATTTCGATTGATTTCTCTAGACAATAGTTTATTGTTTGTATGATGTGCTTTTTTTAATGATAACGAACGTATTATGTTTATTCTATTTTATGTCAGTATTTTTAAAATGAAAGTTTAATATGTTTCATGAATTAGTCTGTTGACCACTGTCCAGTGTGTTAAGCACCGAAAAAGTTCTTTACCACGTGAACACTCTTCTATTCACTTTCATATTTTATTTTTGTTTGTTCATCAATCGACAACACACTAAAAGAACTTGTCCTTCAGAACCTCTAAACGGGCTTAGGTTTAAATGCTCCGAATGGTTTGAATAATATACTTACATGTTTTTTTTAAAATACCTCGTGATAGCTGGAAGGGGGTTTCCCTTAAAAGAATTTCCGGCTACCGTTTCGATTTGTGTCATAAAAGGTAAGATTTATTTCTTTATCTTGTTGATTTAATGTCATTTTACCGACTTGATATTATTGGTGAGCAGAAAAAGTGTATATGAGTATGCGTTAGTCAATGGTTTTAAAATAATGGACAATTCACCGAACCATTGGTTTTTGACAGTACTTCAAAGGGTCAAACTCGATCTCGAGTATTTAACAAGGTATAAGTTGTAGATTTCAAGATAAACTAATATATATATAGCAACATAGAGATACATCTATTATCTTCATGATGCATCATATTGATGCTAAAAACTTTGTGATTGCAGTTTTGAACGATAAATGAATAAGCAATACACACTTCAAACATTGATAATTGAAATCAAGTTATTATTGGTCAATGTGCGTGACAGAATGTAATTAAAGGTTATTCTCGGAGGGGTGGGGTTTGGGTTTGTTTATGGGTTTTCTTATGTTTTTTCACATTGCGTTTAACATTATGCCAGATAATAAGAAAAATGAAAAGGTAAAATAATATCATTCTCAGTGAGGTTTTTCAAAACGTAATATTTTGACTCGCGTCTCTTCAGGAGATATGTCAGTCAAACGTTTTAGCGACAAATGTTGCTGAGATAAGTATGATGTAAAAATATAACCCTGTAGAGTTTTACAAGCAATATAGAAATTGAATTTCTTACAAGATAAAATATTTTACGCAAGTGTTTGATTTAAACAGGGATTTTTCATGTAGAAAACTGAGGTTTCCAATTAAATTTTACATTAACCTTTAGAATTTCTAATAAAAGTACATATCTCATCTGACAACACCAATAACAGAAGTTGTTTAAAACTCTTAAAGGGTCATGGTCACGATGTTAGTCTGCTTTTATTTTACCATTTTTAGCTCAATTGAGCTTTTCTGATCACATTTTGTCTGTCGTCCGTCCGTCTGTCCGTCTGCCTGTAAACTTTTCACATTTTCGACATCTTCTCCAGAACCACTGGGCCAATTTCAACCAAACTTGGCACAAAGCATTCTTAGGCAAAGTGGATTCAAAGTTGGGAAAATTAAGGACCACGCCATTTTACAAGGGGAGATAATTAGAAATAATTGACAATTTTCGTGAAATTTTCAAAAATCTTCTTATTAAGAACCATTTGGCCAGGAAAGCTGAAAATTATGTGAAGGCATCCTCAGGTAGTGTGAAAATCATGACCCCCAGGGGTAGGGTGGGGGCACAATGGGCGGTCGAATTTTTACGAAGGAAAATATATATTAAAACTTTTAAAAACTTCTTCTCAGAAACCAATCAGCCTTGAAAGCTGAAACTTTTGTGGAAGCATCCTCAGGTAGTGTTAATTCAAAGTCGTAAAAATCATGACCCCCGGGGGTAGGTTGGGGCCACAATTGGGGGTCGAATTTTTACAATGGAATATAAAGATTAAAGTCTTAAATTTTTTTCTCAAAAACCAATTGGACAGAAAGGCTGAAACCTGTGTTGAAGTATCCTCAGGTAGGGTAAATTCAAATGTGTTTAAATCATGATCGCCGGGGGTAGGATTGGGTCACAACGGGGGGGGGGGGGGGGTTACAGATTTTTAATTAGGAATATATAGAGAATAATCTTCTAAAAACCATTTGCTTAGAAAAGCTGTAATTTTAGTGTAAGCAACTTCAGATAGTGTAGAATCAAATTCGTTAAAATCAAAATCTTGAGAAGTCGGGTGGAGCCACATTGGGGATCCAATTGTACAAAGGAAAACATTTTTTATTTTTCACAAAAACTGAAATGTTATCACTTATGGTTTTACTTATATGCAAGCATTCTGACATATCGCTGATTCTTTAAAGTTGTTTAGACTCTGGCACCTGGACGATTCGTGTTTCACAAGGGGTTCAGAGTTATATAAACAATATAAACAATTGTTTAGGGTCTTGTTGAGAACTACGGTGCTCAACATGTGATATGACTATAAAATCATCCTGTTAGAGAAGGGACTTGATTATAAACATGAGAATACCCAAGGGGAAATGTATTTTTATTTTTACAGGATCTACATGCATGTATTCTATTACATTGTCCAGATATTTTGTATTATGAGTCCATTAAGCTGATTTTATCATGCCTATTGTTACTCAGGTGAGCGATGTGGCCCAAGGGCCTCTTGTTATTGTTCACAATGCTTCAGAAATGCATCAACCAAACCAAAATTTGAGTGCCAGTCGTAGAGTTATAAGCAAAACACCGAGCTCACAATTCTTTGATATGTAAATAAGGCTCATTTCACTGATGTTTTTTAAATACATAATATTGATTTAACACAATAAGTTTAAAAACCGTAAATTGTTGGCAAAAATTTATCAAACTTTCGCCAGAATTCTTTTATACCGAAGACGCATAAGACTATTCAAGAGAAGATTTCACCATACATCGGGCACTTTGGGATATTATTTTTCATCAGGTCGGGAGTGATTAAATCCAATAAAGCCCGGAAAGCTTTATGATAGATTTGATCGCGCTCGACTGTATTTGATCACCTCATCATATTTTTTTAAAATATGTATAATATTTTATCCATAACTTTTCGTTATTTTCCATATTTTCTAACTTCTTTTAGGAGAAAATATTTTTAATGAAGCAGCTGACAAATTTTACCTGAAAGGTACCCCCCAAAAAATGGCTCTTCGCTTTCCTAACAGAGAATGTATCGACATATACCTCGCTTGTGGGGATATCGAAGGCGACTGCAACCTTGTAAAACAGCTTCTACCCCGGTTGGAACGGTCCGGATTCACCTGCTTCTGTAGGCTCCGGGATGGAGAGGTTCAGCTGCGTATTGAGACAGCTAGAGGCGTCATCCCTACTTGTATTCTGCTTCTGGCCTTCGCTTCCAAATGTTCCATTGCGGAGGAGTGTAAATACCTACAATATGAGATTGCTCTGGCCATGGACTTTAGGAGGCAGATCCTGATTGTGGCACTGGATGACGTGAAGATACCTTCTCTGTTCAGGAATCTAGATTCACTTCCCGGAAGAATGGACCAACCGTTGGAAGACTGGGTTGGTAAACTTCTAAAGGGAGTTAAACAAAAGACCCGGGGTACGTACGTTTGCATATGCAAATCAGAATATATACTTTAAGGTGATGTTCACTTACATTGATATTCTTAATTGCTTAATTACTTGCCTGCAGAATGAGTTTGTTCACATGTAATTTAATGAAACGATACAAGTCTTTATTCTAATTAGCGAACCCAAAACCCTGCTACGAGATTGACCTGGTCAAGGAATTCTTGTGGAACATAGAAGGGAAAGCAAACTGTGAGCTAATGGACGCTCATAGTAGAACCGTAAACAACTTAATCTCTGAAATAGCTTTTTTGAAGAAAAGAAATAGTGATCTTATACATATCCGTATGCAGGAGTGCGACGACTTCGAGACAGCAAATCAGCGACTGGAGGCTCAACTGAAAGAAATGCAAACAAAGCTATCTGACCGAAATGTCTGCCCTTATTCATATGCTGCGGAAGTGGCTGCACAGTGCGTCAAACATCAGCAAGAGAAAGATCAGGTGATTAAACGTTTTTTTTGGTTATTATTTCTATCGCTATTGACTTTATATTTAATGACGATTTTATTAAATGAAAATTTCCAATAGTTTAGATACATAGCTTATTTTGTTTTTAATTGTCCAGTTCTATTCTTTAATGATGAGTACCTAGGAACTGTATTACCCCCCCCCCCCTACAATTCTTTAAAAAGTATATATAGGGCTGGCTTAAATTTAATCAAAATATGTAATTTAATATTCGTTGTAGTTGAAAGCAGAGATAAAATACCTAAAGAGAGCTGTGGAGAGGAACAATGAAAGTTCATCAGAAGAAACCGAGGCAAGGTCAGACAGGAGAATGGTGGATAGTCTTTATAGAGTACTGTGTCTTGACGTTAACTCCAGAACAAGATCCGGTACCAATACAGGGACTTCCGCCTCCGGTATCAGAAGAGTCCCGTCAGAGGTCGCTGCCTTCTTTCACCGATACCAGGGGTTAATAGGTCAGTGAGAATTCTTAACCTCCAAAAGGAGAGGATTATAAAGTTTCAAAGGGGATAGCATAGGGAAAATCGAGGTTTTCGAGATGAAATACGGATAATTTAAGTTCAAAGAGAAATTAGCTTTTTAGAGATCTCATTTTAAGTTCAGAATTCGAATTGATTTGATTAAGCAAGGATACGGATTTGTTTTAAAAAAAATTAAACGTTTTGTTTAGTTACAAAGAAATTGAGAAATAACATCGCTTTTTCACATTGATAATAAATATGCTCAGTCGATAAACATTAATTGTCCGTCAATTATCATCATTTTTTTTAAAGGATATGACGAGATTCCAGCGCTAGGGAGAGAATTAGGACTAACATGTTCCCAGCTCGATGAGGTAAATAGGTATAGAACATCTGGGCTCTCCGAGATGTTCTGGCAGATATGCAGAGAGTATTCTATTGGTCAGTCTGAGACTTGCAGCGTCACTCAAATGGTTGGAGCGCTGGCCAAAATAGGAATCAATATCGAAGGTATATAAAAAGTAATTTATAGAACAAAGTGTTAGTTATATACAAATATTTACATGTTCCAGTGTCTTTGCCTGTGATAACACTACGTATCGAATTTGTACTATATAACCCATAACTTCAAATGACGCCAAATTGAGGCACCGGCGGGATTTGCTTACTTATATTTAAATATTTAAAATCGTACGATGGCGTAAAATTCTATAAATATAAGTAATAAGGAATCATTCTTTGAATGTAAGAGGTGATAATTTCGGTCGGGGCGTGATCAAATCTATCATAAAGCCCTTCGGGCTTTATTGGATTTGATCACGCCCCGACCAAAATTATAACCTCATAATACTCAAAGAATGATTCCTTATTCCTTAACTAGCGGCATCAACTCAAAATGTAAATGGCGTACTCAGTAACTAAACGTAACGATATAACAACATGTATTTACAATAAACTCACCAGGTCGAGACATACTAGTAAAGCCAGTGAAGTTCATTCTACCGACAGACCGTCTCTAAAGAAACATACAAACATACAAGGACATCTTGCAAAAGAAATGTTTGAATGGACACTGTCAAAACCATTCAGGAATACAAATTACAGTAAACACCGGTCGCAACTTATCTACCTTCATCATCTAGGGCAATAGCCCATGAAAAATCAAGCTAGATCAGTGGGTATTTCTGTTGAGGAACTAATATTTACATTTTCCAGTGTCTTTGCCTGTGATAACACTACGTATCGATTTTGTACTATATAACCCATAACTTCAAATGACGCCAAATTGAGGCGCCAACGGGGTTTGCTTATTTATATTTAAATATTTAATCGTACGATGGCTTAAATTATATAAATATAAGTAATAAAGAATCATTCTTTGAATATTATGAGGTGATAATTTAATTCGGTCGGGGCGTGATCAAATCTATCATAAAGCCCTTCGGGCTTTATTGGATTTGATCACGCCCCGACCGAAATTATCACCTCATAATACTCAAAGAATGATTCCTTATTCCTTAAATGAATCCAAGTTATGATTTTTGATGATAAATAAAAGTTACACGACCTGACTACATAAAGGAACATTTCAATGGTTTGGATACTTCAAAGTAATAAATGAATGATTTACCAGTAGAATGGAATGAAGGCCGAGATTAGCTTTAAAACAAACATGTAAAATTTCAATAGGGCAAATAGTGCATTGACTACATTCTTAACTTAATTGCGTTTAATCTTATAACTATGACCTGGCCCTGATCTCTGCATGTATTTAAAATCGGTTATTAACTTATCATTAATTAAAATTTATTGTCAATGTGAGTTACAGATATGATATCCAACAATTTTACAATATTATTGTCTTGACTCTCGTTACATGGTGTGCACTGTGTTTAAATTCCAGGGAGACCAATGAACACAGAACAGAGGATTCTACTGGAGGGGAACCTGGACTACATTTACAAACACATGAAGGATGTAATCATCCTGCTACCAGCACTCCTAGAGAAAAATACACTAAACACGGCACAGGCCTCGTACATTGAGGCCCCGCGGTCGTGTAGGCAACGGGTGGAGAGGTTGATTGAGGTCCTAGTTACCAAGGATACGGGTTTTGATGACTTCTGTGAGGCTTTGGAGTTAAGCGGGCAAACTTGTCTAGCGGATCACATCAGAAACCTTGAAAGTAAGTGTATACATAGTTACATGTAGTAAACATGCCTAGCGGACCACCTAAGTGTATACATAGTTACATGTAGTAAACATGCCTAGCGGAGCACCTAAGTGTATACATAGTTACATGTAGTAAACATGCCTAGCGGAGCACCTAAGTGTATACATAGTTACATGTAGTAAACATGCCTAGCGGAGCACCTAAGAAACATTGTAAGTAAGTGGTACAACATTTAGACAATAAAACGCTTTCTTTGGTGATTCATGCGGGATATGAAGGTGGCGACATTACAAAAATCAAAGTACTGAAGTACTGAAAGCCGGACTCTTTTGATGTGTTTTATGCATATTGTGCAGTAAATACTAACAAAATCTCTCTCTTCCTCTCTCTCTCTCTCCCTCTCTCTCTCTCTCTCTCTCTCTCTCTCTCTCTCTCTCTCTCTCTC
>WFKH01011925.1:7944054-7988856 GCA_016163765.1 Magallana hongkongensis | reverse complement strand
TGGCAATTTTATAAATTAAATGTAACTAAAATAAATTTGAATTTTGAAGGAGGGATCTGGACCCTGACCCCCCTCTAGATGCGCGCATGGGATAAATGTTAATTTCATGTTACTATTTGTCTACCAGGATTAAATTAAATTTTTCAAAATCTTATTGCACATCTATTGGACAGCCCCTATCATATCCAAAGATATGATGTGTCTATTCATTAAATCATAAGCGGAATTCTGGGATCTAGGTTTTTTTTAGGAGTGATAAACGTCAATTTTCTGCTACTATTTGACTCCCTGGATGAAATTTAAATTTTTAAAACCTTATTGCACATCTATAGGACAGCCCTAAATATATCCCAAGAGATGACATAGCTACTCCAAAAGTTGTAAGAGGAGTTCTGGGAACCATACTTTTTTTTGCAAAAAAACGTCATTTTTTGTTGCTCACCGATCCCTGTGATGAAAAAAAAATTCTGAAACCTGATCACACTTCAAAATGACGCCCCCAATCATATTCTAGAAGATCATTTGGCTACTGCAAAAAAGTTGACGTTTTTTAAACCAGATTTTTTGTCAAAAAACGTCCTTTTGCAGCCACCAGGACAAAATTGAAATTTCCGAAACGAAACCTTATTGCACATCTATAGGACACCCAAAACATATTTCAAGAGATAATTTGTCTATTGTTGAAAATGTAGGAGGAGTTCGAGGAAGAAGGTTTTTTGTGAAAAAAACGTCATTTTTTACCAATTATTTGACCCCCAGGACTACCAGAGAATTTTTGTAACCTTTTTACAAAACAACATGACACCCCCAATCAAACTCCAAGAGTTCAGATTGCTAGTTTATACGATGTAAGAGCAGTTTGAGAAAGTAAAACGTGACAGACGGACGGACGGACGGACGGACGGAACAGGATAACAACAATATACCCGAACTTTCTTTAGAAAGTGCGGGTATAAATATTGTCATAGTGTGAATTTTTGTGAAAACAAGGCTTCAGTATTTGAAAAACTGTCAGTCATACGATTCCTTACTTGAGTAACACGTGTTTGATTAGTTTTGCGGTAACTTACCCAAGAAAGACAAAGTCTTCAAAAATGTGAGTGGAACAAAAGGTTAAAGAAGTGTCAAATAAGGTTTACTTTTGAGAACTTAAGACAGTTACACCCTTTTTGATCGGAACTGGTGATTTGACGCTATGAGGAGGCAAATGAGCATGGACGAACGCTCTAGGGCTGTAGGGATGCTGGAAGCTGCCAAAACACAACGCCACGTTGCAGAGAGGTTTCATGTTCCCTAAGCGTAATTAGTCGTTTAATTTTGTGTTGACTTCCATGATGGCAAAAAACTTGTTTGGAGATCAAAGGGGGAAAGATATGCCGATTGTTGCATTTCTGAGCATGACAGATTTGAAGGAGGCTCGGTGATGGTATGGGCAGGCATTAGTGTTGACCATAAAACCGATTTGCTCGTAATTGAAGGTTTAAAATACCGAGACGATATTCATCATCGAATTGTTAGACCCATTGCAGGTGCTGTTGGGGAGGACTTTATCTTCATGGACGATAATACTCGACCTCATAGAGCCCGTATCCTAAACGAGTACTTGGAAAATGAAACAATTCAGCGCATGGACTGGACAATCTTTCGCCAGACCTTAACCCAATTGAACATGCTTGGGACATTCTTCAGCAACGCATTTCAGCTCATCCAACACTTCCCTAAAAACGACAAAAGCTCCAGACTGCAATGCATGAAGAAATGCAACAGATCACTCAGGCAAGCCTTGCGAGGCTTATGGGCAGTATGGGACGGCGCTGTAGGGCTGTTATTGCCTCGCGAGGAGGTCGTACAAAATATTGACAATCATTGTATGGTCTTGAATTGATCCGTCTCAAAATTTCTTACTTTCAAGTCTGTACCAATCACAATGTTTTTTAGGATGAACATAAAGGCTGATATTATAAGAAAATGTGTATTTTTTTTATTTATTACATGTGAATCAGAAATATATTTTATTTGGTATTCCTTTACTTTTTTGTCCAGTATTTATTTATCTGTGGTTATGGTGGTACATATATAGAAGATATATTTTCACTAGAAAAAATGTGTATTTATTTTTTAAGACAGGTAACTTTTGAACCCCCAACCCACCTTTCAAATGAATTTACTTTAGTTATACTTATAGAACTGCAAAAAATAGATATCTGTTAAATTCAACAGATATTGTTTTGAATTGACGTTCATTTTTTTTTGTTCCTTAAAAATAAAAAAAATCGTGCCATATTAGACACAGAAGATCTAAGTATAGACTGGAGCGATTTTTTCTTGATCTAAAAATAGATCCCATGCCGACTGATAAAAATAGGGCACCTAATAAATGCCTTTTTTAATCACTTAGAACAGCTGTAGATCAACGCAGCAGCAGACGTGTTTTGGAGATTTAAAAATCTATAAAAAAAAATAAATAAATAAAAATGAAAGGGGTTCATTGACATCCTTTCTACAATTACTTTTTTTTCTAAAAGTTAGGTTTTGAATAAATGTTGTAACTTTACCTCAAGTTAGGTTCTTGTATGCGTAATTTCCATACAAATCAACAACGAAAACCTCATCTATTGATATTTTATCTGTTGATAACAGTTTTGGGCAGAAACAAGCCAGTTCAAGGAATGTTTACATTTGTATCCTTAAATGTACAATATGGCATCAGATCCCCCTTAAATGCAATAAACCTCAGAAACAAAATAATTAGTTAATTAAAAAGGCTCATGAATTTAATATGATCTTTTTTCGTTAGAAAAACAACATTCTTCAAATCATGGCAAATGAAACTGAAACAAACTTTTTGAAGATTATTTTGCTGTTAATGGGGAATGGATCAAAAGTATTGCAGCACAGAATTGAGTATGAGCTACGAATTCGAAAATGGCAAACAGTGACTGATTTCGTAAAAGAAAGAAAGCATGATATACTCCATTTAACACTTGATAAACACAAAAAATGTAGCATCAAGGACTGCAAAATACAAAATGCATCAAAGTGTTTGATACACACGAGTTTGTTAGAACTTATGTACGAGGATGTGAAAAGAAGTTGCTTAACAATGTTCATTCACTGTTGTTCTTGTAACTTTACCCCCAAATCTGACTTGGACATCAGTGTTTGGGATATAACTCTAACGAGCTGCTTGCTTTTGGAGGTAATTGGTTTTTATGATCTTGGACAGAAACAAGCAATTCAAAATTTACGAAATCTAAGGAATAGCAAGGCACTACTACACAGAGGAAACGCTGAAATGAATGATGACGAATACGAAGGACTGTGGATGAGCTTGTCAAATAATATAAAGGAAGTTGCTGAGAAATGTGAGCCATATTTTTATTCATATATTTGTGAGGATGTAGACAAATTAAAGAATAAATCCCTTGAACAGTGGGAATGTAACATAGCACAAGAGTATTGGAGAGAAATAAAGGTAAAGAAATAATAAGCACAATTTCTACATAAGCTTGCATCTTGTAAAAAAAAAACAGATAAATAGTTAATTTTTTTTAAAGATACATGCTATTTACTTCATATCTCAATATAGCTATGTGAGTAAACTGAAGAATTGCTTTATTTAAGTTATTATTATTGATAAATTCACTGAAAAATGTGTGTTTTCAAAGATTTATGTTAAAGAAGCTCATGTGTTATCACTTGCATGTATAGACATCACTTTTATTTTGAAGAAAGTAGATGATTCTATTCAGAGTGTGGTTAAAAAATGGACTACAACAAATTTATCGGAAATGAAACGTGACGTTGAAATGGAAAACATATATGGTATGTGCAATTACTTAAAAAACTCGATGAGCAGGTTTCCCTTTGTTAATTTTTAATAATAATATTCTTTTTTTTTAAGTATATTGCTTGAGGTGCAACTGAGATTTTAAAATGAAGAAAATATTATTAGACAAAAAATAAGTGCCCTAATTCCAAATTACCTGGGATATGTAACAAACAATGATGAATTCTTAACATTGATGTAAATGGTTTTATAATAGGTAAACACATTTCGTTTTTTCTATTCATTTGTACAAAGCTCATTCTTTAATTATCTAGTTCCATCTTTTATTTAATTAATTACCAATTCGGGACATGCATAAATAGAAAAATAAATAAGATTGATATATCAAAATCCTGTATTTTAAAATCTGACTTAATGGAGTGAGTTACTTTATTTAGATTATTCAACGTCTTGCCTTAAAGACCACAAAGAAAAAAATGGTACATATGTTGGACCAAAGAGAGCAATTAGCCACAGTTTAAAGGCTCTTGAAAAGTACAGATTCATGGTCATAACTGGAGAGGCGGGAAGTGGTAAAACTCGCTTTGGACTTGAGTTGATGTTCAGGATGCAGAAAAAACACCAAAACCTCATAGCATTGGTCCTCACAGACAGCAGTCAGTGGAACAAATTAGATTTAAAACAAAATTACATTCTCTTTATTGATGATCAATCAAATGCTAATAATTTAGCTTTTCAGAGCTGGAGCATTGCTTTTGATTCGATGCATAAAAAAATAATGAATAATCATGTGATTATCATTTTTGCTCTAAGAAATTGTATTTGGTATTTAATGAAAGACCGATTAGCTGACTACACATTGTTTAGATTGGTAGATTCATCCAATCCCCCAGTCGATCTCTCGGGGACAGAATTTGGAATAACACCTCAAGAAAAGTTTGAAATGTTGAACAGATTTTGTAGATTTTATAGTGTTATTCTGTGCATTACCCCTCGTGAAGAAGAAATGTCGTTTGAATGTTCAAACAATGGTCCTTTGCGTCTCTCTAAGGAATCTCTCAGAATCATTGCAAACATGGACACTACACGTGGGTTTCCATTTTTATGTGAAGAGTTTTTCTCTGATCGAAAATTCTTAAAACAAGGATCAAGCTTTTTTCATGCTCACTCTGCACGCAGTTATGTTAAAGGACAAGTAGATGAATTGTTATATCAAAGAAAATTCTTGCATTACGCAATACTAGTTTTCTTTTTTCTGAAAGATAGTTTGCTTCAGGTGGTAAGTCTAGAAGATATCTTAAAATCTAAAACAGACATCATACATATTGGAGGAATGATAGGGGATTTAAACCCCAAAACGATAACAAAAGTATTCGTGAACAATTCTCTGAAAGACATGTTTAATATATTTATCATTAGTTCTGAACATGGCTACAGATTAAGACATATGGTAATATTTGAAGCTGTTCTTTTATCCTTCGGAGAAAATTTTCCTGAGAAATTCTTAGAGCTTGTTTCAAAGTCGGTCCTTTTCACTTATGTCCGATCTCAAGGATATGTTCCTGAAAAGCACGAGATAATTGTCCAGTTGGATGATGAGATGACAGAATCTTTGGCTAAAAAGCTTATAGATGTGTATGGGTCTAACAAAGAGGAAGCATATTCTGATGTGTATAAACATCCATCATTTCATGACAAACGACTTGTGGATTGTTTTTTGGACATTTTAGAGGGAGAAGAAAATTTTAAGACCTACTTTTTAAATTCTTTTTTAGCTGGTGCATGTAAGGAAAGAAAAGACATCTTATCTAGTGAAATCATTCGAAGATTTTTTTGTTCTTGTGAATTTGAAAGCGATATATTTAATTTTGTATTACATCACGACCTTATTGAAACCTTTAGGCAATGTATGAATAGCTCAGGATTTAAGAAAATATTTTCAAAGTTGAATTTTGGAAACTTGGGTTTTCATATTATTAAAGAAGCTTTCAGATATGGATCTCGAAAATGCTTAACTGAACTTCTTGATTTTCTTGACATTGAAAATGATTTAGAAACAGATGGAGAAAAGCTAAGTATAACTTATGTTCTAGCAAGCATGTGCAATGAGTTTTCTTTTCTGTGGGAAATTGTCTCTCATCATAATCCGTCTGATGGTAATGATTGGAGTGATATATTGACAAGAATAGCTGAGCTTTATTCTCATCAAAAAGACAAAAATCGGTTTTACATTATGGTCATCCTACTTTCTATTGAACTTGGCCATCTGGACATTGTTTTTAAATCCCTGGAAAGGATTGATTACCTTACACTACCAATAATTGAAAAACTCATGTATTTTAGTTTTGTAAATAATGATAGATGTTTATTCAATATTCTGTGTAGGCTAATAAAAAATGGTATTTGTAATTTAGATTCATACGATTCAGCTAATTTAATCATAGATTTAGTCCAATTCAGTGGCAATGAGGACATGTTTATTGCATTCCTGGACGAATTTGAATGCAAGTTTGACTTCCGTTCTTTTGATGAAAACACTACAATACTTCATGTATGTGAAGCGAGCAATTTTTCTGATTCTACTTTACTAAGGCTTCTCCTTAGACCAGAGGGAAGGTTTATGTTTAACTCTGAAGACATGGATGAGATGACACCCGTTCAGTGCAGGATATCCTACCAATATCTAGGTCAATCACTCGGCAGTCTTGTTCGTGGTGTAGACTGGAAGGATGATACACTGGTTGTATATTCATTATTTAAGTATGTTCCAATTCTGTCACGTTTCTCTAAACAAGAAGTTCCACCAAGATCCAAGGACTGCTGACGGTTACATTTAGTATGACGTTTTAAACGATGTTTCAGGATTATAGTAACAGATCATTGTTTTAATGAACAATAATATTTTATCCTAACAAAAAAAGATTGAAATAAAAGTTGCAATGCTCAAAGATTAATGAAAACTTTCATATTGATAATGATACTTTAAGTAAAAGATTAGGTGTATGTACATGCCATTGGTATACTTTTGTACAGTTCAAACTTAACATTTATAATTTCGCTTGCATTTCACTGGTTACCGGTTGTTTTTTTTTATCGTTTAAAAGTCCGTTTAAAAGTTTTTTTTTTATAAATATTGAAAAGAAAAAAAAACTGACATATGTTACATATGCATATTAATCTTATTTAAACCACTTAATTGCAGATTGTTTATACGTACATACTCTGGAATCATATTTGTTCGTGGGCGACCAATGTTCGTGGCTTTCGTGGGCAGCCCTTGCCTACGAATTTTCATCCCCACGAACGTTATACAATCATTTGTTTAATATTTAAGATAATTTTCCCGATTACACTAACAACAAAATTACCTCCCCATGAACCAGGAAAATTTTGGCTACTCACGAACATTGACCCCCACAAATAAGAATGATTCCACAGTACTGCTTTTCTTACTTCTTTCTGGCTTTATTTAGTTTGAAAAATATTGCAGTCTTTGTTAAAATAACGTCATTACTTAACCAGAATAGATATGATTCAGCCTGCGTAATTATTTGTATGACTTTTTAACATAAACTTTCTCTCAATGTTGCTTGTTTTAAAATTCTGTTTCTGTTTTTTCTTGCATATTTTACCACATACCAGAGAAAAATAGTGCTGTATGAATAATGTTCTTTTTGATACTGAGTAAATTTTACAAGGTCATGCCGTCATTTTGCTTCTGAAATAATTCAAAAATGTGAATAGCAATTGTATTACATTTCTGGACATTAATTTTATGGATTTGATACGTTATAGAAAATTAATCATGTTATTGATATTTTAATTTTAAAATGTTTAAAAATATATTTTTGTATTTTGTATTTGATGTAAATGTAAATTTACATTATCTGTGTAACCATTTTAGACACAATTGCATGGACTGTTTATTAATGCTGTCATCATTATCCTGTACTCATTTAATGCTTACTATTCCTAGAGACACATTAAAAGATTAGATTATTGAAATATGTTGACTTTAGTTACTCAATTTTCGCTATCAAGGTGGTATGGGACACGTGTCGATTTTAATGTGGATAAAATTACATTATAATAATCATATATTTTTTATATTATTTATAATATTTTCACCGTTTATGAAATATTAAAGTTTACAATTTTTTGTACCAAAATATATGTTTTAATATGTTTTGGAAAGGTAAAAATTATAGAAGCCCAAGGGGGATTCAAACTCATGACTAACAGATTTGTTGTTAACGCTTTAACCCATTGTCCTACACTGTAACAACTTCGGCAAAAATTTATAAAATTATTCTTGATTAGAATTACGTCACAATATGGAGTCCCATACAATCTAAAAGAAATCTATTTATCGTTCATGATATTAAAAACAATAATATCAAATATATAATTGTCGGAATTGAATTAGATATTTTGTGTGTAATAATCAAGCTTTTCGTCACATCGATAATGTTAAGCTAATGTGCATATTTGGGATTGTCTGTCAAATTGTATTTCTTTTACTTGGAGTTGCTATTGGAGGTCATGATCGAATTCATCTACAAAATGTTAGAAATTATGGCTGAAGAAATATTTATTTAATATCAATGATCATGAATGAGGTCCTAATGTTAAGATTAAATCCATACTTTTCAAATATCTATTTTCGGGGGCCATGCCTTAAGAATATTCAAAAATTGTTACTCTAAATGAAAATGCTTAGCTTTTAAATATTTGTCGTTGTATTCAAAATATAAAGATGCCTCATACAAATAATGATGAAAGGATATGATAAAATTTTAGGAGGACTGCAAATAATCTATTGTGAGCTTTCCTTTTTGAAATGCTATCTGTTTAACCATACTGAACCTCAACTCAAACAGTTTGGCAACGGCAACCTTTGGAAATGTACGAAATCAATATTATATTTCTTGAGAAGAAGTGTACATCAATTATGCATGCTTATTTTGCACCTAATCAAAGACAGACTTCATTTAAAGCAATAGACAAACAATATGTACAATATATATCTCAGGGTGCGCAATATTTGAATTAACATGTATCTAAAAAGTCAGGATATTAGTTTTTGTAAACGTTTTGATGTTTGAAATTGCCATACTTTGTATGAAGAGGAATCTTTATCTTAATTTTCAACCGATGGTCTGATGAGTCTCAGCATAAAACTATCACGACCCTCATAAGATATTTCTTGTGGTTTTCCATTTCTTTCATTTTCTCTAGCCAAGGGTTTACGAACCACTCTGCTCCTCTACAGCGGAGCAGAGTGGATCTTAAACCCTTGGCTAGCGAAGATGCATTTCTTTGTAAACAGTCTTTCTCTGACCGTATATTGTCAAACAAATCCATTTTAAATATATTTAAGCACCATTCTAATCTCAATACATGAAAGAACTAATGGATGATTTATTGTGTCAGCAGACAAATATGCATTATGCTGTGTTAGTTTTTCTTTTCCTGGAAGATAAGTCTTGTAAAGTTGATGCCATTCTAAAAGCAAGGAAAAAAAATTGCAGACCTCGGCATGGTAAACTCTTCAGAAATAATTCGTGCACGTTGTCTTCGTGTACAAGATATACACTGGAGAGATCGGGTACCTCACGTCATTCCTCTGGTTATCTTCGTGTACAGGAAATAGACTGGATAGATCAGGTACCCCACATTATTTCTCTGGTTGTCTTCATGTACAGGATATAGACTGGATAGATCGGGTACCCCACGGCATTCCTCTGGTTTTCATCATGTACAGGATATAGACTGGATGGACCGGGTACCCCACGGCATTCCTCTGGTTGTCTTCATGTACAGGATATATTTATTTATTTTAATGATATATACATTTATCATTCAAATACTCCCCGATAGTTTCAGGTTTTTCAAAACTAGAATGTCAACCGCCTACAAAAGATTTGTGATAATGTAAGTGAAATACTTTGTATTATGCTAGCTAAAGAGGCTACGGTTACGTGTTGATAAACAATACATACTTATATAAGTTTTTGTGCATTTGATGTGGTTGCATAATCATGCAATGTTGTCTTTTCAGATACTACAAAGGTTACTTATTTTTGTACCTCTGCTGTATTTAGATGTGTTCATTTAAACAATAAAATGCTTTCTTTGGTGATTTATATAGGATATGAAGATGACGACTTTGCATAAAAAATACATTACCCGCGTTAGCGGGTGATGTAAATTTTTTTCTGCAATGATCGCCATCTTCATAACTCGCATGAATCATCAAAAAAAGCATTTTAATGTTTATATTTACATCTTTCTTTTAACAAATTAATAAATTAATTGTAAAAAGTAAGTTAAATTAACCAAATTACTGTTAATGTACATCAGTACGTTAGATAAATGAAACAGCCAAATCGTCTCCTATCAAAATTTGAGTCTAACATCATCATGATAATTTCGTGCAGTCCGTGATAGAAATATTTTAAATATGGTTTTTCAGTTTGACCTTATTTATACACTGTACTTTTCGACAATATCTAAAGGATTTGGGTTTTGGAGAAAGTTTGCATTAAAAAAGCTTCGGCATTGAGATTGGGTACTCCACGTCTTTCCTTTGGTTGTCTTCGTGTACAGGATATAGACTGGATAGATCGGGTACCCCAAGTCATTCCGCTGGTTGTCTTCGTGTACAACTTGTCCTGATTTCGGATTAGTCTGTCCTATTTCCTTTAAGTCTGTTGGTGTGTCTTCGTGTACAGGATATTGACTGGAGAGATCGGATACCTCACGTCATACCTCTGGTTATCTTCGTGTACAGAAAATAGACTGGATAGATCGGGTACCCCACGTTATATGTCTGGTTGTCTTCTTGTACAGGATATAGACTGGATAGATCGGGTACCCACGGCATTCCTCTGGTTGTCTTCGTGTACCCGCGTTAGCGGGTGATGTAATTTTTTTTCTGCAATGATCGTCATCTTCATAACCCGCATGAATCATCGAAAAGGGCATTTTAATGTTTATATTTACATTAATTAAAAGCTATGGAACAAATAAACCAAAAAAAACAAACACTTTTTTGAATGAGAACTTTTGGTCTCAAATTTGGCTAGGCCCCAGATTTTTGCCTGGCCTCAAATTTGGCCTCTACAAAAAATTTGGCCTCTATTTTATTTTCATATTTTATTTACATATTTGATGATTTTATTGAATTTTACTGATTTAAGTGCAATGCACATGAATCATCACACTATATGGCCTTTAGTGTCTTATAGTGATAATTTTATTGAAACATATTTATGACTACAGGTACATGTATGAGTGATTGATTCTAGTAGATTTTGATCAAGTCTGCTTTTAAATTCCAAAGTAATTTAAGAATGTAATACTGCCATCGTATTGGCATGGCATGGGGTTTTTTCCTAATGTACATGCATTGTACTTTAACTCAGACTGCTCTCAGTATTGGCCAATACCTATATCAAATACTTGTTTAAAAAAAATTTAGCACGTATTTTTCGGTCAAAAGCCTTTCTACTATAACTGTTATTTAATTCATGTATACTTGGATTTGTATTACTTTTATATTTTCAAGAAAATGTATATTGCTTCACAATAAGAACTACCAAGTAAAAACATTTATGAATTTCTCTATTTTTATATTTTCTAAAAACTGATTGTTTATCAAATGTTATTCACAAATTAAACTGTCTCAAAATCTTTTCTTCAACATCAGTCCATTATTCTTTTACTACACTACATTCATAAAATAAATGTCCAATACTTCCTTCCTCTATTTTACGGAAAGTGCACACAGTAGACTCTGCTATTTTGTTATGAAAAGATATTTATTTGTCGGAAAACTTCTATGAAGAATTTGGAACTGTAATCAATGTAATTTTGATTCTTGTGTAGATTTAAAATGGAGTTCAAAAATTTTGTTCCATGTTTCTTGTGCATAGTTATGACCCTTTTCTCTCCATTTTGATATACATGAAGATGTACATATTTCTCTCTTTTTATCTAATAATAAGTTGTACATAAGTTTGCAACCTTTACAGTTACTAGTTAACAGTAGGATATGATTATGGATAACAGGTCATATTCTTTTATGATTTGTAAGTTTGGTATGTATTAATCCTTGTGTATGCAATCTAATCCTTACAGCAGTTCTTATACTTCGTTTTTTACTTATCAACAGATATATCTCAATAAATGGTATACTTTATTGACACTCAGTTAAGAAATCACTTTTTCGAGAGTAGTAACAAAAAAGCTGTTGTTTCTTTAAAAAACTGCTAAAAACGAGTATGATTGCCTGGGACACTTAAATAGGAAATCCAAGTAAAGTTTAAAGTTATGTAAGAATATACCCGTTTAATTTTCTAGATTCAAATGTCGTTTTAAACCAGAGTTATATTCAAATGGAGTCAAAGTCAATGCCAAAGCCCTTTTTAGTGTCATTTTTTCTTTGTAAGTTGCTCTCACTGTTATAAATCGAAGTTTGCAAGTACATTTTTAATGAAAAAACAGATACCGATTTTAAATTCATGCAGAATCATTTGTAAAGTATTCTGTTTCTTGTGTTTAATTCTTTTGAAGTTTTGGGATTGGTGATGTTTATATGGTTTTAAAATCAAGCATTGTTTCTTTTTAAAATTATTACATTCTTTTCAAGCCTGTTGTAACAATAAATAATTCATTGTGAAAAATATCCAAATGGGATGACGCATGCAATCGATCGCGGATCTAAGGGATGGGGAATTCAAACTTATTATGGTCGCTTATTAAATTTACCTATTATAGGCCTCGTTCCCCTTCCCATAAATATCTACCCCCCCCCTCCCCCGGATAATTTTTTCTGAATTCATGCATGTGATGAGATGTGCCTATTTCAGACCAATGGTTAATAATTCATTTCTCATTATGATAGAGACCATGGTTAATAATTTTCTCTTTCCCAGTAAATTTACTGGTATCAGTTCCTGTTTACAATTTGTATGAGTTTTTTTTCATTTAGATTAATATCAATCCTATTCAGTGATGGTTGAACAATATACTTTAATAAAAGTAAATATATTTCTTTTCTTTATTTATTTGAAAAATTTAAAAAAAAAAGACTGAAATAATAATGATAGGCAATGACAAGTGATCAGAAAAGCGAACGCAAGCTGGTTATTCGTACAAGGTTATACGATAAAAAAAATCTAAGTACCAAGCAGGCAATGTAATCCCCCCCCCCATTACCACTACATCACTATCCCTGTATCCACCGTAAGGAAAAAGAATAGACCTAAAACGAGTAAACATAGAATCTGTAATAAAATTTAGTCAGTATTCTACGTGGTCATTTTTCTACAACCCACACGAAGAAAAAGGACCCTAAGACCATAATTTCTACCATGTAATTCAAGTATTCAACAACTTAGTGGGCCATTTTTCTACGTAGAGAAATACCTTCGGTCAATATTTTACGGGGGGTCACTTTTCGTCGTTACACCGGAACTGTTTAAATTACCGATATTTTATGTTCACAATAATTCAAGCGATAAGCGCTTGCGTTATAATTGTGACGTGACGGAAACGTTCACACAGAATTGAACGTTTTCGCTATTCTATAGGTTCATATATGGAAGCATATTTGCAAATGTAAATATACTCAGATGAAACTTCTATTTATGAATTTGATAAAAGGTAGGGGTGATTCCTATTGTATCTCTCTTATATGCCAAGAAAGTTGCCATGAAAATTTTATAAGTAATAAAGCAAATGCTAAGGTTGATATATGAAATTTTCAAAGAAAATTCATTGACAATTTTTTATGTGCCATCCCATTTAGTTCAAATTTAGAATAAAAAACTTCAAACTTTGAAGTGCTGATTTCGGCAATTTATTGATAAAATTATGATATAAATTGCTATGTAAAAAAGCCAATTTTTTAAATGAAAAAAAAAATGACAATAACAAACCGTCAACCATCTCAAAAAATCCATAAAACGAAATACAAATTCCTAGCAGAGCAACACGGACCTCCAAGAAAGAGGTAGAATCAGTTGCCATGGAGGAGAAAGCATCTTCTGCTGACGGGTCACACCCGCCGTGCACCCAATGTCATATCGGTAAAAATGTCATTATCAGGAAAAATGCAACTGATCCTACCTCTATCTTGGAGGTCCGTGTTGCTCTGCTTTGAATTTGTATTTCGTTTTATGGATTTTTGAGATGGTTGACGGTTTGTTATTGTCATTTTTTCATTTTTACATTCCTCAACATTTTTACAGAGTTCAATGATCATTTCTTTTGAAATCGGCTCTTTTCTTTGCACCGGTCTTGATGCTTTTCTTCAAGCAGCTTCTTGTGAAAACCAGACAAATGAATTTTTCGTGGGATCTGGCATTCCGACAATATCACGCGCCCATTTTTATCCGTAAATCGCTGAATTCACCGGATGCTCTGAAGATCTGTTTTCCAATAAATGCGTCAAATAAAGTGCAACATGAATAGAACACGCTGGCAATGCACAATGTCCTTGTGAATTTATGAAAGTTTTCCACCTGTTGAATGCCTTGAAATAATTCGTATTTGTGCTGTCACTCTTACTTGATAGTAAATAATACGATAACCTGGGACATAAATCTTCCAGGTTGTTCCGTGACGTAAGGACGCCCTGGTCCTGTCTTGTACAGAATGTTTAACCTCTGACACACATTAACAACAACTCCCAGGATGATTGTCAATGTGTATTGCGTTTGGTAAAAGACTTAAATATAAACAAAGGATACAATGTAACACTTTGAATTTAATACAAAATAAATTTACATAATGTTATTAAGTGATACATATTCTTGAAAAAATAGTTAGCAATACTTACACTATACATAAAGCTTATGACACTTATGTGCCTCCATAGAAATAAAATTTTGCAGCATAGCGCTTAAAAATATAGTTAACCACAAAAATTAGCCCAAAGCCATCAGAAAACATTCAAGATAACTTGTAAAATTATCAATATTAAGTTTAGCAAACATTGGTTACAATATCAAATAATTCATAGGATTGTTCCTACAAATAAATATCTTTTTAATATAAAAAGAAAAGAATCTGCTGCATGCACCTTTTGTAAAACAGATGAAGAAAGTATTAGTCATTTATTTTATGAATGTAATATAGTAAAGGAACTGTGGTGTGATGTTGAAGAGTGGATTTTTACACAGTTTGAAATCTCGATTACATCTGATATTCAAGTAGTTCTTTTTGGAAAATATAAAAATAAAGAAAGTTATAAATTTTTTAACCTGATAGTTCTTATTGTGAAGCAAAATATTTTTTCATGTAAATATATAAAAGTAATCCAATACCTAATGTACGTGCTTTGAAAAAAGTCATAACAGAAAAAATTTTAACTGAAAAATATTTGCTGTTGAAAAAATGTAAATATAAGGAATATGAAAGCCACTGGCAGAATATTTGTGAAAAATTGTAGTTATATTGACAAAGTCAAGCTTTTTGTTATTTGTTTTTTTTTTCTATATCTGTGATCCCTCATAACTTTTCAGTTGTCCTCAATTGAGTGTAGTATAGTCTATACATGTATAACAATCCACCTGCATTCTCTCTCTCTCTCTCTCTCTCTCTCTCTCTCTCTCTCTCTCTCTCAAAATCAGCTTCACTTCATATGAAATTTAATGAAATATATAAAATTGTATTATTAAGTACACATAGCCTTAAGATTATGTGATATGTCTCTACAAATGTACCAATCAATTATTATGTCATGTATGTACATATGTTGTGAAACGAAAATTCAATAAAAAAAAAAAAGTTTAGCAATTAATTCACAGAGTTTTGTTCAAATTATAACAAGCCTATATTAAATTTGTTGCAGACGACAACACTCCAATATGAAAGCTTCAATTATTACACATAAAAACTGATTATGCCTACTGAAAAAGTATACACATGTTAAAATCATTTTTGTACAGAATAATAAACAAGTTTTAAATTAATACATGGTAGGCTTAAATTGACAAAATATACAGAGCGCGGTATTTAACCGCATCGTATAACAATTTTACCGAAAAACACGAGAGTTCTAAAATGAAAAATCAATAATTAAAGAAAGATAACTCTACTCTGGTTTTATTAATATTCAAGGGTATCAATTTTCGTGGATTCAATGAAAATATCAGTTTCAAGGATGTGTAAATTCGAGGATTATGACCAAATCAATAAAAATTGCGTTTCAATGAACATTTGATTTAGAGGATCAACTTAACAACGAAATCCACAAAACTGGTTTTTCAACGAATATTGATGAAACCACAGAAACTCTAACAATGGACAGAACACTCCCTGCTTGATGACAAGGTCATCACTATATATTAACATTACTTAGACATGCATATTAACATGGTTGCAGTAGAACAAGTTCAGCAGTTGGACGGGTGTACAAGGTTGCTTGTTCATCTCTTACTACGCGCACTTCACACTTGCGAATTAAACCGTCTGAGGTCCCCAATGGCCAATCATTTTTTGCTGTCTGCTTGTCTCTCACTAAAACAACATCACCTTCGCACAAGTTTATTTTAGGTTCATGCCATTTCTTCCTTTGTTGAAGGGTCTGTAAATATTCTGCTTTCCAAGCTAGCGGTGCCAAAACATGTCAGCCAGGGCTTGTACTCGTCTCCACTCCTTTCGGAAAAGGTCTTTACTATCGGACGTTTCTGTAACAGATGTAATTTGCTGAGGCTTTTAAGTGAGCATCAACGATGGCGAGAACGGCACAGGGTTTCCTGCATCTGTGGTGAAAGAACTAGTGGTCTTGCGTTCATTATGGCGAATACT
Source organism: Magallana hongkongensis (assembly GCA_016163765.1). Lineage (NCBI taxonomy): Eukaryota > Metazoa > Mollusca > Bivalvia > Ostreida > Ostreidae > Magallana > Magallana hongkongensis. Next base: position 7,972,247 of record WFKH01011925.1, on the reverse strand, counting down.
TCAGCAAGAAAGGTTGATAGAAGTTCATGAGTGAGACCTGTCCGAGGAACATCCGTCAGAAGAGAGTCCAAGATCCTTCTTGAAATTCCAATTACCCTCTCCCAGACCCCACCCATGTGAGACGCATGAGGTGGATTAAGCAGCATTGGGAGTTCAAAAATTGTTTCACACTGCTGTCCTCCACATTGATAGCATTGATGCCAAGGTTGTCGGTTGACCCGACAAAGATTGTCCCTCGGTCTGATCGGAAATGTTTGACCGGACCCCTGATTGCTATAAATCTTTTTAAGGCGTTGATAAAAGCTGACGAACTCAGCTCTTCCTCTATCTCTATGTGAACTGCACGAATAGTAGTTATGCATACTAATAGTTAGGCACGTGAACATCACTGCCCATCTTTTGCTGCACGCTTGACCTCCACGTGTCTTCCTAGTTACGACTTGCCATGAGCCTAAACAATCCACCTCAACATTGGTGAATGGCGGTCCGGGTTCAAGTCTATCTGACGGAAGGTCATCCATCTTTAGACTACCGAGGTTTCCCCTCTAAGTTTCCTACATTTAACGCATTTGTAGATTACAGAGGACACTAATGACTTTGCTCCTGTTATCCAGAACCCTGCTGAACGAATGGACCCTTCTCTGATGTGTCGACCCTGGTGTTTTATCTACTCGTGATAATGACGGACGATCAGTAAGGCAATGTGGTGACGTCCTAGAACAAGGATAGGATGCTTCTCTGCTTCTGCCAAACGTGAGTGTTTCAGTCTGCCTCCCACACGCAAGAGACCGTCAGTACCAATAAAGGGTGACAGTTTGAATATAGAGCTGGACTTTGGTAGACACTTCCCTGCTCGGAGACACTGAACTTCATTCTGATAGGCTTCTTGTTGAACTTCAACAAGCAAATGTTTCTTTGCTGCTTCAAAAGCATACACTGTCTTCCACTTGGATTATACGTGCCATCCTGAACAATCCACGCCAGTAACCGATTGAGCTATGCATTGTAGGTGAGCGATAGTTTAAACTAGTTTTCTCCAGCTCGAAAATCTACTGAACAGATGAGTTCCAACCTGGTCATGAGGTGGATCCATCATGCTGGGTTTTAAGACAACTACCTCAGCTCTAACTTCTTTGTCCTCATCTAGGTTCTGTAACTCATGTGTTTCTCTTGTAGAAACATGTTCGTCTAGAAGAAAGACTGGTCCTACTAACCAAGGATTGTCCTGCATTTACAAGCTGCTACAGAGCGTGTTGCCTAATCTGCTGGATTTCGATTTGTCGACACAAAGCGCCACTGTTGGGTGGAGCTCTAATCCTCTCAACTCGATTGGCTACATACGTGTAAAATCTTCTAGTGTTATTTTGAATGTAACCCAGAACCACTTTGCTCTCAGTGTAGCAAGTGAAGTCTTTAACGTGAAGATCTAAGTGAATGGCAATGGATTCCGCTATTTCCTCCGCAAATACTGCACCACAAAGTTCCAGCCTGGGAATGGTGTGACTTTTAACTTGCCTAAGATGAAACCCATTTCCATGTTTTCATTTTCGCTCTGGTATACAAGGTATCTAAAAGCGGCTACTGCTCGTTCGGATGGGTCTAAGAAGATGTGTACAAATTTGTTGTGTGCGCTTGTCCATGACACTGAAATGCAAGTGCGAGGGATACTTAAACCATGTAGATCTTTCAAAGAGGTGACCCAACATTCCCTTGTTGCTGTGTACTTTAAAGGTAAGGGTTCATCCCAGTCTCTGGTACATCCTACTAAATGGCGCATGAGTAACTTCCCATCAATGATGACTGGTGCTAAGAATCCTAAGGGATCAAGTATGGAGTTGATAGTTGAAAGCACTCCTCGTCTTGTAAATTGCTGTTTTTTAGTTGAGATGCGGAACAAAAAGGCATCCGACTCCAGATTCCAAGAAACACCAAGAGTGTTGGACCGGTAGAATTTCATTGGCAAACTCCAGGTTCTTTAAATCTTTCGACAGGTCCTCAGGTGTAAATGCTTGCATGACTTCGTCTCGATTTCAAGCTATCTTGTGATGTCTCAAGTTTCCTTTAACTTTCAGTGCTTTCTGCGTTCTTCGAGGCAGGTCTATGGCTTGTTCAACTGTAGGAAGTGATTTAAGTCCAACGTCGACATAAAAGTCTTTACACACAAAGTCGCTGACATCAGAACCAAGACAACTGTGATTTACTGCAAGTCTAAGTCCATATGTGGCTATCGCCGGAGAGGCTATGTTACCGAAAACATGTACACACATGCGGTTTTCAACAAGAGGTTTGTGCAAATCGTTTCCTTGATGCCATAAAAATCTAAGGTTATTGCGATGTTCTTTGTTGACTTCAAAGCAATAAAACATCTGCTCTATGTCAGCAACAATGGCTACTGGTTCCTGTCTGAAGCGAAGTAACACACCTAGGAGGCTGTTTGTTAGGTCTGGACCTGAACATAATACATCGTTCAAGGAGATGCTTCACAGCTGAGTCGAATACTACACGTACTTGATCTTTTTTTCTTGGGTGGTAGACACCAAAGATCGGTAAAAACCAGCATTCATCTCCTTCTATACTGGGTGGCGCTCTTTCAGCATGGCCTCTATGGAACATCTTCTCCATGAATGCAAGAAATTGCTCTTTCTTCATGGGATTCTTTTCCAAGCTTATTTCTAATCTCTTAGCTCTTTTCAGTGCTAAATCATAGTTGTTCTACAGCTTTTGACGATTTTAAATCGCGGTTTAGCACAGGTAACTCAGGTAAAACCGCGCATCCTCCTGTACAGCTTCTCATCTTGTCCACACCGTCGCGGTTTTGTGAAACCAGTCTCAGGTGAAAAATGTTCTTGCTTTTAACGCGAGTTACCTCCCCCAATTTCTCGTCGCACGGGAAATATGATTGAGGGAATTAATGAATATTCAATTAAGGGAATTAATGAATATTAATTCATATTTATTTATTTTAAAAATGGAGTTGATTGTTACAATTTATTTTTAAAAAGTGGGAAAAATAAAAGAAACGTGTAATTTTGCTAATACAGAATTTTGTACATGTATACGAGAGTTGTCCAAAAAGTTCGTGGACACATGTAATTTTTTTCAAGATAACGGCACCATTATCAAGAAAGCATTATAATATTTTAATATAGAGTATTATAATGTATATGTGTAAAAATCAGAGTATTGTACGTATTTGTATTGGAGTTATCATGATATATACATTGCCTATACAGGCCGCACGGCCCAGTCTGACGTTGAGTTATAACGACGTTTCTATAACGTCGTAGTCCTGGGTTTACCTGAGTGTAATATGAATCATTCACCGTTTGGTCAGAGGGTACAATCGCACACTCCACCAAAATATCGCTTGTGCCAATGTGGATAAGTAAACTCGAACTATTTCGATGTTTTTCCTATTTCCTCTATCGTTTGTTTTGTTTCTATCGGTGTTTTAGCTCAGTCCACACAATTTTATGATGGCGCGCTGTTCCGTGTGGTCAGCTGACGTCGCTTTTTCAAGCGTTTTTAAAGACATGTTCTTGCCATAACATCTTTTAAAAATCCTCTGCTAGTTTGAAAATAGCTTCAAACGATGTATGAAAGTGTTGTATACCATACAGACTACATCATTATATAAGATTGGGTCGCATGCTGACTGACGTTTTTCATACTAATTGTTAGACCATAATTAATAACCTAATTGTCTTCGGACTTCCGCGGTTTTTATTTTCCCGATTACGACAAAGAGCACACGGCGGGTGTGACCGGTCAGCAGAGGATGCTCACTCCTCCATGGCACCTGATCCTACGGAATCAGGACAACTCGCCCCCAAGACAAGTCGCCCCCAGTACAACCGAAGACATCTCATCCCCAATTTAGGACAACTCGCCACCACTCTGGACACCTCGCCCCCAGTATTTTTTTTTTATTGTATTACAACAAAATATTTACCAAAAAATTATTCTTTTTCGGCATATATCACAATGCAATTTATATTCCCCAGGTTATATTTCAAATTCTGATAGTTCTTAATATGAAATTTAACAGATTAATAAAACTTTCAACTACATTTTTACTTTAACAGTTTTATTTAAATTCATCTATAATCTGCGAAAGTTGTATGCATTATGATTTAACAATATGTTTTTCATTATATAAAATCTCTTTCCTGATATAAAATCAGGCAGATAAATATATTTCAAAAACTTTTAAAGGTTTTAGAAAACAGAGAAATTTAAATAGAGCACCTTGTTTAAAGTTTTAAAATATCTTAATTATGACCAACGCAATTATAAAACCAGCGATCAAACGATCGCGTTATGATATTCACGTAATAATGATAATTAGTATAAAATATGATGAAACCCATGCTGTAAATAATTGGAATGACATCTTAATTCATGTATAATTTTGATTCTTCAAAGTGACGACTAATTATTGTATGCAAGTTCTGAAGCTTACGTGAAATACAGTTAATGATTAATTGGCGTACCCACCCATCTAACTCTAAAATTTAGAAACTTAATATTAGTGAAAAGTAACAATACTTGTTGATTAAATGCGTATAAAATTATTCTTTTATTGGGGGCGGGTTGTCTTGACTGAGGGAGAGTTGTCCTAATTTGGGGGCGGGTTGTCTCGAACTGGTGGCGAGTTGTCTTGGGGGCGAGTTGTCCAGCATTCGATCCTACCTCTATCTTGGAGGTCCGTGTTGCTCTGCTTGAATTTGTATTTCGTTTTATGGATTTTTGATATGGTTAACGGTTTGTTATTGTCATTTTTTCATTATGAAGTTTTGAAATGTTTTATAAAAACTGTAAATCTTCTCATCTTAAAATTTAATAACTAAGGTTGGAAATTTTTTACGCTTTAAGTTCATTTCTATGGAAAACATTCAAAACCACTTTAGTTTGATTTGAAATTTTGTAACAAAGATATAGATATGCAATATGTATATATAAACCTATTGAAATTTATAAAAACGCAATTTTCCACGAATTTTTTGGACAACCCTCGTACATGTACTTCCCATAGCGTTAAATATTTGTTCTTGGCACATTCATCGTTGACAATAATCGGTAATCAATTAAGTTATTTAATTAAACATTTCATCAAAGTATCTTATCTAGCCTCGGTAAAGGGAATAAAAATTGGCGTTTCATTTACAATCTTTTCATAATTAATTCGTAGCTTTAAAACATTTCTTACACTTAGTCAATTCTCTTAAATACGTGTAAAAAAAATCGTTAAAGAACAACAAAGTACATGTACATTTTAGATAAATGATGTAAATGTTAAACTCGTGTGTGTTTTAAAACTGACTTTCAGTTACAATTCGGCAAAAGTATGATGATCAGTGGTTCGCTAAAATTTATGTTGATCGTTCAAAACCGGGATTTAAAGATATAAATGATATTCTAGGGAATCCATCACATGTAAAAATTCCACAAAGTGTCAAGTGACCAACTGAGGAAGTAGAATTGCGTAGCATTACGTATACAGTATGTGTATACAGAATTTGGGTGGCTTCCATCAGGATGGGTGACCTGCAGCAATTAGTGTGACTTGGGGTCCGCTTAATAGAAGTACATGTATATAGTCTGTTCTTAAAAACAGCGAAATTTTCTTGATAGAATAATTTAATTTCAAATAATTTTTTTGTTTTTGTTTTTGTTTTTTTGTTGTTGGTTTTTTTAAAATTAAGTCAACGATACCTATGCTTCGTATCTATATGTTATATTTTAGAAAATACATCTATAAAATAACCTCTTAATGATGTACTTAAGAGGTGCAATCGATTAAAAACAATTAACAAACAGACTATAAACAAGGTTAATCAGGAATGGAGATAGTAATTGAGAACACAGCTACAGTAAAGTTTATATGCATATATGTAGTATTTTTTTAAATGGCAAATTGTAATTGTTTAAATGAATGTAAATTATGAATCATTTTAGGAATCATATAAACATGCGAAATTTGTGTTTGTGTGCATAAGTAAAAAAAAAAACTTCTTTACACGATATGTGATCGATTATTAATTCCTATAGTCATGTTAAATTAAAAAAAGAGAGAGGGGCAGGCAACATTCAATGATTTCTCACGGGACGTGGTCATAGCATGGGTGCTGTCACAAACAGTTACGTAATAGTTATACACACATGGGCGTAAACCGAGGGAGAGCTTTTCCGTAAATTGTGCTGCACTTGTGATTTTTGATGTACCTGTCTGAATCATGCATAATTTTATTTTCATGCTGTAAAGGTCGAAGCGCGTATGATAGATTTCTCAAAACGCTCGTTACGACACCATGTTGCGCGTGTGTAGTGATCTGCATCTTTTAATCAGATTAAAATACTGCCGTTACAGCTACATGGTATTGCTTTATAAGTTGCTCACATAAAATATGAGAGAGAGAGAGAGAGAGAGAGAGAGAGAGAGAGAGAGAGGGGCGTCTCAACATTCTATTAAATTTCCCACGGCACGTGGTCCAACCACACGGGTGCTGTCACAGACAGGAAGTGTTACGTAATAGTTATTCACACGCGTATATACAGGGGCATCTGATTTTCAATGAATTATGCATTATTTTGTGTTCGAATATAGACGGTGTTCATATCGCTAAGTAGTTACTAAATGAAATAAGAGTCAGATTGAGGGGGAAAACATACAAGTTGATTTGATGCCTACGGTAGCTAGCGATCTGAAAATAGTACATAGCGTAATACTTATCTTTTTAAAATCTGAGACATATTTTCAACTCATCATAACAAAGAAAATAATACTTTAAACTATTGCTAATTTTCAAGTAAACGTATAAGCATAAATTGCGTAATACATTGCTATGTTTGTTTTTTTGTACAATCGTAACAAAATACATGTAGTAATATTTAGTTTTCTAGAAGATTTTGTTTAAAAAAATCGAAGAAAGTAATGGATTTTTCTTCTTTTTAATATCTATATTTTAATTCTAACAAAAATTAAAACGGAAAACAAATAGCGGTTTTTTCCCTTCTTCTCGATTAAATCCTTGAGACCGAGCACACACCTGACACTGTGTCTTACACTATCGCGGTAAACTCGTGGCCCCGCGATCACCGCGATGACAATACCGCGACGGTGTATCGCGGAAAGGATTAAAACATCATCACGGGGTCGCGGGAAAATACGAGATCCGCGTTGGCCGCAGTGTATCCATGTGTGGTTCATAAATGAAGTTACGCACACGATTGTCAGGACGGTCTTGAAGATGTACATCGGCTAACAGAACTTTAGCTCAAGATTTTCCTGGAAATCTACCACATATCTGAGTGCACTTTGAAGTAATGTCAATTGGAGCCTCCCCGCTGTAAGTCGATACAGCTGTATGTAGAGTCAATGATTGTGTATCGGTGTATCGATATGTAAGGCTGTAGGATGACTGCTACTGTTGCATTCTTTGCATGACACTTTCACCTTACAGTCTTTCTTGATGATTGGTTTAGGCACAACATCGAAAACATATTCTCTTTTCTCTTAAGAATTTCATTCTTCCCTGAATACTCTTCAATCTAAAGGTTCTGCACTTATTTAGAGGATGGTCAGTGTTGTGTATTGGACATTTTCCAGAGACGGAAACATCTTTAGTACTACTTGCTGTGCTCTGAACTTCATGATGAGTGTTAGTTTTCTTCACAACAACAGTTTTTCTGAACATAGTTTGACACATTTGTATCCTTCCTGACGAATGTTGTTTCATAGAGAAAACTTAGGTTATTCCTGATGCGCCATGTTCTCGTAGAAATTCAGCGAACTGGGTGAACGGTGGATATACCGTATGAGATATACCGTATGACGTTCATTCATGTATCTGATCGCTGAAGATGTCCATCTTTCCTGGAGATTGTGTGGTAATTTATTTACAATGGTATTCACACCAGTTGAGGAGTCATAATGACCAAGTAGTGATTTTATTCGCTCATCACACTTAATGGACTCAATTTCTGAAACTAAGTCTGACAGTTCGTAGAGTTTCTTCGAATCCTTTGAAGTTAGCTTTGGGAATGTCTCCAGTCTTCTCTTCAATGACGACTCTATCATTTCTGCACATCCAAATCGTTCCTCGAGTATCTCCCATGCTCTCTGTAGACTCTTTGTAAAATACTGTTGAATCATTTAATTTCTCGGGGCCAATTTTCGTGGATTGTGTGTATTTTGCCTATTCGTGGGGATATAATTTCGTGGATGCGTCAGTTTTCAGTTTCGGTAGGTAAACTAAATCTTTTATAATTAGTTTTCGTTAAGGATATAAATTCGCGGGCGAGGGCCACCCACGAATTCGAGTGATTCCACAGTATGTCTCTTAGACTCTGGTCCACTCCATTTTAACAGAAAGTCAAGCTCTTCAATAGGGGAAACATCTAGTTAACCCATCACTGTCTTAAATGATACTTTCGATCTAGCTTTCCGGTCGATCATCAAAGACTGAGAGTCGAGAAAGCAGTAAGTCTTTCTTGAGGAGATATCATGTGAAATCACCTGTAATCCAGTTGATTGGTGTGAAGGAGGAAGCTTCTGGGTTTAACTTTCTGCTAGGTTCCACTGGAAGAGGTACACTATGTCGGTCATTTTCTTTCTTTACACTTGGATCACATGTATCCTAAATATGGGGTGTGTTGGAAGAACACATTCTTACACGATTGTTTTCTTCCATAGAGGATTTTGTTCTGTTGAAGGGATCTGCAGGTTCTGTATATGGAAGCAAACTCCTTGAAAGCTGAGATTCTTGGTCGAGAGCATCGAGAGCATTTGCCTCCACTTCAATTGCTGCTGTTTCTCGTTGCTGTGCGAGTAGTTCTAAATAAACTGAGAGTTCAGCTTTTTCACGTTCCACTTTGGCTTCGTCAAGTGCCATATGTTGATCCAGTACGGCTTGTTTCCTTTTCAAGTCAAATTCCATCTCAGCAAATCTGAGTCGCGCTTCTAGTTTGGCTTTGGCTTGAGCAATAAGCGAGCTCATATCGCTTCTTGAGGATGAATATTTGGAGTTCCGTGAAGAAGTTGACGTGCTGTCGTTTTCTTTAAATGGCTCTTCCATAGCTGATTGCCTGAGTACGAGATCTTTTACTGTTCTGTCACGTAAGGACGCCCTGGTCCTGTCTTGTACAGAATGTTTAACCTTTGACACACATTAACAACAACTCCCAGGATAATTGTCAATGTGTATTGCATTTGGTAAAGGACTGAAATATAAACAAAGGATACAATAAAACACTGTGAATTTCAAACAAAATAAATTTACATAATGTTATTAAGTGATACTTGAAAAAATAATTACACTATACATAAAGCTTATGACACTCATGGGCTACCATAGAAATTAAGTTTTGCAGCATAACACTTACAAATATAGTTAAAGCTGACATGAATTCATAAAAGCATTTGGTCACCATATTAGTGTCGATCGCTCCTCTACTGCCAATGGGGTATATAACCGGTTGAGAAAGTTACGGTTGCTTTCCGATCGAGGCATTCAGGTTGCACGGACTTCTAAATGTATGAACTACACACTGTAGTAAAATGTTTGTAATAAAGAATATAAAAGGAACTACAGTCAACTCGTAACCAAACCACATTAAAAAAAATACAAAATATATTAATTCTTTGAAAGAATTTCCAAGGTATCCGTATTATTTTGAACGGACAGTGTTGCCTTACTTCGCATGCACATCGAACACGTGTGTCGTTCATACAGAGTACATAACGTCTGCATCTTTTTGAAAACCCCGGCGGCACTACATCCAACACAGTAGATAAATGATAGTAAATCCAAGAAAGTAACAACGTAACATCGTTTCCATCCGTTCCAACAAAAAACACTCCGTTTCTAAAATCCATACGATCATTGACAATCCTCGATCTGCAACAGTGTGTGGTTTGCGCATGTGCGATGTTATAACAAACATAGGAAAACGGTCTACAATTATCGAGTAATGTTTGAAGTAAATGTGCCAGGATTTCAGTCTGTCTTGTTTCGTCGTTTATTGGATATTCCTTGCCAGTGCAGTGGTTTTCATATTATATTTGTTCAAAACGCGTTTCTACACGTCTTTTCGTCTAAGGTAATGTGTTCGGGTGTATGAAATACCTGAATGCGGTGAATCATGAATAGTGCTCTCGGCCTTATATAGGGGGTGTGTAGCAGTGAGCAGAACAATAGAAATCGACAACTAATATGGCGGTAGTCGGAGATAAAAGGGAAATAATGCGTATTTTTGAATTTACGTCAGGTTTAACCACAAAAATTAGATCAAAGCCATCAGAAAACATTCAAGATAACTTGTAAAATTATCAATATTAAGTTTAGCAAATACTGTAAACGTATTATATTTGGCGTGTACATTATTTTGCTGAATTAGCGTATTCCTGAATGTGACTTTTCTTATACATATATACATGGCATTTAGCAATGTACTTGATTTAGCGGAATCCGCATTCCGCCAAAAGTGCTAAATGAAATACACAGCCAAATGTAGTACGTTTACAGTAATTCACAGAAAGTTGTTCAAATTTAAACAAGCCTATGTTTACATTTGTATCAGACGACAACACTCCAATATGAAAGCTTCAATTAATACACATAAAAACTGATTATGCTTACTGAAAAAGTAAACACATGTTGAAATCATTATTTCACAGAATAATAAACAAGTGTTTAATCATTACTTTCTCTGTGGTAGGCTAAACTTGACAAAATATACAGAGCGCGGTGTTCAACCGCATAAACAAATTGCGGGCTTTGTATAACAATTTTACTGAAAAACACAAAAGAGTTCTAAAATGAAAAATCAATTATAAAAGAAAGATAATTCTAACTCTAACAATAGACAGGACACAGGTAACTGCCCGTATGAACACCATGCACCTGTGCAAGCTCCTTTACACTATTCTGTAGTTCTAGTCCTGCGAATAAAATCACAAATAATTAAAATTCTATAAAAATATCGTATTAAACGATAATTTCCGTTTCGCAAACATTCCATTGTTTCCTCTTCCTTGATAAATGACCACATCATTTGCCAAACAAGAATATTTTTTACATATGACGTAAACATTCCATCTTTTTCTATCACCATAGCCTAATATGGAGCTGTCCTCCATTCTGGACAAACCATGGTACACCTACATTTCTCATTTTCTATTTTTCTAGTGACCTCTGGTATCAATCTAGGGGGCGGAACCACCCAATTGAGATGATCAACCCAAACCTGCTCCAATGCATTAACCCCACATTTACCTGCACACAAATACCTCGAATTAAATATTTTGCATTTGTTGTTATACTTGCTAGCAAATCTATCACACGTTTGCGGACCCCATCTGTTATCAAAATAATCGAACACCACCTGCTTTATAGACCAATCATCACAACCACCCAATTTGCTCAATCTGTCAGCAATTGAATTATCTGCTCTTGGAATCCACTTACAATTAACTACAATGCTATTACAATTGCAAAACTGATGCAATGCCATAGCAATATTCTGAAGGTTCATCTTTTTACTTCCATCGTTCAAAATATGTTCAACATTTTTATTATTGCAAAAAATCTGTACTGTCCTATTTTTAACACTGTCAACTGACTGCGCTTATACTCTTTTTATAGCCTCCAGCTCTCTCCAAGTAGAGCTTTGCTTTCTTTCTCAACCGTTCAAGAATCCATAACGATCTAAAGCTTGTTCATCCACCGAGTTATTTGTCAAATGATATCCATAACCGGTATCCTATGCACAACAAAATACATGAGAATCTGAACTCTGCTTTTTTCTATCAACTGACTCAAGCAAATACCTCTTTTGTTCATTGCCTTTAATTTTTTTAACCAAAACTCTAACTCTCCCACTGCCTCTGAGCTAAGACTAATAAAGAAGTTCCAACTGGATCTGTTTAAAATACAAAAATACAAATACCTAGTTCTTAATCTGACCAAACACTGCCTGTGTTGAGATCAACTTACCAACCACAGACGCTATTCCCTTGACCTCCAACAAAACACAACCCGCCCGTTGTGCTCTAATAAACTCATCTCTAACTTTTCAATTCTACCCTTAGCTACACGCACTTTATTTTTTTGTGTATTCCAGCTTAAATCAAGCCACTCTAACATTTGTATTGGTTCCCAGTGACACTTTTCAATAACGATTAAAAACCCCAATTTCTCTTAATCTATCTTAGTCTCGGAACTTATCCTTTCTGCTTCTCGCAAACTAGACCCCCTCCGATACCGTCATCTAAATACATGACAATTCTAAATCCTTTAGACCTCAAAAATTTAACTTCTTCCCTCATGACTTTTGTAAAAATGTATTCCGCTGTGCTAATGCCAAATGGCAAAACATTAAAAACTATATTAATATCTGTCCTTCCATTTATAACCTTAGTACTCTCTCGACAACTCATGAATTTCGATGTGATGATAGGCACTCTTTAGACCAAACGAAAAAATATAGTCGTCCAACGTAAACATACATTTACATGTAGCAACTTTTGCATCTTCATACTAAACTTTTATTCCCTGCCCCTGTCAAACTATTGACCACTTTTGATTTACTACTAACTACTGAAATACAGCTTTTTTCAACAAACAATCAACTTCTTTAGAAAAAACTCTACATTCTCTACAGCCGATTCAGTTTTATCTAACTCAACAGACTCAGGTGCAGTGAACAGAGGTAATTAAGGTCTTCCGTTTCCAACGGAAGACCTTATAGTTTTCGTACTGTTTCTTCTAATTATTATTATTAAGGTCTTCCGTTCCCAACGGAAAACCTTAAAGTTTTCGTTCGGTTTTTTATTATTAAGGTCTTCCGTTTCCAACAGAAGACGTTATTGTTTTCGCACTGTTTCTTATTAAGGTATTCCGTTTGCAAAGGAAGACCTTATTAAGGTCTTCCGTTTCCAACTGAAGACCTTATTGTTTTCGTACTGTTTCTTCTTCTTATTAATATTTTTTCCCAAATTTTGTGCACGCGATTTCTCGAAAACTATGCAACCGATCTTAGTCATTTTTTCACAGATGATTGGACGTGACCTAAACTTCATACTTTTTTCTCATTTTTTGTGTCGTCACTTCCGGTACCGATTTATCGGCCATTTTGTAATTTTTGACGACTCATTTTGTGCAGGTATAAACTTAGACACTATCAGAGATTTTCAGGAAAGGTAGTCAATAGTTTGAAGTTGTGCACTATCTTATTGTTTTCCGCAAGTGGCGTCATTTCTTGGAGCTCGCGTAGGCACGAAAAATGGGTACGAATTTTGTATCAAAATTTTCATACGTTTTGATCTGTATCTTTTTATCACTTGATATTTTGTTAAAACATGTAGAACAAAAGTGGTAGAGAATCAAAAGTTCTTTCCAAAGAAATCAGGAAAAAGGGGCTAGCCCCTAAAATTAGGGGCCAAGACACTCGTAAAATCTATTACAAATATCTTTTCATTTTTTTATTTACTTCACATTACTTAACAGCCCATTTACAATATCCAACTAACTCGGGCCAAGATAGTTAGTAGTAAAGTAATATGATATGTATTATAACAATTACAGCATTTCTGCAAATTTCACAATATTAATTCTAAACATTTGTATTTTTGAAATATTTACAAGTACATCAATATTGTATGTTATGTTGTTTTTCAAATATGAAATCAATGCATTATATGTCTCTGTTTTGTTTTGAGATCTACAACACATTTTATATTTAAATATCGTATAGGCTATGAAAGACACAATAGTATTCAAAAATCGTATTTTTTCATTTCGTTCAAAGTAAAAACCCAAAATAACATGTTTCCACTGTATATCAAATCCTAAAACTATGCTTAAAGTTAACCATATAATCTTAACATGTTCACACTCAGAAATCAAATGTTTTACATCTTCAATTTCGCTACACATATTACAAGAAGCAGAAGACCTATATTTGCATTTAAAAAGAAAGCTGTTACAGCACACTGTATTGTTCAGCAATTTGTAATTAAATTCACATATTCGTTTGTCAAATATATTTTTTACTTTGTTTTTGTATATGTCGTTCCAATATTCTTTTCCCACTGAAAACAGTCTTTTAAACATTGCCTGGTGACAAGGAGGCTTAAATTTTTTGTACAACAAATTCTCTTAGAAAAATTACATTTTTTGTCTTCAATAGAATGTAGACCCTTATTAAAAAGAAAATCACCAGTGAATACTTTTTATATATATTGACAATATTTCATATTAAATCTAAGTGATTTTTTATATTTTCCATGTCTAACTATTTTATATTCACACATCCAGTTAGCTTTTTGTTTTAGAGTATATGTCAATTCTTGAAGTGTTTTGAATTGACCATCAGCATTAAAAAGATCCTTAACATACAATATACCGCTTGGATCCAACTTTTATGACAAATTGTTTTATAATCAAATTGAAACATATTATTATTCCAAATTGGCTGTTTAGCAAAATTTATATAAGATATTTTAGTATTATCAATGTTTTTTTACAATCGTTGAAACTACAAAATACTTCTTTATAAAAATTTGATAGTTAAGAAATGATTTTAAAATTAGAGCTATTAGTCTCAAATACGTTTAATACATAATTGATATCTACATTTAAAACTCTTAAATAATTATCAACTATTTTGTTTATTATGCATGTTTTGTCAATCAAGATTCTAAACCATGCAGCTTTTAAGGCCTTTAACTTCGATTCAATATCAACAACTCCTATACCGCCATCTTCTTGTCTTCCAATCACAGTAGGGTGATTTCACCATGCATCGGACACCCTTGGATTTTTCTCTTTGATCACGCATCAATTATAGTCAAAATAAAAATAAAATTTGTTTTAAAAGTTACAGGTTTCCCCCTCGCTTAATTATTGGAGAAAAAATAGTAAAATTGTTAAAAACGTAGAAAATAAAGCAAATTAATGAAGCGTGGAACTATTTCACCATGGATCGGACAATATTTACCAAGCATCGGACAGCTATACAGTAGAGATAAAATAACATTATTTTCTGGTCTTAATGTGAAAATACAGAGGTTCGGAAAAATAAATTTATTCAATTGCTATTCAGGTTTCTTTTAATGTAAATCCTCGAATCTATAGTCAAGAATTTAGACTAGTGCTTCTGTTTAAAGGAATATTTATCATGAGGGGTTCTTTATCGTGCCAGCACCTACAGGGACTTTGGATTAAAAAGGCAGTATCCATAAAACTTGAGTTTTAAGTGGTCTGTGGAAAAAGTTTGAATCAATTATTTTTAAAATTTTAATTTTACTATACATTTAAAGTATATCACAAGGAATGGGCACGAAACATGTTAATTTTTAGAAAAAAATCATGCTTTGAAAACTGTCCGATGCATGGTTAATTTGTGTCCGATTCATGGTGAAATGAATATATGGAGCAAAAATGACCTTGACATTAATTGTTCAAATTTCTAAGGCTTTCTAAGGCTTATTTTAATCAAATTTTGTTTCAAAACTTACTTCTTTCTAATTATTTTAAGGTAGAGGGTGCGTTTTCACTATTTCACAATCAAATGCACAACACTCAAATAATGCTTTTGTGTAAAATCTTCGAAACTGAATTTTCAGTGATGGCGTATTTGACGTCATTTTACGATGTCTATATTGCTATTTCTTTAACAATGTGACTGTCAAATTCTTTATAATGATAAAGTTCAATAGTTCTAATTCAAGGATATACGAAACAACACATGAGCGCATGCACATTTATTTGTATATTTTAAACCAAAGTTGTCCGATCCAAGGTATGTGTCCGATGCATGGTTAACTCACCCTATCTCTTTTTATTCTATCTCTTTTATTCCAAATGAAAATAAATATGCTACTTTTCAGTTGTTTAATATAATCAGGGTCAGGCATAGGTAATATACAGCCTACATAAATTATTTTAGATATAGATAGTGAATTAACAATGCATGCTTTTCCAAATATAGTTAATGTTCTTTTTTTCCAGGACTCGAAATGTTTTTCCATATTTTGAAAAGAGTGTAACCAATAAAGTTCATAGCATTTATTTTTCATTGGTTACATCGATGCCGCTTATATTATTATATCTGTCTTTTAGACTTCCAAGTAGTATACATTGCGGTTTGTTTATATTTGCTTTTGATCCAGCATGTTTACAGAACTCTTCAACAGTCTTTATTGCACTATTTAAAGAGGAAATATTTTTCAAGGTTAAAGTGACATTGTCCGCATGTTGAACAGTTTTTTACATCGTCTATCATGTTTGATATATTTATTCCTTGAATTTCCGAATTGTGTTTTAATTTATAAGCCAATATTTCTGCAACAAACAGATATAAAAGTGCTGAGATAGGCGACCCTTGTCTTATACCTTTATTCATTTTGCAGGTTCTAGAAATCCATCCATTGTTTTTTAACTCTGAAAATTGTATTTGTGTAAAGAATTTTTACCCATGAAATAAAATTTTCACCGAAATTGAATTGTTTTAAAACTTGAAAAAGAAACTTCCACTCGACTGAATCGAATGCTTTTTCAAAATCTATAAATAGCAATAAACCCTCATTATCGTTTTCCATGCAGTATTCATAGATGTCTAAAATTAATCTTGCATTAATGCCTATAAAACGCCCTTTTATATACGCTGATTGTTCCTTGCTTATTAGTTTATCAATAACTGTTTGTAATTTTTTGGCAAAAACAAAAGCTAAAATTTTATAGTCGGTATTTGTTAAACTTAGCGGTCTGTAATTTTTAAGGTTATTTTTCCCCTTTCTTAAATAAAAGAGTGATAAGAGCTAACCGCTGTGAAAAGAGTAGTTCCTGTTTATCGAAAATACTTAGTAAAACTTCATAAAAGAGTGGTCCAATTGTTTTCCAGAAGCATTTATAAAATTCAGCCTGTATACCGTCTAAACCCGGGGATTTGTTATTTTTCAAATTATTTACTGCATCTGCGCATTCGTCAATTGTAGGTAATGTGTCGCAATATTCTTTTTCACTATTGCTCAGTTTTGGACATTCAACGTCATTTAAAAAAGCATTTATATCAACATTTTTAATAGATTTACTTGTATATAAGTTTTCATAAAAGTGGCACATTTCCTCTATAATTTTGCTATTACTTGCTACAGTTTTGTTATCGGTTTTTATTTCTAATATTGTATTGTTAGCTTGATGTTTCTTTTCCAAGCCTAAAAAGAATTTTGTATTTCGTTCACCTTCGTTAATTCATTTCGCTTTAGATCTAATCTGCGCTCCTTTAGCTATTTCATCGTACATGTAATCTAATTTCTTTTCAAGATTTCTTTTTTCAGTCATATTAATATCTCCTCAAGGTAAGTTTTCAAAATAATCTATCCTTTCCTCAATCAATTTTATTCTGTGTTTTACATTGTTCTTAGTTTGTCTTGCGTAATTAATGGAATAATCACGAATTTTAATTTAAAAAGTTTCCCATTTTGAAATTGGATCTAATGAGTCATCTATATTTTTGAATAATTCTAAGATTCCGCGTTTGTAGTCTTCGTTCTCTATATGCGAGATATTTAATTTCCAGTATCCTTTACCTCTCTCCAAATTACTAAAATTTAATTTACATTTTATTAATCTGTGGTCACTTAAGCGTATGTTTTAATTATGAGTACCTGGTAATTTTTTAATAACAAGATTTTTTACATAATCAATTGAGTCATTGCGCACAAAAATGTAATCTATTCTACTCTTGGGAGAATTTTCGGCATCACACCATGTATAACCATTTTTTATTGGATTTTTATTCAGCAACACATCGACTAAATCCAGCTTATTTAGTAGTTTACTTAACTTTTTGTAGGATTTGTCATTTTCTTTATTTAAATTACAATTGAAGTCACCGCCAATGATAAGTTTACTATATTGTGGAGTATGGGAAGAAATAAATGTATTTAGCGAAAAAGATATTATTCTATCGCTATCTTTATTAGGAGCATATAAGTTAACAACCGTAAGTAAAGTTTCATCTATTTCAGCATTTACCAGAAGTTTTCTTCCATCATTTGACTTATGCACATTCAAAATATCTATATTACATTCTTTATTAGACAAAGCGGAAACGCCTCTACTAAAGGGAGAGTCGGAAAAAGAATGTATTGCTTTTCCGTTCCATTTTCTCTAATACAATTCAACATGTTTCTCTATTAAATGTGTTTCTTGTAAAAGTGTAATGTTTATTTTATTTTCTTCTAACCATGAAAAAAAATTATCTCTTTTTTCTGACGAATTGAGACCTCTTACATTCACTGATACTAAATTAAGATTTGCCATATTTCAAAATATTCATTGACAAAAAATACAAAATCAAAAAAAAAATAAAACAAGTAATACACTTCGAATTCTATATGAAAAAATAGTAAAAGATAAATATCAACATCGTTACTATTTGATGCGTTTTGGTATACATAATATTAGTATTTCATGTAAAAATGCATTAATATTGTCGGACACATTGTCTTTAGAAAGTGTAATCTGATTTATAATTATATTAAATAGGAAAAAAATGAACATAGCTACTAGACGACTTCGTATTGGATAGTAGATAATTAATCTACGATTTATAGTCGATTATATTGAACATATTAAACGTACACATACCACAGTTCTGAAAGTTCTGAGGTCGGAAGCCAGATCCGCACACAGTTACCGTTCATCACCAGAGCTCTCTGTGTCCGGATTACACCCCGACACGTCACTGTCCGACATAGCTCTGAGTTGTTCCAGCATCTGTACTATGGTACGCTGATTTGGTTGATCTTTGTTTTGTTTTTGTTTACGGTCGATTTTACCGGAGTCGCTGTGTTTTCTTTTTCGGACTCTTTTTGCAATTTTTTTTCATAAGTACGCCAAGTACGTTTTTTCCTGGCCAGTGATCAAGTTTTGTATTCCCAGTGCCGTCACGGTCAAGGCCGGAGCCCCACTCGTTGTTGTAGGTAGCTTCGACAAATGCCGTTGATTTCTTAGAGGTTACAAGCTTATCTCGGAAAACTGGCACTTGAACACACTTGTTTTCTAATATTGTCTCCATAACGGAAACCTTTGAGGACACCCACTGGTCATTGGATTTGACCTTCTTGCCCAGGCGAAGGGCGGCAAGCGCGTCATCGGCTTTTGCAATCGCGTTAGCAGAATCTAAATCACCGCACCGAACTGCCTTGATATACTGAAAGGCGTGTTCTGCCGATTTATGTTTTACACCAAAAATTTCTAGTTTACATGGGTAGAAGTTAGAGAGGACATCTTGGGCACCGCAAAACGTGGTAAGATGTTTTTGTGGTTGATAATGCGGACAGGCCTCATTTCCGGGAGAATGGCCAGGTGTCTTGCACACCTTACAACAAGCATAATTTGTACACGCAGACCGATTATGATCGGTTTTCCAGCAGTTTGTACATAGCAAATTGATATTTTGTTTTGGTTGGCCATAGTGAAATAGTTTGCACTGAATACCGCCGCAGTAATTAATTCTGGGAAGATGCTTTAGTATAGGAAGCGGTTCTACGTACATAAGCCTAGTTCCGTTTAGAATGCTCGTCATGCGCTTTGTAAATATTACAAATATCTTAAAAATGATCAAGATTTTCTAATGCATTATTGAAGCAAAGTTGTTTCTCGTAACTATATATATCAGGAAAAATCATTGCCACGCCCATTTATTACGTAATTACGGATTTTTAGGGGCCAAAATACTTAAACTTTGACGCAATATATCTAGAGACGGAGACATATTTTGTTAAGCATTGTAGAAGAGAAAATGTTTGCATTGATAATACTAATCGATTCCACTAATCAAAACACCAATGTCTGTCCCCATTAAGGATCTTAGGGGCTGGCTCCTTAAATATTCAATCATTTCTATCTCAAAAATTAACAACAATTCAAGATAGGTGAAAGAACAAAAAATGTTAGTATTCTTAAGACCTTTACAATGAAATCATGAAAGAGGGGCTGGTCCCTGAAATTAGGGGCCAAGACACTCGTAAACTCTATTACATATGTCTTAAAAACGATCAAGATTTTCTAATGCATTATTGAAGCAAAGTTGTTGCTCGTAACAATTTCTATCAGGAACAATTATTGCCACGCCCATTTATTATGTAATTACGGATTTTTAGGGGCCAAAATACTAAACCGTTAACGCAATATATCTAGAGACGGAGACATATTTTGTCAAGCATTGTAGAAGAGAAAATGTTTACATTGATAATATTAATCGATTCCACTAATAAAAACACCTATGTCTGTCCCCATTAAGGAACTTAGGGGCTGGCCCCTTAAATATTCAACTATTTGTATCTCAAATATGAACAACTATTCTAGATGGGTATAAGAACAAAAATTGTTAGTACATGTATTTGATATACCAGACCATAACAATCTGTAAAACATGACTACCGTGAATACAACATTTTCCCGCTATACTGACGAAACGCGGGAAAATACAATGTATGATATCGTACAGATACATTATTGTATTATATCCTTGCGTCATGGGTTTCCGATAGTCTCACACTACACCCCTGCAAATGTTAGTGTCATTTAAATTTAGACCATGTGGTTTTATTTGACCCTTTCAGTTTTGCAGTAAAAAATCATGCCTCGTGTTTATAGTCTATTTCCTAGAATCCAGGTACTTTTAATCAAATATAAAATCTAGACGTTTATTGATTATTTTCATTAATTGGATAAAATGAGTTCAAGAAATAAATGTGACAATAGAAAACGTAGGTTTTTAAAGCTGTTGCAACAATTAACATGCTTAGTAGTGATCCCCCATAATGATTAATTTTCGATCCGCGCCTGACCTAGTGATAGCATCAATAGTGAAACAGACTATACTATTTTATGCAAAATGTTACATAAAAATGGCTCGATATACTAAGTTTTTATACAAAACAGACATCAATTCATTTTTTTAAAAGCAAGATATTCCACACCAAAAGCATAAAACATGGCTATGATTTTATCACGCAACCCAATGTTTACATTTTCAACCACGTGTAGGGTGGTTGAACACGAACGATAACTCTTTTCTGAATATCATCGTTTAGTTTCAATAACCGCTTGATGATGTAATAAGACATATATCTTAATAGAGTATCATGCTTTAACATAAATTAAAGTAGGATATGATATGAAAAACGGCCAGTACTTACGTATTTTGAGAATAGTATCCGAACACTTATACTTCCGCTCGAATTTTCACAGGAACTGAACCAATCTCGGCGAAGTCTCGTGAACTTTTATTCGAGCACCTCTGGATTTATTACATATTCAGCAACGATAAAGAAAACATTCCGAACACATTCGCAGGGGTGACTAAACGATGCATGAAAAAATTACAATAACAAACCGTCAACCAACTCAAAAATCCATAAAACGAAAGACAAATTCAAAGCAAAGCAACACGGACCTCCATAAAGATAAAGATATGATCAGGTGCCATGGAGGAGTTATATCGAGCATCCTATGCTGACTAGTTACACCCGCCGTATGCTCTTTGTCGTAATCAGGAAAAACGGAAAAGTTCGTAGACAATTAGGTAATAAATTATGATCTCACAATTAGTATGAAAAACGTCATTCAGCATGCGACTCAGTGGAAGATTGTATTTGCTGACAAGGTCGTTGTATCGACCATAGAACGTACGGAAAGATGACTTCAAACGAGACTTGATAGTCCTGTTTTATCAACTTGTTTGTCAATAGCTTGCCTCGCCTTAGAAACTGTTCATACGAAGAGCATGCCCTTGCGTATCGAATTAACTGAAAGACAAAAAACACCATATGCAGGTGATGAAGCTATATTTCTAAATAACTAAAGAAAGTTGAGTATCGAAAAATTGAAGTCATCGCGTTTATCATAAAGTTTTGTTGTTAGGTTACCATCAATTTCCATTTCCAGTAGAATATCCAAATATGAAACAGATGACGCAGACTATGTGGTATAGTTTATTTCAAGTTCACTCGGATTACGTATGGAAATAACAATTGTTAATTGATAATACGTCGTCGATATACCTAATGTTGAGTTGAAGGCCACGGCGAGTGATTTATTTTTTACACGTATAAGTTTTTGAATAAACTCTGCTTCATAAGAATACAAAAATAGGTCTGCTAACAATGGGGCACAATTGGTACCCATGATAATTCCAACAGATTGTTATAAGATTTGATTTCCAAAACCTACATAGATGTTGTCTATCAGAAACTCAAGCATCTTTTTAACGTCAACTTCAGAGTACTTGTGTGTGCAATCAGAATGGTTTTTAACAAAATAATTCTTTAGATTTCCAATGACAAGGTGTTCAGCTTTAATTTGTCATGGGGAATGGTTGTATAAAGCGTTAAAAAATCGTACGGTTTGATGCTATTGATTTTGGTAAGATTTTGTGACCTCAACGTTTCTTAGTTTTTTAGTATCCACATCTGATTCACACCACTTCTGGAGTGTATTGTTGTACAGTACTCTTGAAGTTTCTCCTTCACTACCGTAAGAATTCTAGTAAGAAGTAAAGAGAGAGGTTTGGTAGAACATTTACTGGAACCTGCTATATATCTCTATTTGTAAGGACTTTTGTGAAACTATGAAATCCAGTACAAATAAGGTTAATCAAATTCATTTTGTTTATTGGGGATATTAAAGATATCCATAACCGATTTATGATTTTGAAGTATTTCCTGCTTGGAAAGGCTGCTATGGGTGTAAGTAGGATTGCCATGTGTAGAATCGAAACCTAGTTTTTTTTAAATGCAAGTAATATAAATGTGCCTTACAAACAAGAACAATGTTGTTACTTGCCTTGTCAGCAGGAGCCAGTACATACTGTTCATGCAATATATCTAGTTCTTTTTTCACTTCTGCTTTATTGAAAACAGAAGGATAGATGGTTTTCATTTGACCTCTCAGTCGTTTAATACTAGATTTTAATATACATCTGATGCTTTTAACCCACTCTGACGGGTTATCAAGGTCTTCTTTTTCAGATTTTGTCCATTGCTTGGAGTAATCTTCAACAGAATTCATGATATGTATAAAATTACGACGCCATGTGAAGGCTCTAGGCTCCCTTAATTTTGGTCCTTTTATAATAAGAGATTTAAGCTCTTCGTTGTTAACTAAATTAACATCACCAGTAATGACGTATCCGGCAGGACTATAGTTGTATGGTGAAGAAGAACATGAACACCTTAATATACTTAATCAGGCATTTAATAATGTATTTTCATCACGTGATATTGCACCTTGGTGCCTGTTAAATGCTACCTAATTTCATTGCATAAACTGTCCGACATATCTATTTTAAAATTTAAACATCCTCCTTTTCGATCTAAACAAATATTCAATGCTTTATGTTTACATAACACTGAATCATCATTACTTTAAACTGTAAATATTAAATGCCTATTTTTTTTAATTCAAAATATTGTCAACAATAAAAATAAATGTTACAAGCGTAAAAATAAAAAAAATATATTTTTTTAATATATTAAAAATGAATAAATAACTTCCGGTATAAAATATTAAACACGAAATTGCAAACCGGAACTTCGTTTTTGCGTTTTAGTAATACGTCACAATTGTAACAAAAGTTGGTAGTAATGAAAGGTAGCATAAAGGTATTTATATGAGTGGAAGGTTGATAATAACGTACATCAATGGAACGTCAAATTGTCTATTCTAAAGGTAAGATTGATATCATAAAATCATTAATATTCTAACCACCATTTTCTATTTTCTCACAGTTGCTCTCTTTCTCAAGGCCTCTCTCACTAAAAGACTGTATTACTGCTATATTTATATACTTTTGAGAAGTGAAAGGACATTTATTTCCTCAATATCTACATATCATAAACAACCTTTACATAGAAATTAACCTATTTTAAGACTTCAGAACATGTAACCTGTCTTTCTATAATAAGTATCTACACAGGTATGTGATTTCAAATCAATAAGTTGATGTGATAGAAAATACTAAATTTAAACGCACGCGTATTTTGTATATATAGATGGGCGTTTTTTTTCTATTTATATCAAGTTACTGATAGCATTTAAATAAGTGTATCTGCTAGACGAAAATGTCATATCTTTTATTCATGTATCTTTTGTCTTCAATTTCATTTACTAACATTTTGTAGCCCCATATTCTATGTAAGGGTGGTGAGTAACGCTTCCTGTTTCTCTGTGTCTCTGTCTGAATTCGACACCTTCAAATACAATTAATCCACGATAAAGAAACATGGACTTCCTCATATATATAAGTATAAATGCTGTCAAAAAATGTATTTGATTATGATCGGGATTACATACACTTATCAAAATTGTTTTGGCACTTCCATCACTTTTAAAGCCATGGGCCAATGTGTTCCAAAACTTTGATTAGCAATAATGGTTCCTCAAATATTTTGAAATTCACAGTCTTACAACCATACGGTTGTTCTTTTGGCAATGCTCTGTTAATTATGTAGTGAGAATATTTGGTTAGTACTGTCTTTCTCTGTATATTATTTCTCTTTTCCTGAGAAAGTTGTGATTAAACACAGTGTCTAAACATTTGTAAATGTTATGACAACAGATGTACCAATGCTAATGCTTGTAAGAGGGATTCTCATAGATTGCACTGTAATTATAATGAACTTACTGGTATTTTGTGTGTCTAAATTCTTTTAAGATTTATAAAAGGGCAGATGATTTCTTGTTGATATTTTATCCATCGTGTGTGCTTTATATTTTCTTAACATGTCATATATTATAGAAAATCTAACGTATACTGTTTAAAATAGAATTCGACACATAAAATATCAAAATATTTGATTTTAATGCATTTGAAAATCAAGGGGGAAAATGAAAATGAAGTGAAATAGAAATGCTTTCATTTTAAATGCTATCATTGTTTTATAGGATATACAACATTATAATTCCCGAATCATGATTAATGAACCCGAAGCAAACTTTCTGAAGATTATTTTGCTGTTGATGAGGTATGGATCAACAGTATTGCAGCACAGAATTGAGTATGAACTACGAATTAGGAAATGGCAAAAAGTGACAGATTTCTTAAGCGAAAGAAAACATGACATACTTCATTTGACACTTGATAAATGCAAAAAATGTTGCATCAAAAACTGCAAAATACGGAATGCAACAACAAAATTGATACATAAGAGTTTATTGGAGCTTATGTACGAAGATGTGAATAAAAGTTGTTCAATAAAGTTCGCCCATTGCTGTTCTTGTAACTTTATCCCGAAACCTTAGTGTTTGGGATATAACTCTGACGAGTTGTCTGCTATTGGAAGTAATAGGTTTTGATGATCTTGGACAGAAACAAGCAATTCAGAATTTCCGAAAACTACGGAACAGCAAGGAACTACTGCACAGAGGAAAAGCTGAAATGGAGGATGACGAATACAACAAAATGTGGTTGAAGTTGTCAAATGATATTAAGGAAGTTGCTGAGAAATGTGAACCATATTTCTTTTCATCAATTTGTGAGGCAGTAGACCGATTAAAGGATAACCGCCTAGAACCAGAAGAACATTACAATGCCCAAGAGTCCTGGAACAAAGTAAAGGTAAATCTTTTCGTTTTTCTATCCCATATATTTTGAAATATCTTTTTCTAAGGTAGTTTAAATGGATACGACCAACATAAATCTTCATGCATTTGCAAACAAAAATGGCATAAGCTTTGTTTTCATATCACGTATGAAACTTGACGACAAACATTCAAATAACAATTGACTATTTAAACTGTCGTCGATAAGCTGAAGCATTTTAACCTTCAAAACTTTAGAAAAAGAATATAGTTTTCATAGAATGCATGACCATACATGCAACATCTGTCTTAACTCTTATTATCAATTCAAAATTTATTGCAGTTTAAATAGATTTATTTAATAAATAATCAATTTTACATGTTATGCAAACAATGTTGTGGTGTATTGATTTGTCTTTAGTTATCAATGTTCACAGCTCTAAGCATTTAAATCAGCGAATGCATCTTTTATAAAGTTTTTAAGGTGGAATGGGACATTGGTCGATATTAATATTAATTAAAGTACATTATAATTAAAATACGTTCACCGGTTTAGAATTTTCAAATTTTACCATATTAAACCAAAAAAAAGCATTTGAAAATATTTGGAGAGGTAAAAAATGTAAAAACCCCAACGGGATTCAAAATAATGACTTGCGGATTTGTAGTTAACAATCTACCCACTGCGCTATGCTAATAGATGACAATGGTGGGAAAGAAATTACTTATATAATTACACTTCATTTTATTGCTTATTTCCACAAACAACACGTCACAACATGGAGGTGTCCCATACCACTTTAAAGAATTATCTTTAGACTCTAATCCAATGCGAGGACTATTAAGTATTTTGGTGGACTTTTTAGTATCTAAAGACTTTGCTTCAGAGTAAATCTGTACTCTAAAGTTCAGAGTACCGATTTGCTCTGAAACAAAATTTGATAATTATATCTATCAGGTAAAATTAGTTTTATCAACTTTCATTATTATGAAATTTTTATTGTGCAGTGATATTTCTAATTTCAAACCCATTTTGGAGCAGTGTTGTCCTACTTCCCATACATTTTAAGTGGACCCTCCATTGATCTCTCTCTCTCTCTAATTGTATACAGTTAATTGTGCCCCCCCCCCCCCACACACACTTTTTCATGTATCGCCTCATACATTTCAAAGTCAGTTATTTTATTACTTTTGTCAGTCTAAAGTTATCTATTCTTTATATATACAGGTTTGATCATTGGTTCTCTTTTGATATTCAAAAGTATTTTCAATCTATTTACATTCGATACGAATCTGAACGCTTAACGTACTGTGAGCTGTAATCACTCGACAGGTAACTCAGGTATGTAAACACAGCATTGGCATCGACAACGTCTTTAGATACGAAAAAGTCCACCAAAATCCACCAAAACACTTAATGGTCCTTGCATGGAATATGAAGGCACTGCATGTATACACATAGAATTAATGAAAACCACTGTCAAAATACGGAGCAGGTTCAAAACACATCCGTATACCTGCCCGTAGCGTGACGTTCTCCAAAAATTAATGAATTATTATTAAGAAACGAACCATGCAACAAAAATCGGTGATTCTAAGAAAGATTAGAGAAAGTTGTGGAGGATTTAAGTTATTAAAGAAAAAACTTTGTCATGACTGTATCAAACAATGAAATTCAAGTCATCATTCCGTAAGTTCTATGGTCGATACAACGATATTGTCAGCAAATACAATCTTCCGCTAAGTCGAATGCTGGCTGACTTTTTCATGCTTATTTTTAGGCCATCACTAGTAATATTCACCGCATTGTCTACGGATTTTTCCGTTTTCGACTAAGAGCACACGGTGGGTGTGACCGGTCAGCAGAGAATGCTCACTCCTCCATGGCACCTGGTCCTACCTCTAATTGTTGTAGAGGCCCGTGTTTGCTCTCCTGTTTTGTATTTTTCATTTGGATTTTTTATTTTGAATACTGTTCTTTTCACCACATGTCAATCAGAAATGTGCAGAATGGTTAATGTATATATTTCAACAATGTTTAATGACAGAAAAAGAAATACAATTTATTCATTATATTTTAACAGAATGAGACTTACAGTAAACAGAGTGTGCCCCAACAATGGAAATCCTGTTCAGAATTACAAAAAGACAATGAGATGGAAAACATTTACGGTAGGTCGATTGTGTTACTGATTCAGATGTTTCTTGCCTATTGTTATATTTTTAAAAAAATTAAAAGAAAGTTTCATGAATGTGTGATTTTTGGGGTTTTTAGCTCACCTGAGCTGAAAGCTCAAGTGAGCTTTTCTGATCACTTTTTGTCCGGCGTCAGTCTGTCTGTCCGTCTGTCTGTCTGTCTGTCTGTCTGTCTGTCTGTCTGTCCGTCCGTAAACTGTTTACATTTTCGACTTCTTCTCAAGAACCACTGGGCCAATTTCAACCAAACTTGGCACAAAGCATCCTTAGGTAAAGGGGATATAAGTTTGTTAAAATGAAGGGCCATGCCCTCTTTCAAGGGGAGATAATAAAAAATCATTGAAAATTTGTTGGAATTTTTCAAAAATCTTCTTCTCAAAAACCATTTGGCCAGAAAAGCTG
>WFKH01011925.1:7919675-7931054 GCA_016163765.1 Magallana hongkongensis | reverse complement strand
CCAAAACTGGGGCCCCAGGCGGGGTTCAAAGTTTAACATAGAAATACGTAGGAAAAATGTTTAAAAATCTTCTTCTCAAGACCCACTGCACCAGAAATGCCAATATTTAGGTAAAAGCTTGTATATATAGTGAAGACTACAAATTGCAAAAATCGTGACCCCCGGACCAAAACTGGGGCCCCAGGCGGGGTTCAAAGTTTAACATATATCGGAAAATGTTTAAAAATCTTCTTCTCAAGAACTACAATGAAACAGTTTGGGATATTACAATGCATACATTCTTGGCTATTGTAGATTCTAAATTGTTAAAATCGTGACCCCCGGACTAATACTGGGACCCCAGGCGGGGTTCAAAGTTTAACATAGAAATACGTAGAAAAAATGTTTTAAAATCTTCTTCTCGAGAACTACAATGTTACAGTTTGTGAGATTACTATGCAAGGATATTCAAATAGTGAAAATTCTAAATTGTAAAAGCCGTGACCCCCGGAACAACACTGGGGCCCCAGAAGGGGTTCAAAGTTTAACATAGAAGTATATATAGATAACAGTGTTTAAAAATCTTCTTCTCAAGAACTACAATGCAACAGTTTGTGGGATTACTGTGCAAGCATCCTCAAATTGTCAAGATTCTAATTTGTGGAAGCCGTGACCCCTAGACTAATACTGGGGACCCAGAAGGGGTTCAAAGTTAACATAAAAATATATAGGGAACATGTTTGAAAATCTTCTTCTCAAGAACTACAGTGCAACAGTTTGTGGGATTACTATGCAAGCGTCCGTGGCTATTGTAGATTCTAAATTGGTAAAATCTAATACTGGGGTCCCAAGAGGGGTTCAATGTTTAACATAGAAGTAAATAGGGAAAATGTTTAAAAATCTTCTTATCGAGAACTGCAGTGCTATAATTTGTGAGATTAATATGCAACCTTGGATAATGTAGATTCAATATTTTTAAAATAGTGACCTCTGGACTAATACTGGTGACCCAAGACGGATTCAAAGGATGACTGCACTTAGCGCCGGGTTTTGGGCCCTTTTCTGTCGCTTCTGTTGCGTTTATTTCTTAACCTAATATCACTTTTGTTAAATTTTTTAAAGAGTCTAGTCAATTTCCAACATGAATTAAGATTTTAGACTGTGATACAATAAGCTCATTCTATGTTTTTCTCCTGGCAACTTTCGAAAAAAGGAGAATTTTCGCTTATCTGCCCTTGATCAAACATAAGATTAATATTAATATGCATGAGAGGTGGAGCTGACATTATCAGAATGGTACTAAAATTAGACTGGCATGAATAACAATGCCATGTATAAAAAGTTATGTGATCACTCTTTCACCATAACTCTATCTATTCTATATGGTACAAGTATACTATTTACTATGGTTTTAACAATTAGACCACGCCCATGTAAGTACAGAAGACTAAATCAATGCTTGACAACTTAACGTGTTCGAAAACATTGTCCTAGTTAGCACATAACATGCTACCTTACACGTCACGTGATAGAATTTTGTATTCACAAAGATACCTGAGGTGAGCAATCACGTGGTGAATTATAATATTCAACATGTATCAACCCTTGGTTACAACATGGAAAGCGAAAGTAAGAAGAAGCAGTTTTTTCTCATTTAAACCATGAGCGCATGTTTGTCTATTAATCTCCCTTTGACATAACTTTGATAATGCAAATATACAACTACTGTTAAACGGAGAACAATAGACAAACATGCGCTGACTATGTATGAAGTCAGTATAAAAGTGGGCGTCCTCATTATCGTATGGAGATTCAAGAAATCGTGATAACCCCCGCCTATGAAAACAAATTCGTACTTGGTATCAACATACTTTTATTTAACGCAATTACGTAAAGTTGCAGTTTAGATGTTGACCATTTCTGCAATTGAAAGAAAAATTCTTCTTTTAAAAGTTTATTTTCTCGCAAATATCTCATGTCCTTAAGTGCAGTCATCCTTTAACGTAGAAGTATACCGGGGTATATGGAAAATGTTTAAAAATCTTCTTTTTTGAGAACTACAATGCTTAATTTGTCAGATTACTACGTAAGCATCCTCAAATAGTGTAGATTCTAAATTATAAAAGCTGTGACCCTCGATCTAATACTGGGGCCCCAGAAGGGGTTCAATGTTTAACATAGAAATATATATGGAAAATGTTTAAAAATTTTCTTCTCGAGAATTACAATCCTACAGTTTGTGAGATTACTATGCAAGCATCCTCAAATAGTGTAGATTCTAAATTGTTAAAGCCAACCATAAACCCTGGACCAATACTGGGGCCCCAGAAAGGGTTTCAAAGTTTAAAATAGAAATAGCATATGATACCAAATTGAATGTTACAAGGAACTGTTGTTTAATTATAATCGTAACTAACAAATTATTTTTCTGCTTTATAAAATATTTATTTTTGCGTATTCCATAAAAGAGTACGAATATGAGAGCAAAGTAGTTTCTATCCTGTACTATTTGGTATTGCAAAGTCTAAATTCCAAACCTTCTATAATTTTAAATTTGAAAAATATATATATATATCTTTTTATTAGTTTAATCTCCTTCGAAATGATGCCTCCGTCTATCAGTACTTTCAGTACTTTGATTTTGAATAGCAGCAGCATTAAGAATTTTATTACTATGGCTTTTCAGTTTCCTGTTTTAATTTTTTCCATTTCCATATTAATGTTTTCCATTTGAAAAAATTCAAAATCATATATTCAAAGATATTCTATGAGTACATAGAAAAGCATCAAATTTAGCAGTCAATGCTGAACTAGGTTCTTATCCACTTTACTATTTATGTTATGAAAACATGTTTAAATATTGTATCAGACTAAAAAATATGGAATCAAATACCACATATAATGATGCACTTTTAAAGAAGACAAAGAGTTACCTTCGAAAAAGAGTTATACTTCATGGCAAAGCAAGATTTTTAATCTTCAACGAAAACTAAACTTAATCAGTGTTCATCTTTAGATACCGGTATTTCCCATAAGGATTTGAGGTTTAAGTTAAATAAAACTTATGTTGATATGATCTTTGAACAATTGAACAAAATCTCATCTTCTAACTCAGGAAAACTTCATTTTTACAGTAAAATATTAAATTCTAACGAGTATAAGTTGCAAGATTACTTAAAGTTTTCCTTGAAAAAGCATGAAAGATCCCAGCTAACAAGATTAAGTGCACATTCACTATTTATTGAGACCGGTAGATATTGTTAACCAATTATCCCTAAGGAAAAACTTTTATGCTATGCTTGTAAATTGAAAGTCGAAAATTAAAAACATTTTGTACTTTACTGTCCTGTGTATGACAATCTTCGATTTCATTACCGTCTTCCTTGGAAGACGGTATAAAGAGTTGAAATAATTTACAGTCTCCGGGTTGTGCACTTCCTCTTCTTTGTGATTGGTAGAAAATACACGATGTGAAAATTTACATTTATTTCATTGGTCAAAATACTGTTCGGCGCAAGGGAGACAATTTTCTGATGATTTAATTTACGTACGACTTAACAATTTTCGAACATTCCCAATCTTAAAAAGAGAGAAAACGAAAAAATAACAAAATTGCTATAAATGAATTCAAGCTTTAGTTTTTCAATACAACTAGTTGAAAGCAACTTTCTATAATATCTATTGAAAATGTTTGTTCTTTTCATTTTGTATTTTTATGTTAATACTATTAATGTGAAAATTTGATACGATAATGCTAATAGCAGTAAAACAAGCTGAATATTTAATATCAGTTAAACAAGTTGTAGAATGCAGTGGTATTAACTTAGATTTTATGGAGTGATTCGATCTTATTTAAGATGTCCCTTTTTATAGTCGATCTCAACAACAAGCATGTGGTATATCCATACCATTACGATATTTTAACTTTGGGCTTGATTAAAAAGCACATATAAAAAAATCCCCAGGCAATTTAAAGGAAGGCGACATTTATATAAAATTGAATTGAATTTTATATGATAACTTGTTGCTGTTTAGAGTTTGGTCTAAAGACGGTAAGCTTTTTTGAAAAGCTATACTTGTTATTGTGATATTTTCAACATTCTATATTTAGAGGTCGCGTCATCAAGCTAACACTGTTGATGTGAGGATCACGTGACCTGGTGAACACATTGATATTTTCAAAGATAAATTATACTGTGGTATTGATTCCATAGAAGAAATTGTTAATCCATGTGATTATAATACTACAAAACGTCTATGTATCTACTTAGATTAATGCTTTATGCAGAAAAAAAACAGTTTCAGGGACTATGAAGAATTGTATAAAACTGTCTTGCATGCTATAGCCTATGCGTAGACGAATAAATTTCGATCAAATTGTCTAATAACTTTTTAGGAAAGGGCAGATAACTCTTACTGAGAAATGGCGTATGTGTACAGTTTGCCGCATTTTCTCATATTAGATCTTTAAGGAGAAAGGTAAGTTTATTTTCCTTGAGATTGCTTATCGATATGATATTAGTGAATTTAAACAAATTCATAAATCTCTTATATATCCACGGTTGCAGGAGGTTCAATCTAATAACGTACAGATCTACCTCTGACTTATCTTTGAACAGTTCTTAAATTGAAAATTTCTCTTTGACTCTTTTAAAGTATATCAAGAGTAGTGTTGAGCTAGATATATTTTACAATTTGATATTGTACAGGTTATGAATCTGCATACCTATAAATCAAACAGTTAAATGGTTACCAGGTTTTCCTATATACAAATGATATATGATATTCATCATAAGATCATATTGATATGACAGAGTTTGTAAGATTGATCCCCAAGAAGTTTTGGATATGGATCAATTTCTCAAACAAAAGGGTTAACATCACACCAAAAAAATTGATAACCTAAAATTTTGTCATTTATGTACTTTTATTTGGATTTACAATATTTTGGGTCAAAATAGATTTTTTTTTCTTTGCTGCACATTATTCGGTCAGGGGTGAGACTGAATTCCATCATATGACTTTTAAAAAAGATGTGTAGTGTTTATTGGGAGGGTGTACTTCCTTTATTATTTTTATCAGGGTCGACGTCATGGTTTTGCGGGCTTTTATTTCGCTCTTTTCCGGTAAACCATCGGGTGTAAAACCGCGTGGAAACCTGTGAAATCATCTGTACAGTTGTAAGTTTTCATCTCAATCCACAATAAATCTACTTTGTTTTTTTTATACTAAATGATTGTAATCACTTCAGATGATTTCTTTAGACTTATCATAAAACTGATTTTTAGTAATGACTGAATCTCATCCAGTCTTCGTGAAAAAGAAAAATCATCACAGGACATTTTGACAGACAGTTTAAAACATTTCACAGGACCAAACGAATTTTCACTGGTCCAAAATTTTTATCATATAATGATCATTACGATGTGAATTTATATTAAATGAATCAATTAACAAATAACACATTAAAAAATTAACAGAATTTATTCTTCTCTCATAAATATGTACAAACAAACAATTTCAAACTATTTATTTTCTCTCAGTGGTAGTCTTCAAAATATTTATCGCAATTTTCCCCCTAAACACAGCTAGGATCGTATTAAAGAATTTCCTCCAAAATGTTATTGTTTTCTTTATCTGTTGTGCCTCGCTCTCTTCATCCTGTAATGACTAATGTTTCGCTCTGCTCGGTCTCGATTTATTAAGACTCCATCTTTCTTCAAACGCTTGAAGTTGATGATTTTCTTCCTGCCAAAGTCACATGTAATCATTTGGTAGCTCATATAAGTTGAGGAAAAAAGTCACTGATGTGAACTTACCTAGCTGGCATATGAGGCGTCTACACTCAGTCTTTCCAGTCCAATAAACCCCCTTCAAAATATTTTAGACCTATCATGGTGGAAGTATGTTTAGAAACAATCACGATCAACAGAACATTTTTATTAATGGGGTTTGGTACTAGTTAAAGCGTCTATATGATCAAAAAGAAAATACAGAATTTAAAACCCAACCAAAACAAACCTTGGACAAACGGACCGGTTTTACCAGTAAGTGCATCGGACCTATTAGATTTTCACCTGTTTTGTCCGACGGTCCGGTGCTTTTGGGATAGACTGCTCATCATGTTTAGAATAATGATGAAAAACAGTCATAAATATTTGGAGTTTATTTTAAATGTAAAGTGACCTCTAAAAATAAATATAACTGTATTTCATCATTTTTGTGGGTCAAGATGTTTCTTACACATGGAACCCATGGCAGGATAGTGTACAATATCTCATTAATGCAGTAAATGGGTTGGAAGAATTAACTTGGGAATGGAAATATGATGAAAACAAGTCACATTTACAAAAATAAGAAAGATTTATACATTACAGTAGTTATTAGAAATGACGATAATCAGTTAATTTTCAATATGATGGATTTCAGTCTCACCTCTGACTGATTATATATGTGTATCCCTGAGTACCCAAACTCTGTCATATTAACAGGGTTGACTGCTGGGAATTAACAGTGGTAAATACCGGTATTTCCCATTCCGGTTAATGCTACTGATTTTCACATATATTATCAAAGAAACCAGAAAATGGAACTTTTGGTTTCAAGTTTATGAAAACTGTATAGATGCATCTATACATGACTCTAGTCTTAAAAACAAATAACAATGGTGTATGAATGAAGCATGTTTTGATTATTCATCATGTTCATAGGTAGATGTCCAGTGTATTACTGGCAAGTCAAACTTGTTAAAGCTGAACACCGCTCGTAAATAGGCACCGTCACACAGGTACCTGGTATATAAACCCTTCGATTTCGTTACACCCGATTGCACACCTGAAACTCGTGGCTGACATGTAGTATTCCTTTCGTGGTCTTTGGATTTTATGCATTTATTTCTTATTCTATCTGCATATTCTGTTAGTAAATAATGCATTGACCAATTTATTTGATGTTAGTATTCTCCTGGCTTGAAAAAAGTGTGTAAAATTTGATAATTTCATCGCGACCGAGTAACACGGCGAGGCAAGATGTTCGTCCACACAGGTGAGACCTCTACAGCGAAGCACTTTGAACTGTTTAGAGGTCTGTCCCTTATATAAGGGTTGTAGGGACATCAGTGATGAAAGAGAAATATGTCGGAAAGTGCCTATATACGAGCGGTGTTCAGCTTTAAAGTAAAATTAAAGACAATGATGAAATGTCATAGCTGACAAGGTGTACTATTGTCTACATCCCAACAGATTTGATTAAGACTTAGTATGAAGTACTAGACTAAGTATGTAGTTATACTTTATTTAATGGGAAATACCAGTTATGCAGTTATGAGTAATTCCCAGGAAGTACAAGTATTTCCCACAGTCCTGGGAAAGATGAGTATTTCCCACATTTTTGCCAACCCTGCACCTTAAGCAAAAAACATCCCATGTTGGTTCTTTTAATGAATGAATTTAATTTTAGCTATGTTATACAGGTATTACATAACTTGAGGCAGTTCATGCTTCATAAACATTCTATCGAAATGAAAAGTATCGATAGAATAAAAATTAGGCCCTTGTAGCGCTGCTATCATAGATTACCTTATCAGGAAAATGGATGTGTTAAGATTTTTTTTAATGTATTAATGAATATCTTATTTATTTATTTATTAATTTGTATACTACATATGTATTAATCTGTAGCATATTCTATATAATGAAAAATCATATGTCTGTAGCCTGTCATATACATGTAACGCAAGATTCACAGCATTAGTGATTTGATGTTATTCCCATATGTAGTGCATTATCGCTAGCACGGACTGAAAAGTGTATTGATAGCCCTATTCAACAATGTATTACATGTAAAATATTTCACCTTGGTGTTTCTAGAAATGTTTGACCACTGGAAATGACAGAGGGGTGCATATGGCATGCAAAAATGATGTCATAATTGCACTTGATTTCAAACAGTGAGGAGCTTCTGAAAAGTAATGGACCTATGTGATAATTTTATATCCCATTTTGGATATTACATCCAGAATGGTTTATTCTAACCTATTTGGGCAATTGGTTAAAACTGTAATATGTTTTAGTATTTGTTTGAAAATGATTATAGGTGATGAAATAAGAGGTTTTATCTTTTAGGTTGTACATGCTGTAGTTGAGTGATTAGACATTAATAGAGATGCCCCCAATCATTGATCCCCACATTGGGATGACTGGAGGGGCCCCAGGAGGGGGAACAATTCCCCTGGCTACCCTCATTGACTACATAGTACAGAGAACCTACCATGAACTAACAGTGCTGTCTGAACTGTAAGTATGCCATGTGTCTCAGAGATTTCTTGTATTTTTTCTTTGCTGAACATGAATTGACTTCACAGTGTACCCGGTAACTGCTGTGTTATTAAGACTTCGGACTTCATTAGCAAAATTTGTCAAAAGAACTTTAAAAAATGGTAAAACTTATCACTTTTATTCATGATTATTTTAGTTTTATTTCCTGAAATATATCATCAAGATATGATTTCTTTCCTTTTTTTTTTGTGAAGTTTTGAAATTGGTATTGAACAGGTTGGTTACATATAAATCTCGGGGTAAATCTCAGATGGACACTTATTTTTTAGCATATGTATTTTAGACTTCCACGTAAAACAGACATGGAGAGAAAAGTGGAGATAGTTCAGTTTGCCAGCAGAACCAGACAGCTGTTTATCCGGTTACTGGCTCTGGTCAAGTGGGCAAGCAGTGCCACAAAAGTGGACAAGTGTTCAGTGAGTATAGATGATAGCCGCCACTTATTAGTCTTAGGCAAGTGGGCCAGAGTAGAACCATGTTATGTCATGTTAGTTAAATCTTTTCTAAGCTTGTAGGGATTCAGCCTACAAACTGTTCATGGTGTTCATCAGATGCCATTGAATCCCCCTTATCAACAAATTATGCTTCATCTACAAACACAGTGAACAATCAGATGTTAGAATAAGATACAGTTCATTGTCTGAATGGTTTACACAAATCTTCTGTGTATAAAAGAAATGAGATTAGTTTTGCATTCAATTTTTCTCATCATATACATTAATAATGAATTACTTTTATTAATTCAGTAGCTAATAAATGTATAGTCATCAGTGATATATCATTGACTATAAAAGTTTTCATCATTTATCTGAAATCATTGGGGTGACCGTACAACTATGAGCTTAAATAGTGCAGTAGAGTTTAACCCCATCTTGAGATAAGTTACTGATGCTCTTTGTCCATTTATTTACAGGAGATCTGTAATTTTCTGGAGCAGCAGTCCATGTGGTTCGTGGAGACGGCTGACATGTTGGCTAAGATGGCCAGAGAGACCCTGGTTAATGCCAGGTACTTGTCTTGTGTTTTTATTTTTCACCATTTTTAGCTCACCGAGACGAAGTCAGGGGGAGCTTATGCGTCGGCGTCGGCGTCCAGACCTGGTTAAAGTTTTTGTTGCAGGTCCAGTATCTAAGTTATTACTTGTCCTATCTTCACCAAACTTGCATGGATGATGCATCTGGACCTACTTATGGACTTGAAAGACTTGGATGCTGAATCTGGGCCATGAATTTCAGATGCTGGAGGAGGTTAAGGTTTTTGGAGCAGGTTACAGTTTTTGGTGCAGGTGCCCTTTGATAGCAATTTCTAAGTTACTACTGGTCCTAACTTCACCAAACTTGCATGGATGGTGCGTCTTATGATACTGATGCACCAGACAGGCTTGAATGCTGAATCTGAGCCATAGGTTTCGGATGCTGGAGGAGGTTAAGGTTTTTGGAGCTGGTTAAAGTTTTTGGAGCAGGTGCCCTCTGATGATTATATCTGAGTTATTACTGGTCCTAACTTCACCAAACTTGCATGGATGGTGCGTCTTATGATACTGATGCACCTGACAGGCATGAATGCTGAATCTGAGTCATAGGTTTCGGATGCTGGAGGAGGTTAAGGTTTTTGGAGCTGGTTAAAGTTTTTGGAGCAGGTGCCCTCTAATGATTATATCTTAGTTATTACTGGTCCTAACTTCACCAAACTTGCATGGATGGTGTGTCTTATAATACTGATGCACCTGACAGGCATGAATGCTGAATCTGAGCCATAGGTTTCGGATGCTGGAGGAGGTTAAGGTTTTTAGAGCTGGTTAAAGTTTTTCTAATGATTATATCTTAGTTATTACTGGTCCAAACTTCACCAAATTTGCATGGATGGTGTGTCTTATAATACTGATGCACCTGACAGGCTTGAATGCTGAATCTGAGCCATAGGTTTCGGATGCTGAAGGAGTTAAGTTTTTTGGAACAGGTCACATGTTTAATAGATAATTGTACTATTTCAAACTTGCATAGTTGATTTAACTATAATATAAATGAATCGCAGAGGTAACTTCAGATGCAGAGCCTGATCTCCATTATCAAGGATGCTAAAAAATATATCTTAGTTATTACTGGTCCTAACTTCACCAAACTTGCATGGATGGTGCGTCTTATGATACTGATGCACCTGACAGGCATGAATGCTGAATCTGAGCCATAGGTTTCGGATGCTGGAGGAGGTTAAGGTTTTTGGAGCTGGTTAAAGTTTTTGGAGCAGGTGCCCTTTGATGATTATATCTTAGTTATAACTGGTCTTAACTTCACCAAACTTGCATGGATGATGCGTCTTATGACACTGATGCACCTAACAGGCTTGAATGCTGAATCTGAGCCATAGGTATTGGATG
Source organism: Magallana hongkongensis (assembly GCA_016163765.1). Lineage (NCBI taxonomy): Eukaryota > Metazoa > Mollusca > Bivalvia > Ostreida > Ostreidae > Magallana > Magallana hongkongensis. The sequence continues at coordinate 7,920,362 of WFKH01011925.1, read as the reverse complement.
CTGGATGAGGTTTTGTTTTTTGGAACAGGTCACATGTTTTATAGATAATAATACTGTACTATTTCAAACTTGCATAGTTGATTTAACTATAATATAAATGAATTGCAGAGGTAGCTTCAGATGCAGAGCCTGATCTCCATTATCAAGGATGCTAAAAAATCTATCTCACTCAAACCTGCTTGATAGATGTGTTTGTTGTTAAATGATATAACATGATTCCTATGATATAGTATTGTATGATATGATACACTATTGTTTTATTTGATACAATATTATATCATATATTGTATAAAGTTATATGATACGATATGATATTGTATCAAGTTTTTGTACATTATGATATGATATTATATCATGATATTGTTATGTATAGTATTGTATATTATGATACAATATTGTATAATATGATATTGTATTATGTATTATTTATCACATGATATTGTTTCATATGATATTGCAATATACAATATTGTATCATATGATACAATATTGTATAATATATATTATCGTATCATATGATACGATGTTGTATAAAATGATATTGGTTAATATAATATATTATAATATCACATGAAGTTGTATTGTATGATATTGTAATATATGATATTGTATGATATGATACGATATTGTATAATATGATATTGTATTATATAATATATTACTATATCACATGATATTGTATCATAT
>WFKH01011925.1:7900108-7914717 GCA_016163765.1 Magallana hongkongensis | reverse complement strand
TAAATGTTTCCAATTGTAGTAAAAATATTTTTATAAAAACCCCGCAACTTGTAAGGTTTATTTACCGTGTGATAATTACACATACAATTACACACAATATGCTTAAATGTGTAACATGAAATACAAAATTCGGTTTTGATTGTCAGAGAATTCCTCAGCGTGTCTCTTATGATGCAGCCTAAGACACAATAAGCTCGGCTTATCGATTAAATAGTAAACCTTCTGAGAGGACCTAGCTTTCATCCTTTAAAAATCAATATATTCAGGGTTATCTTAAAGAGGAAAACGCCGTCGAAGTCACCAGTGTAACAAACAAATAAGCATAATTTTAAGAAAAGTGTTGATCTTCAAAAATGAGATTTCTATAGTTTGCATTAATACGGATATATGTTTTCTTAATTATGCATTGGATCGTTTTGCTTCTGTTTGGCAAATATAGAGAGGCAATAAAATGCATTTTCTGCCTAAAAAATACCGTCGATATTTTTTCTGGACTGTAAGTATTGCTACAAAAGTTAAGCTTGACTGATTTAAATTTCTTGACGTTTTCCAATTCTAAACTTATTGAAAATGTTAAAGGCATGGAATAGGAATTCGAGCTTTTAATATAAATTTATTATCTATTTGAAATGACTAATTACATGTGTACTGTTTGAAAGAAAAATGAAAGTCACTTATATAATCACGAACTTCTTGGTTTTGTTTGGATGGTTGTGGATTTTTTATTTGTTTATTTTAGAACAAGGGATTTTGTAAATTTCCATACAGGTAGAGTGAAAATTTATAGACTGTTAGTTTAAAGTTTTGTGGTGAAGAGTAAAGGGTCTGCTCTTCGTTGGACTGTACCTGAAGACTTGACACAGAAAACAGGCATATGTACATTTTCTATAGGTAAGCTTATTTAATAAATATATCATGTTTCAAGGTAAGCGTATTAGGTAAAAACCTGTGGGTTACTTTCGTTTTTATTTGCAATACATAAATATGTGCGAATCAATCTCAATAATTTTCCGATTATAATCAAGAATTAAACCATTTCAATCCCCAAGAAAGATAAAACAATTGCATGATAAACAGCCCCGTAAGGTTCCAAATAATGCGTAATACTTGTTGTATTTTTTTTAATAAATAACGATTGCTCTTTTTCAGATGCACAGATTTGATTGCAATTTTTAAAATAATTTTTACAGTATATGGAACATGAGGAGTTTTTAGAAATATGAGCCATCTGTGGACTGCCGTTTTTCTTTTAACTGGGGTATGGCCCTTGGTACGTTTTTAATTGATCGAAGAGACTTGTTCATGATCATAAATTTTTATTACATTATTTCGTTTTCATGCTTTTAGTTGGAACTTAGCCTGACGTGGGAAATCAAAGTTTTGGACCACAACAATCAAACCACAACTCCCAACATTACCTTCACAGAAAAAAGTTATTCGAGCAAAGATGACGCCACAATCGGTACGGCTGTTGGAGTAACACTAACCGCAATCGTTGTCATTGGCATCATCATCATTATTATCATCATGAGATGGAAGCAAGTGTCTCCGTTGACATTTATTCGTAACTGTAATAAATCGACCTCTACAGGGGAAGAGGGTGAACCAATGAAGGATATGAAAACAAACTAGGATGGTATCATTAAGAGGGCCGGGCTATCCTAATCTCTTTAAGGTCAGACGACACGTTCCTCAATTTTATATAACTTTTTCCAGGAATTTGTCAATGGTTTACTACTACTTTGACAAGCTTTCTTGCAAAAAATTAGGATACCTTACCAGACATTTCTGCAAAATACTAGAGTTTGCAATTTCCTATATAATCTTCTTGAAAATACACTTGGATTGCTGATATAAAAACAAATAAATATATAGCACAGCGAAATTCACTATATTAGAATTCAATCTCGGTCGGGACCAGGCTTTGAACACACGACATCTAGAACCTACGCTCCTGGCAGTGAGCGGCCACGGCTCTAACCACTCGGCCATCTAGGCATATATCTATATACAAGTAAATTCTAATCATTTTAAAAATAGTTATAAAAATAATAATTTTATTGGAACTCTTCATTACGAGGAGAAACAAAAAAGATGCTCGAGGAACGTGTCGTCTGACCTTAAGATTAGTTCTGTAAAAAGATAATTATAGAAAACATTCAAATTGAAATTTAAAATATATGGAATTTTTCTTTTCTAGATAATAGTCTATAGTTAAACAAACCATTTTTAAATGTTACGGTAGATTTGATAGGTAGCTTTTCGCCACCCCAGCCACTTTAAAGCTGGTCATCGGCGTGTTGTAATCTGACAATGGCCATACATCATGAACATAGACAGAAGAAAGGCCCCATTGGACAAGATGCAGACAGTTCAAATTTCAAATGAAAAATGCCCTGCATTAACTGATTTTATCAATATTAACAATAAGCTGTGTTTTGTAATTGACAATGGTCATACATCATGAACATAGACAGAGAAAAGGCCCTATTGGACTGAATGGAGACAGTTTAAATTTGAAATTAGAAATGCTCTTCATTAACGGATTTTTACAATTTTACAAAGAGCAGGATCCCGTGCTTGTCACTAGAGAATACACTGCAACATCAAAAAATGAAACCATATAGAATACTCAACGTAGAGTGAAGAATAGAATTCATTTATCCATCAATGTACGGTAGAGTGAAGAACAGAATTCATTTATCCATCAATGTACTGATTTCTATGTTTTTATGCAAAATACTTACAAAGAAGTATTTACTTATGCACATTGACTTTTTGTTAATAAAATTTGTATATTAAAATTCACATTCAGTTATTGAAATTTTTCAAGATTTCGATACGCATACATTAGTGTAAATTAATAATAAGGGGAACAGATTTTCAGAAAATATGTTAAACGTGTCAAGTTATAATTTGTCACTGGTTTATCATAGGCCCTGTTTTCCATTTTCCTTGAAACTATAGATCACAATAATATAATTAATATAATTATACATGTTATTCATATACAACATGACACAAATAAAGGAAACATGAATCTCATTTGTCAAGTTTGATTTGAATATTTTTTATATACTTTTTCAGATACTTTTTAAAGCATTGGGTACACTTTAAACATAGTCCTTTGAGTCTATCTTCTTAACTATTTCATTAGTCAAATGTAGTTTTTGATCCAAAATGTCATATCCCCCCCCCCCACACACACACACAAATTGAAATAACAATTGTCGACGAGTTAATCTATGTACATCACATATTGTAATGTAGAACAATTTAAACTTCGGCCAGGAAGAACACACGAGTTGAAGCATTTTACACTTGGTTAAATATAAAAAGTTTCAAATTTCTTTTGTAGTTTAAACGCAAAAATGTCGGTCTCGATCCCCTTACACTCCAGCTAGGAATATTGTAAAGGCCTTTCTTAAGACCACTATTCAGCTCAAGTTTGCAATGTTTTAAAGTTTTCCTTTCTTATCCGCCATTAAGATTCCATTTTCCTCTTTCTTATCCTTTATCCACACAGTAAGTATTTGATATATATTTCACCTTTATCATCAACTACATGTGTCCCATTAAACATGTTATTATTGGACTCTACGTGTTTACAGCGTTAGATGGCAGAGTACAGTCACGCCTATTAAGTGCATAGGTCGGACCTCTTAATACTTGTCTCATCACTGGATCCTGTCAATCGTGTTTCGTCTTCATGTTCAAAGGGAATTTTCTCGTATGTCCTGGCTTCAATTCTACCTGCAATAATAAGTCACATGACGATTGCCAACTCTGTATTAAGTGTTAGTTTTACTTGAGCTTTTATCTTTATAGTTTTCACTCAGTTTATTAGGAGCCCGGAAAATCTGACAAAACAAAGCTAAAGTTTTACAATAGGCAACATTTTCAAATTTGACGTACACAATTTTTGCAATGCTATGCAAGAAAATCTTGTATTCTTATGTTTGAATTTAAGGAATAAGGAATCATTCTTTTAGTATTATAAGGTTATAATTTCGGTCGGGGCGTGGTCAAATCCAATAAAGCCCGAAGGGCTTTATGATAGATTTGACCACGCTCCGACCGAAATTATCACCTCATAATATTCAAAGAATGATTCCTTATGACTTATATTTACATTATTTCCAATTTGTACACTTTAAAACAGCATTATTTAAAATCACTATTTTTTTCGTGTAGCACATGCTATGTATTACTGCGCGGCGCAGCCAATACCGTCTCTCGGTTATGTTATAAGACACGCCCATTTTGTGTCACTCATGTTTTATGAAGTTATTGGGTTTTAGGGTTCAAAATTGATTCGTAATGTTATCACAGACAAAGACAGTTGAAAATGTAAATATATATTTTTATAAATGTGGTTTCTTTATATTAAATTATTTTTATCATGAAACAAATATGTTTATCATGAAATGTGTTTCCTTTAAGTTTGCAAAATAAAGTCACCTTAATACATGTATTTGTTATTATTCTGTGTGGATGCAATGATTTTTCAGTTTACTTAGGTACATATTCATAGGTTGCAGCACTCAAGTATATTCAAGCTTCCTGATATGCCCTTCTTTAAAATTATGATCATATGTTGCACCACTTACTTTCAATGTTTCTGAGGTGCTCCGCTAGGCATTTTTATATATGTAACAACACTTACTTTCGAGGTTTCTGAGGTGATCCGCTAGACAAGTTTGCCCGCTTAAGTCCAAGGCCTCACAGAAGTCATCAAAACCCGTATCCTTGGTAACTAGGACCTCAATCAACCTCTCCACCCGTTGCTTACACGACCGCGGGGCCTCTATGTACGAGGCCTGTGCCGTGTTTAGTGTATTTTTCTCCAGGAGCGCTGGTAGCAGGATGATCACATCCTTCATGTGTTTGTAAATGTACTCCAGGTTCCCTTCCAGTAGAATCCTCTGTTCTGTGTTCATTGGTCTCCCTGGAAATTTAAACACAGTGCACACCAGATAATGAGAGTCAAGACAATACAAATATTGTAATAATGTTGGATATCATATCTGTAACTCACACTGACAATAAACTTTAATTAATGATCACCGATTATACATGCTGAGAGCAGGGTCATGTCATAGTTAATAGAATAAACGCAATTAGGTTACGAATGTTGTCAATGCACTATATGCCCTATTGAAAATTTGCCTGTTTTTCTTAAACTTATGCACATCTCGGCCTTCAATCCATTCTACTGATAAATCATTCATTACTTTAAAGTACCCAATATTTACAGGAACCATTGAAATGTTCCTTTATGTAGTCAGGTCGTGTAACTATTATTTATCAGTAAAAATCATAATTTGGATTCATTGTAGTTCCTCAACATTAATACCCATTGATCTATCTTGATTTTACGGGTTATTGTTGTAAATGATGAAGGTAGAATAGTTGTGACTGGTGTTTGCTGTAATCTGTATTCCTGAATGTATTTTTTGACAGTGTCCATTCCAGCTTTTCTTTTGCACGATGTCCTTTTATGTTTGTATGTTAGTTTCGATTTGCCCAAGGTTTGACGGTCTGTCGGTAGAATCTACTCCACTGGCTTTATGTCCCGACCACGGTGAGTTTATTGTAAACACATGTAGTTATATCACTACGTTTAGTTACTGCGTACGCCATTTACATTCTGAGTTGATGTCGCTAATTGTATATAATTATAAAACTTTGTTCTATTAATTACTTTTTACCTTCGATGTTGATTCCTATTTTGGCCAGCGCTCCAACCATTTGAGTGACGCTGCAAGTCTCAGACTGACCAATAGAATACTCTCTGCACATCTGCCAGAACATCTCGGAGAGCCCGGATGTTCTATACCTATCCACCTCATCGAGCTGGGAACAAGTTAGTCCTAATTCTCTCCCTAGCGCTGGAATCTCATCATATCCTGTAAACACAATGATGAAAATCGACGGACAATAATAACCGATTGAACATATTTATTACGAATGTGAAAAGAGCATATTTATTACGAATGTGAAAAAGCAATGTAATTTCTCAATTTCTTTGTAACTTGACAAAACGTTTAGTTTTCTTTAAAACAATTCCTTATCCTTGTTTAATCAAATCAATACGAATTCTGAACTTAAAATGAGATCTCTAAAAAGCTAACTTCTCTTTTAACTTAAATTATCCATATTTCATCTCGAAAACCTCGATTTTCCCCATGCTTTCGCCTTTGTAACCTTCTAGTCCTCTCCTTCTGGAGGTTAAGAATTCTTACTGACCTATTAACCCCTGGTATCGGTGGAAGAAGGCAGCGATCTCTGACGGGACTCTTCTGATACCGGAGGCGGAAGTCCCCGCATTGGTACCGGATCTTGTTCTGGAGTTAACGTCAAGGGACAGTACTCTGTAAAGGATATCTACCATTCTCCTGTCTGACCTTGCCTCGGTTTCTTCCGATGAACTTTCATGGTTCCTCTCCACAGCTCTCTTCAAGTATTTTATCTCTGCTTTCAACTACAACAAATATTATATTGCATATTTTGATTAAATATAAGCCTATATATACTTTTTAAAGAATTGCAGAGAAAAAAAATACAGTTCCTAGGTACCCATCAATAGAATTGGAAAATTAAAATCATGTAAACAAGAAAATATCCAAAAAATAAAATGCTATGTATCTAAATTTAAATTCAATAGCGATAGAAATAATAATCCAAAAACTTTTTATCACCTGATCTTTCTCTTGCTGATGTTTAACGCACTGTGCAGCCACTTCCACAGCGTATGAATAAGGGCAGACATTTCGGTCAGAGAGCTTTGCCTGCATTTCTTCCAGCTGGGCCTCCAGTCGCTGGTTTGCTGTCTCGAAGTCGTCACACTCCTGCATACGGATATGTATAAGATCATTATTTCTTTTCTTCAAATGAGCTATTTCAGCGATAAAGTTGTTTACGGTTCTACTAAGAGCGTCCATTTCCTCACATTTTTCTTTCCCTTCTATGTTCCACAAGAATTCTTTGACCAGATCAATCTCGTAGCAGGGCTTTGGGTTCCCTAATTAGAATAAAGACATGTATCTTTCATTAACTTAGATGAACAATTAAACTCATCCTGCAGACAAGTAAGCAATTAAGAATATCAACGATATAACATCACCTTAAAGTATATATTCTGATTTGCATATGCAAACGTACGTACCCCGAATCTTTTGTTTTACTCCCTTGAGAAGTTTACTAACCCAGTCTTCCAACGGTTGGTCCATTCTTCCAGGAAGAGAATCTAGCTTCCTGAACAAAGAAGGTATCTTCACGTCATCCAGTTCCACAATCAGTATCTGCCTCCTAAAGTCCATGGCCAGAGCAATCTCATATTGTAGGTATTTACACTCCTCCGCAATGGAACCTTTGGAAGCGAAGGCAAGAAGCAGACTACACGTAGGGATGATGCCTCTAGCTGTCTCAATACGCAGCTGAACCTCTCCATCCCGGAGCCTACAGAAACAGGTGAATCCGGACCGTTCCAACCGGGGTAGAAGCTGTTTGACAAGGTTACAGTCGCCTTCGACGTCACCACAAGCGAGGTATATGTCGATACATTCTCTGTTAGGAAAGCGAAGAGCCATTTTTTGGTACCTTTCAGGTTATACTTGTCAGCTGCTTCATTTGAAAGATTTTCTCCTAAAAGAAGTTAGAAAATATGGAGAAAAAAACCCCGAAAAGTTATGAATAAAATATTAAATAAATAAAGAAAAGATGAGATATATTCATTAGGAAGGAGGTCATTCATTTCAGAATATTTACATTGTCTAGTGTCTTTGTGATAACACTGCCAGTGGCGTAGCTAGACCAGAAACGAAGTGCATGCTTAAAATGGCAGGGGGTCTGGGGGCCGCCATGAGGCCCCCAGTGGGTCCAGGGCGAAGCCTGGTGGGGGCCCAGGGATCGAAGGCCCCGGAAGCTCATGGATTCTGACGATTTTTAACTCTAAAAATCATCGCAGAAATTGAAATGAATGCTCACTATTTAAGCATTTAACTATTTAGGCAGTTAAAATTGTTTTGGTTATAGTTTAGGCATAAAATAAAATCACAACGCGGGCTGACTAAAAAGCTAAAAGAAGAAAAAAATTTTGACGTTTGTTTTTGACCCACTCAAAGCCTTTATTCTTAAGTTCATTTTCACCTAGTGTATGGTAATGAATATCTCAATAAAGCTGTGATATTCTATGGGGGAAATTTTAAAATGATGTGTAAAACTAAGTATTAGTTCAAATGCAAAATAAATCTTTGCTTTATTAGGTATATGCATTGTGTACTGCTTCTTTAATATGGTACTGTAAGACCACATTGCGTGTCTATATTTGGTAGTTTAGACGTCTTTGTTTAGCATTGATAAATTTGTCGATGACCGCTGGGATGTCGATGTCTTTTTCCCTGTTTATGTGAAGCATCGCTAGAAGAAAGCCTGTCTGTTGTCATGGCTGACCGCAGATATGTTTTGATTCTCTTCATTGCACTGAAGGATCTCTCAGCAGTGGCTGTTGACACAGGCATCGTCAGGACGATTTTTACTATGCATTCAATTTGGGTATAAAGTAAACATGAAATAAGTGTAGGCACAAAGATTCCGGATAAAGTAGGACCGGGTGACGGAAACGGATTGATGGAATAACTAAGTATGGACCTTAATCCTTGAATTCATTTTTAAATTTTTTTTTCTTTATTTATTTTTTTACTGAGTTTCTTCCTTTTTTTCCCAAATGATGTGCATGCTCAGGCATATAAACATACATGGTAGCTACGCCACTGACTGCGCATCAATTTTGTAATGTACAGCTGTATTAAGTCTAATTCATTTCATCAATGAATATTTTACAATTTAATATTACAATTGCTGAAATTTAAAAAATAATATACGAAAAATGTATCTTATTTTGAATTAGATGAGGTGATCAAATACAGTCTGGCGTGATAAAAATCTATTATAAAGCTCTTCGGGCTCTTTTGGATTTAATAACTCCCGACCTGATGAAAAAAAAATCCCAAGGTGCCCGATGTATGGTAAAATCACACTACATTGTATGGCATTTATCATTTTTCCCTTGATTAGTCATATGTGTTTTCTGTAAAAAGGAATTATGGTGAAAGTTTGATAAACTTTTGCCAACCATTAACGTTTTGTAAATACATGTAAACAACAATAGGTAGAAATTGGTTCCGCACGGTTGGTGAAATTTTAAATGCTTTGTGAACACAGTGTACAACATATTTTGTTTTTTCTGGCGTTTTGGTTTATTGGTGCCACTATATTTTGAATGAAAGAAAATCTAACAAGAATAATCTTATTAATAATTTGTTAAAATAAATAACAATATACATCAATTGCTTTGTCTACGGATTTTTCCGTTTAAAATTCCCGATTACGACAAAGTGCACACGGCGAATGAGACCGGCCAGCAGAGAATGCTCACTTCTACATGGCATCTGATGCTACCTCTAATTTTTAGAGGTCCATATTTGCTCTGCTTCTGTTTTGCGTTTTCTCTTTGGACTTTAGATTTTGAACACTGTTAGTTTTTATCACATATCATTTATTAAAAAAAAAAAGAATCCATTGTCATCATTCATACCTAATCCAGGGTGGCGCTTTTGAACTAGCTATAATAAGGTACAGTTTCCAATAGAATCACTATGCCTTATGAAAGAACATTGTCTTAAAGGGGCATGGACACGATTCTGATCATTATTTTCGTTTTTAATGCTTAAAATGCTTTAGTAAGGCAATATTAATAGTCAACCAACATTTGATTGTCTATCGTCGTTATAAGCAGAATACAGAACTCACAATTCCTTGTTATGCAAACAAAGTTCAGATTTTGTCTTTGTTAACATTTTGAATGTTGGAAAGAAAATTTCAGGTTCAGACCTAAAATTAAAGTGACAAAAGCTAGAAACTGTTTATTTATCTTCAACACGAATTAGCAGATTGGAAATAAGCTTAAAAATTTTGATTGATCGTTAGAAATGCACTTCTAAAGCATCGTGACAATAAAAATGGAGAAATAGTATTTGACCAAAATTGTGGCATTGTCCCTTTCGAAGTTTCAAACAACTTTTGCTATTGATGTGTCTAATTTGTCAGATGAGATGCATGTAGTTTTAATATAAATTCTAAAACTTAATTTAAAATTTGGTTGGAAACTTCAGTTTTCTACATGGAAAATCCCTGTTTCCATTAAACTCTTGTATATCTTGAAAGAAATTCAATTTCTATATGGTTTTTAAAACTCTACAGAAGTATATTTTTATAGTTTACTTAATATCTCAGCGAGATTTGTCGCTTAAACGTTTCATTGACATTTCTACGTAAGTCAAAATATTACGTTTTGAAAAATGTCGCTGATAATGATATTATTTTATCTTGCCATTAGTATCATTATCTGGCATAATGTTAATTACACTCAAAGTGAAAAACAAAAGAAAACCCATTAACAACCCGAAACCCCAACCCGCCACCCCTTCCTAGAATAACCTTTATTTTACTAGTACACACTGCCTCGCACATTGACCAATAATAACTTGTTATTATACTTTCACGTTAAATACTGAAATTTGATTGGTTTAGACGCAGTCGAAAATCCGTTCTCATACCCTCAGCGTTAGCAACACACTTGGCAACTGGTCGATAGAACGAATTGTTACATGCGAGTAAGTTATGCGCGTACGGTTTGCTGTAAAACTCACGTTTTTTTTAAATATAAAAGCAGTAAAATTTGCTATTAAATTAAGACATTCAGTATAATAAAATAAATAGTGCCTGTTTGGGAGGGTACCAGTTGAAATTGACACCCCTCGAAAACAATTAATTGTCAACCTCCGCTTTGCGTCGGTTTCGCGTCGGTTGACAATGGTTTTCTCGGGGTGTCAATTTCAACTGGTATCCTCCCAAGCATGCACTATTTATATAATATCAATAGTCAATGTTTAAAGTATGTGTTGCTTATTCATTGATCGTTCAAAAGTTTTTGGCGTCAATATGATGCATCATAAAGATAATGGTATATATATCTTTTATGTTGCTATATGTATAGTTTATCTTGAATCTACAACTTACGAAAGTTTAGATACTCGGACAAGAATGAGTTTGACGCTTTAAAGTACTGTCAAAAACGAATGGTTCAATGAACTGTCCATCATTTTAAACACATTCACTAACACATACTCATATGCACTTTTTCCGCTCATCAATTCTTATCAAGTCGGTAAAACAATATTAAATCAACAGGTTAATAAATAAAACTTACCTTTATGACACAAATCGAAACGGTAGCCGGAAATTCTTTTAAGGGAAACCCCCTTCCCGCATGGGCTATCACGAGGTATTTAGTATATTATTTAAACCATTCGAAGGATTTAAATCCAAGCCTGTTTATACATGTAAGTTCTGAGAGAAGTTCTTTTGGTGTGTTGCCGATTGTAGAACAAACAAAAACAAAATATAAAAGTGAATATATGTAGGAGAGTTGTTCACGTGGTCAAGAACATTTCGGTGCATCACACACCGGACAGCGGTCAACGGACTAATTCATGAAACATATATATTAACCTTTCATTTTAAAAAATACTGACATAAAATAGAATAAACATAATGCGTTCGTTATTATTTAAAACAGCACATCATACAAACAATAAACTATTGTCTATAGAGAAATCAATCGAAATAATGATTTTAATTCGGTTACTATAGTGCTACATGTAGTAATCGCAACTCATTGGTCGACTCTATCATTATCAAACTACTTTGATTTATCTGACTGATATGCGCTGCATAATTAAAAAAAAACAAACCACAACTACTAATCACGTATGCATTGTTTAGTACTTTTCATACGCTGTGTATTACAAATAATTCAGTGGTTGTAATGCAATAGTTGTACTGTGTATAATACTTCTTACAATAGTTGTATGGTTTGATACATATATACAATGGTTGAATGGTGTACATGTATTATGCCTACTTACAATGGTCGTTTTAAAGACCTGCATTCAATGGTATTATGGTGCATTTAACCTACTTTGACAGGTTGTATGGTGTGTTATATCAAATAAATGTACAATGGTATATGGTATAATATACGTACACATGATTTTTTTCACTGCTAATATGTACATACTGAGGACAACAAAAATACATTACTCATAATGAAATACAGTTTTTTGTGACCAAAGTCGATTTCAACGATATGAAATATTCTAATGAAATTTTCATTTTTAGAAATGTTAATATGTAATCGCGCTAGTGCCATTCTTATCTTTGCATGTTTGTCATATCATTAAGTTTTTAACTTGTTTTTTGTCCGCCTGCAAACTCTTCTCTGGAATGAAAAATTAAAGTTGATGTTTAAATTTTTTTCTCGTAAACCATTGCAGTCAGTCGATACTTTGAAGAGATTTAAATTATCTACATTAAATTGTAGGTTCTAAATTGTTTAATCTGGACTTCAGGAATAAATCATAATTTTTTAGTATTATGAAGTGATCAAAAAATACGGTGGGATGTAATCAAATCCAATGAAGCCCAAAGGGCTCTATGATTTTGATCACGGCTGACAGTATCACCTCATAATACTTAAAGAATGATTCCTTATTACTTATATTTATATAATTTTCAGCAATTATACAATCAAAATTCAAATTATCCTTGGTGAAATGTATTTAAACATACAAAATCGATTTGTAGTGTTATCACAGACAAAGACACTGGAAAATTTAAATATTTTCTGACAAAAATGGGGCCCAAAAAGTTGACTACATTTCATCACTGGGGTATACGTTTTGTAAATGATCCTCAAGAACCATTGAGCAAAGTGTGATCATAATGAGTGTTCTCCTAAAACAAGTTTTCAAACAAAGTCACAAAGATATGGAGGGTAATCGTGTTCAAAAGTCCAGACCTGTAAACTTGTAAATTCAAATATGCAATCGTGTTGGTGTGTGAGTCTGAGTATGAATGTGTGTAATTCTGATTGCGTAACCTTTAAAAACTCGGACATAAACACTTTGATTTGCCTCAGTTCCTTCCTATGATGCACATTTTGCAGCTTAATTGTTTTTGTTGGTTTATTTAACCTTCAACTTTGCACATTTTTAATCCATAGTTTCTGCATTTGTATCTTCATCCTCGGATAGAGCACAGTTGACATGTTACAAATCGACAAATGTAAAGTCTACAAGTTTGTCGAATTTTGACATGACCTTATATGGAAAATGCTTGCTGCGGGAAAAGGCATGCCGTAATCGCCGGAATGGACTAATATAAACATAAAATTCAAACTGTTCTAATGAGTAATGAACGATACTATTTTCTTTGGATCGAGAATATTATTTTTAGAAAAAGATATTGAGGTATATTGAAACTGGACCAAACAAGAAAAGGTGAATGTTTGTAAAATTCGGTGCCGGTGTGACGAATGCGCTAGTTTCTGTAACATAATTCCCATGGACACTGGTACATGTATAATACGATAAGGGTTAACTTTTACAAAAAAAGAAATGCCTTTATCTATTTTGATATCGCTAAAAAATTTGACATGTAATGTAAACTGGAAAATATAAGTTGAATACGTACTCTTTTCTAGAAATGAGACGGATCAAGAAATTTCCTAAGGGGTGAATATATTTTGAGCGGCATGGGGTTTGGAGACCGCCGTGAGGCCCCATGTAGGTTCATTGCTTATCTGAATGCTAAGAATTTTGAGGGTGAATTTTATATTCATCATTTATTTAGAATTAAACGACTTGCAAAGAAATTTGGTAATTTTTCGCGGAAAAATGTATGTATCTATATATTTTTTCAAATATCAAAATGACTTTGTTTTGCAAGTGCATGACAATCTGAAACTGTTATAAAAAAAGTTTTTTAATCTACAAAATGTTGTCAAAAATTGAAAGGTTTTGAAGAAATAAAAAAGGGATACTAGTATGTTTATGTTTTTTATAATTATATTTTTCAGTCTTCGAAAATCGAATTTCTGATATTAAGGAACGGGTGGGTTAAACAGATTTGATCGTATATGAACTGGTAAAGTTTTAATTATTAAATCTTATAAAATATATACTGTATTGACAGTAATTATACAAAACTAAGTAGCGGCTTTATAGTAATCAGTACATGTTCACAAGTGGCTGTAAAGCTATAAAGCTTTCCGGAAAATTTTGATTAACCATGCAACTTCACTGAGTGTGTCTAGATTGAATCACCATTATAAGTGCTATAAGACGTATGTCTTTTGCAATAAAGAAATTGAAAATTGAATCGACATTCAGGACGCCATACTTATATCCCGTAATAATTGCTTGAAATCAAAACATTTTTGCCAATTTATTTTCACCTTCTTTTTTTATATATTACCGACAAAATGAAATATTTTTGTTATAATTTATACACATTTTAATTTCACGACAGTTAACCTTATCTTCGGATTTTTTTTTTTCATTTAAAGGGGGGAGGGTGTGCCGCTACTCATGTCTCATCTAAATCAAAATCTTAAAACTACTGTTTTCAGGTAGTTAGTTTTTCTTATTGATAACTCAGTTTTTTATTTAATCAGCCGGCCGACCCCGTGAATTTTTTCGGGGTGG